>CM044006.1:45393919-45533919 GCA_024085815.1 Flaveria linearis
ACAACAATAATAATAATAATAATAATATTAGTATAATAATAATAATAATAATAATAATAATAATAATAATAATAATAATAATAATAATAATAATAATAATAATAATATAATAATAATAATAATAATAATATATAATAATAATAATAATATAATAATAATAATAATAATAATAGTAATAATAATAATAATAATAATAATAATAATAATAATAATAATAATAATAATAACCGTCAACCATTAATTTTATAAACATTGTAAATAATGATAAATACGTTTTTTCGCAGATATGGATGCCGACGATGCTTTTATCCCCGGCATTGATGACTGCCCGACGCTGCAGTTTGAGCAGGGGACTACACTGTACGAGCGGTTAAGGACCCTGAGAGCACGTGTGCCAGCACCGGGGACCGTCCTGTCGGATGACTTCTTACAGCTCGTTGGAGAGCGCGGCCGGTTTTTGGAGATCATCGGCGAGGACAACCCGTGGGAGCAGCTGTTCCGGATGACTGACGATGCCCGTCGAGAGCTCACCGTGGAGTTCTACTGCACATTCACGTTCCGTCCACGTGACCAGGGACTTGCAGAGCTGGACGAGGACGACATAGCGGACGGTCGTGAGCCCGCGGAGGTTGCTTTCCGGTTGTTCGGGGTCGTCCACCGCATGTCACTTAGGCGGTTCGCTGTCGTCAGCGGCCTCTACACGGAGGAGGAGACCCGACAGCCGATGTACACCACCGCCTTGATCCGCGGGCCAGACGACTCTGATCAGGTCTGGTGGCCTGCTATAGGCGACGGACCATACGGCGGTGATACGAGGTCCTCTCATATACGAGACCCTCTGTATAGATACATTCACCGACTCATCGCCACGTCCGTCACTGGTCGTGGGGCGGGGACCGACAGGGTCAACGCCGCTGACCTTTTTTTTCTTCGGTGTGTACTCACACACCGACACTGCCACCTCGCGCACGCCCTCGCTGATTATTTTGCTAGTTATTATCATCGGCAGTCGCGAGGGGCGTTAGTGGGCGGGAACATCGTTTCCCGGATCGCTCGGGGCTTGGGGTACGCACAGGCCATGTCCCAGCTCCCGCTACCTCCGACTCCTGTGTGCGTGGCCGGCCGGAGCACCGCCACTGGGATGAGGATAGTTCGGAGGTTCCCCGATGGCACGTGGCACCTGCTCACCAGATACCAGGAGCTCGTGCCATGGGTGCCCGAGCTGTTGGTGGACCCACCCGAGCTGGCGGGGGCTGAGGTCCACCTTCAGGACGCCCACGAGGCCCTTGGCGGCGGGGAGGATCAGCCCATTCCCCCGCCGCCCGACCAGGACCCGCCCCAGCATCCCCAGCGCGTGTACCACGCCATGCGATTGCCTGCTCATGTTCTTGATATGATTCAGGACACACAAGACAGGGTCGCGAGGCTGGAGGATACGACCGCGAGGCTGCATGATACGACCGCGAGGCTACATGATACCACCGCGAGGCTGGAGGATACGACCGCGAGGCTGCATGATATGATGGACTGGGTCATCCAGCACATGGTCGCGGACTATACCGCCTCGGGTACACCGTTGTTGTCACAGCCACCGAGGCGGTTAGACCATGACGGTGCTGGCCCATCTGGTGCGGGCAGGTCTGGTCAGGGCAGCGATCCGGGGATTATGGATTAGATAGATATTTTGTTTGTATTTTATTTCTTTTTGTATGTAAAAACTCGTTGTATATATATATATGTGCAGTTTCAGTTATGATGATTTGTATATTTGGTTGTGTTTGTTTGGTTGTGTTTCTTTGTTTGTTTGCTTTATATTTTCAATGTTGATAATGTTAATTGTATATGTTTGATAACAACTGATTTTTACGATTAGGTTAACCATGTGATAAAATAACAACCAACTTGTTTAAAATTACTTGTAATATGACCATGAATTGCAGCAGATTAGGTTAACCATGTGATAATGTTAATTGTATCTGCGCTGCGTTTTGTCTCCACAAAGATTAAAGTCAACGCGTTCTGAATCAAGATTAAAGATAACAGATTACAAAGACTAATTAAGCAGATTAGAAAAAAAAAGATGAACTGAATCGCACGTTTGTTAATGATTAAAACCATAAAATAGTGTTTGTTAATGATTTTAAAAGTATATAAACCTGAGGATAAATCGGTGCACCACCATATGCAACAGCAACTTTCACACTAGTTTCATAGCAGAATTTCTTAGCTTCTTCAAATATCTAACGAAATAATACAGATCATAAGAACAATAGTTATATTATATATTCACGAAAAGATAGAAATGATGTGACGGTGAAACTAGTAATCGATGTTGTAAAGTTCACAAACGCATATCCGGCATTCAAACCAATGTTTTCCTTTAACAGATCATAAGAACAATAGTTAATCTTTTTGCTTTGAAACAAATCCCAATGTTTTCCTTTAACCGACGTATGAAACTTCCAAGCTGCTTCAGATGTTGTAAAGTTCACAAACGCATATCCGGCATTCAAACCATGCCTGTACGTATATATCAACGTCAAAACTTAGCTTACAGTGAGTACGTTAATAAAACTCCGATCGAACGGTGTTTCCCGCCTTTTCATTCTCAAGTTTACAGTGATAAAATTACGGAAATAAAAATAAATGTTTAATGCTTAAGGAAGATACACGAAATCAAACTCCGATCGAACGGTGTTTCCCGCGTTTTCATTCTCAAGTTTACAGTGATAAAATTACGGAAATAAAAATAAATGTTTAATGCTTAAGGAAGATACACGAAATCAAACTCCGATCGAACGGTGTTTCCCGCCTTTTCATTCTCAAGTTTACAGTGATAAAATTACGAAAATAAAAATAAATGTTTAATGCTTAAGGAAGATACACGAAATCAAACTCCGATCGAACGGTGTTTCCCGCCTTTTCATTCTCAAGTTTACAGTGATAAAATTACGGAAATAAAAATAAATGTTTAATCCTTAAGGAAGATACACGAAATAAAAATAAATATTTAACCGTTAAAAGAATAAAAAAATAAAAGCAATATGTCACGGTTTGGCCAAACCGTGACATATAGCCCCCCCTGCGCACAATCAATACCCCCATAATTACATACCCAATCAATACCCCCATAATTACATAATTACATACCCAATCAATACCCCATAATTACATACCCAATCATTGACCCCAGATCTAACTGTCACGGTTAGGATAAACCGTGACACCTAGATGTCACACCTGACCTAGCGGTCACGGGGAGACCTAACCGTGACCGCTTGGGTCGGTTTTCTCCAGGAAAAGCACGGTGCGCCTAAAATTTCCGCAATTCATATGACATCATCACCAATAAAGTTACTATTTTTAGAAGTTTATGAAAACCAAGCTAATTTCACAAATCCAAACATCAAAACTCTTTATCATGATTCTACTATCATACTAGCATCAATAGGACAACCCAATCATGTCAAGAATTCATTTTTCGCAACAATCATCACACTAAAGTTAGGAGCATTTACATATTTACCCATTTAATAGAAATTATTTATTGTATGATTATTTTACTTGTATTTTCACTAAAGTATTTTAATTCCTAAAACTATCAATTACATATTTCCTCAACTTCAAGTCTTTTATATAAATAGAAACAACAAAATTACATCTCATTTAAAACTTTATTTCTAAACAACAATGACTGATACTCAAAATTATATCTTCAAATACAAAACATAATTGTTAAAAGTTTTAAATCATTATAATAATAAAATATCACTATGTATGAATCTTTAGTAAAAACAAGGTAAATAGGTTAATTTTGATGATATGGATAAATATGTAATGCAAATTTTTAAAAAGAGGAAACATGTAATTAATTTTTTAGCTTGGGAGAATATGTAATTTATAGTCTAATAAGGAAAAACATGTTATAATCCCTCGGTTTTGATGCAAAATGTAACATTCCGGGTTTTCAAGATCAGATGTAATAGTTAAAATAAAAGAAATAATAACTTTACATTTTGTATATTGTTAAAAGAGTAAGTAATGAATGAAATGACTATTTTAAGTTTAAATTATTAGATGAGTTTTAGTGTCGTAAAAGACCGTTTACGTATATACATTTAAAGTATTAAATGTGCTCCGTTTTTTACGAAACTTAGGTCGACTCGTAGAGAAAATCAAACTCGTCTCAACTGCATATTTGAAATTTTTATAAGACCTTATATTTAAAAAGCTATAAGAGAAAAACAAAGTAAGAAACTAAATTATTTATAATGATATAATAATAATATTATTTAAAAATGAAATAAGCTAGCAGACAGGCACGTCAATTTTGCCTTCCACTTCATCTTAACCTTTTCACCTGTTTGTCTGCTTGTTTATAAATAGATACCTTAGGGTTGAATTTAGATTAATAGTTTTCTTGTGAACGCTCTAATACAAAGAGAATCCCGAGTAATTAATACCCTACTGGGTATTATTATTAGTCATTTTTGAAGCTCGAGTAGGAACGTGAGTAGGGAGACCTTGCATCAAATTGTCGTAGATGGTTTTAAGATATGTTGTCGTTTAAGTTTATGTCAAGTTAATTATTATTTATTTTAGATTATTATTATTAGGAGTAGTTTTTGTATTATTAGTATTATTATTTTTAGGCGTTAGGGTTATTGTTAGGGTGGGCATTTGGTAGCCTAGCCTTAGTTAGGCATGGACTGATCACCATGCTTAAACAAGGTAGCGTAAATCAATATCCAACCATCACAATAACTAGTTACTTGTACCATTACCTAAGCTAGGATTACTTCAATTGTATCAAAACCTAGAGATATTATCAGATTGTATTAAAAAGGTTATCAACTTTTGGGCAACTGCTAAACAGGTAAGTTCCTTTGAACTGTTTTCTAAAACGGGATATGATGTTTTGATAACTGGTAATAATTGAAGAATTGACTATTAATAGCATCTATGATATATGACAATGCTTGATAGGATGCTTGAGGGCTGCTTTTATGATTTTTCTTTAGCCAGTGGAGTTTGTATACATAGCCTGGTTATATGAATTTATACTGTGCTTACTCTATTTCTATATGTTTGCCATGGTTGTATCTGCTTGATGTAATAGTCAATATTAATATGTTTTAAATTTTGAAGAATGCTATGTTCATGAACTCACAAGCTTTATGTCGAGTCCCAAATGTTTTCTATTTTATGGACATACACATCCTAGGTGCCAAGAGATTGCAGAAATTGGAGATTACGGGTCAGTTTACGAGAAAATAGAGGTCTAGAGCGCTATTGAAGATTCGGATCTCTAATATAGTTAAACTGATCTAATGGTATTATCTAACATGACAAATATAATATATATTTTGATGTATAATCAAAGTTAGACTTCCGTTGTGAAGTCCATTATTACTATGTGTTCTGTATTTTCGATGCGTAACGCTCCTTGGGATAGCCTGGGAGGCGGGCGTTACAGGTTGGTATCAGAGCCATAGTTTAAGTGAATTAGACATTATCAGTTAGTATCTAAACTTAAACTGAGTTGAGAAGACTACGCAGGTTGCCAAATAAACCAAGTAGTGTTATGACGGATAAGAAGAGTTAGATATGTGTTAAGTATATAATAGAAAATAACTATGTAAAAGGTTGATCATATTTAGCTAGTGTCATTAAGAATTTACTTTTTCAAATTGTATTTTGGTTTGTTAGTTGTTATGTTTGCCTAAACTTAAGGAGTAGATTGGTAGTGTTAACTAGGAATTGTTGAAGGCGTACACTTCTAGATAGTCTCATGTTAATTAGTCTAATAGAACAATAGTGACCATGCAAAGAAATTCACAATTACTTATAGTTAAATAAATTATAGAATTGGATGATTAAGCAAGTAATGAAGACGAATGCTCAAAAAGGATGTCACTCATATTTAGACGTTGCATTATAATACATAATGAGGGAAAGCTAGCATATTCGTGTAAGGTAAATTGAGGATTATGCTTAGATTTATGTAATGGTGAATTTACAATAATGCATGCATCCTAATAAGATCATACATGCATCCTAATAAGATTGCATCATGTTGATTAACGCTTACGTCTTAATGGTGACGTGACAACTCCATATGATAAAGATAAGTGATCAAATGAAGTATGAACATAGGAGCTAGATGGACATTATCAGATACTTAAATGTTGCATAGGTATTCAACAAGGATGTTATTATATAAGATAAAATATAAAGTGATTAAGAGTGTATTGAGAAAGGATAATATCCTAAAATGTTGAAATTAGTATCAAGTATGACCCAAAAGTAAGCTACAATGTCAAAGGTAACCCGGATGTAGAATGAATATAAGTAACTGTAAATGTACAACTAGATACAAGGTAAATACAAAACTTTGTACTCAAGTTGTTAAGATTATCACTGCCACTCAACTAAGATCTAATACGGAGAAAGTAGGAAACAAATTATAGAAAAGTTTCTCATTATCTAGAACTAAGATTTTAAACCAAGAAAATGGAAGAGTAAGTACAAGAGTGTGCTTATAAGTCCTTCAATTCGTAACGTGCAACTATCTAACCTTTGACAACAATAAGAGATCAGTAGAGGCATATGAGTGCTGAAGTTAAATGAAAGTTGTCTTAAACATTTATGAGTACATATAACCAATTAGATCTAATTTGCAGTATATTCAATTCAATCAAAAAGATTACATTGGTGTGAATAAAAAGCCATAGTATCAACTATCTGTAGGCCATATATGCATTAAGAAACTCAAGCTTTACACCATACCTTCATAAGTAGAATGACTAATGGGAGACAAAAGACAATAGTTGACATCACTAAGAATCATTTAATGAGCTTGAATGGTAACTTGATTCCTATTGACTTGATACCTATGGAGACCCAAAGAATTTGAGGTAGTCAAAGGAATTGACTTGCAAGCCTTTAACTAAGTATAAGTCACGTCTGACAGAAGAATGATATAACTTAGATTGCCTAAAATATGGTAGTATCTGATGACTGAGCTGAAAATATTATCACTATGACTCAGGTCCATAAATTTTTAAGAAAATTATATATTGTTGTTCTGGCATATGCCATGAACACTATGGAGAAACAAAAAGTTTGAAGCATTTTTAGAACAAGATATGATCACTATGAATTATTGGTGATCTATTCGAATTCATCAATGCATCAGGGATATTTGAAGCATATGATAAAGTTTATAAACACTATTTGGATAAATTCATCATCGTTTGTTTCAAAGACATTCTGATATATTCGAAAGACTGAAGTGACCACGAGGATCATGTTAGAGAAATTCTAGAATTACGTAAGAAAGGAAACCTTGCACCAAATTCTAGGAATATAAATTTCAGATACATAAAGTTTAATTATTAGGTCATATGTTCAACGAGTAAGACGGACAAGTAACACATGTTAAGAACAAGCAATTAAGAAGTAAGAAACACCAAAGAATCACACATGCTTTTAAAAATTTCTAGATTTTGAAGGTTACTATAGAAGATTTATTCACGCTCCAAACACCAATGAAAATAAAATAATTTATTAATTGACTATGATTATAAGATGCAATACCATCTAGAAAAAAGAAAAGTTAGTCAGTGATGCACTCTATAGAAGGAAATAACATAATCACTAACAATTTGTACATCAAAAAAATAATATTTAGATAAACCCCTTAGACCAAATTGGTATTCACATTTAAAAAAAAGAGAGAAAAGAAATAAATGATTGGTATACAAAAGCTATTAAGATCTGAAAGTCATAGTATCCTAAGTCTGCGTAATCGGATAGGAGTTTCGAGTCTTGGCAGATTATAAGATATAATACTAATGGAAGCCTATGAATCAAAGCAGATTACAAGATATAATACTAATGGAAGCCTATAAATCCAAATATTCAGAGCACAGATATAACAATAAAATACATTAAGATTTAATGCTTACTAGTATTCAGGATTCAAAGATCAATCACAAGACATGTAGAGAAATGCATTATCTACTTAAGAATTATGGTGGAACATTAGAAATTATCTAACCAGATACGACAATCTTAAATATGGTAATAAAAATGGAAGAGAATTCGTTAATTTCTCAATCAAGTTATGAGTTTGACACCATCTACCTAGTGGATGATAGGCTTACCAAATACACTCTCTACCTATCTGTCAAACTATAAGTTAGAAATGTTAGCCAAAATCTATTAGTCTCATATTAAGATTTGCCTATCTTGACTATATCTGATATAGTTTATCATCTCACTTCAAAACTATAATAGGGTTTCTAGAAGAAACTAAGAACTCGAGTAAACTGGAGACCCTTATGTTTCACAATACTAGTAGACTTTCCTTAAGGACTAAAACCTTAAGCAATATAATATAGGAATATATTAGAGTACAGGAGTTTGATATGATTTGATCACTTTTGCGCTAAGGAAAATTCTAAGAAATAAGGATACGGTGGTTAACAAAAGAAGCTATTAATCATATAATATAGTAATCTTAGCTCAAAAGATAAGTTCACTAGTATTGGTCGAGTGGTAAGGTTAGAAAATAGTCTGAGAAAACTTGGGGATTGGCTAAAGAAATAAAGCCAAATATCCTTAACTCATCGGATAACCTTCGAATTTCGAGAAAGAAATTCTTTTAAGGGGGGAAGAATGTAACATCCTGGGTTTTCAGGGTAAGATGTAATAGTTAAAATAAAAGAAATAAGAACTTTACATTTTGTATATTGTTAAACGAGTAAGTAATAAATGAAATGACTACTTTAAGTTTAAAGTCACAGACGAGTTTTAGTATCATAAGAGACCGTTTAAATATATATAAATATAATAGTATATTATATTTAAACGTGCTTCAATTCTTACGAAACTTAAGTTGACTCGTAGAGAAAATCAAGCTCGTCTCAATGGCATATTTGAAATTTTATAAGACGTTATATTTAAAAAGTTATAAGAGAAAAATGAAGCAAGCAGCTGAATTATTTATAATGATATAATAATATTATTATTTAAAAATTAATTAAGCTAGCAGGCGGGCACGTCAATTTTGCCCTATATCGCCAGCTTAACATTTTCATCTGTCTGTCTGCATGCTTATAAATAGAACTTAGGGTTGAATTTAGATTAATAGTTTTTTTGAGAATGCTCTAATACAAAGAGAATCCCGAATAGTCGATACCCCACTTCGTATTATTATTAGGCGTTTTTAAGCTCGAGTAGAAACGCGAGTAAGGAGACTTTACATCAAATTGTCGTAAATAGTTTTAAGTTATGTTCTCATTTAAATTTATATCAAGTTAATTATTATTTATTTTAGATTATTATTAGGAGTGGTTCTAGTATTATCAGTATTATTATTTTTAGACGTTTGGGTTATTGTTAGGGGTGGGTACTGGGTAGCCTAGCCTTAGTTAGATATGGACTAATCACACATGCTTAAACAAGGTAGCGTAAACCAATATTCAACTATTATAATAACTAGTTAGTTGTACCATTACCTAACCTAGGATTACTTCAACTGTATCAGGACCTAGTGATATTATCAGATTATGTTGGAAAGGTTATCAACTTTTGGGCAACTGCTAAACGGGTAAGTTCCTCTAAACTATTTTTTAAAATGGGATGTGATGTTCTGATAACTGGTAATAATTAAAGAATTGACTATTAATAGCATCTGTGATAAGTGATAATGCTTGATAGGATGCTTGAGAGCTGCTTTTATGATTCGGCTTTAGCCAGTGGATTTTGTATACATAGCCTGGTTATGTGAATTTATATTGTGCTTACTCTGTTCCTATCTGTTTGCTATGGCTATATCTGCTTGATGCAATAGTCAATATTAATATGATTGAAATTTGAAGAATGCTATGTTCATGAACTCACAAGCTTTATGCTGAGTTCCAAATGTTTTTTATTTTATAAACACACATCCTAGGTGCCAAGAGATTGCAGAAATTGGAGATTACGAGCTAGTTTACAAGAAAATAGAGGTATAAAGCGCTACTGAAGATTCGGATCTCTAATATAGTTAAACTGATCTAATGATATTATCTAGCATGACAAATATAATGTATATTTTGATGTATAATCAAAGTTAGACTTCCGCTGTGAACTCCATTATTACTATGTGTTCAGTATTTCCGATGCGTTACACAAAAGTAAGGTTTCCAACCACAAAAATCCATACAATCACTATAATATAACAATGCATAATTGACATTCAATTATTGGACACGCATGCACAAGAAAAGAAAAGAATGAAAAAAAAATAAACTCGGTATTGGACCCGGTTTCAAACCCTACCCTACCCGGGTATAGCAGATAGGGTTTTCAAGTAGGTGAACACGACTCGGGTTCATACCCGGTTTTGCTCAAACCGGGTACAAAAAACATGGTTGGGCCAAACCCAGTTTCGGGTACAGTCCAAAAACCGAAATGCCTACCTATATCATAAGAGCGGATACAACTTAGGTTTTCAGGGAAGGGGGAGGGGCTGTGAGCCCACTAAGAGCCCATTAAAAATTTTGAAATTTTGCTTTTTGTAGACCATTATGAATTTAATTATTAGAGAAAATAAGTACTTTCTTGAAGAAATGTTCAAATAAAAAGTCTACTAAAATCAAAAAGTGTAACAAATAATTTCAACTATCAATATCTTTAATTAATGGTTGAGATTAAATTATAGGAAAAAATTTGTTACAAGTGTATTTTAGGATTAGCCATTTTTATTGACTTTTTGCAAGTTCTCATCTTTTTTTTAACATTCGTAACTTTTATGTACGACATTATTTTTTTTAAAAATTAGACAATAAAACAAGCGTTTTTTCCTCTTTAAAACGTGTATGATATTGTTATATAAAAAGATAATAGTTTTTTTATGTTTTTAAGCTCGTATCTCTTTATTGTTTTTAGTGCAGTTATTGTGTCTTTTTGTTGGTTATTATGTTTTCTCGAATATTCTTGTGTTTTTTTAAAATGATAAATTTAAGAAAAATATAATATGGAATAACATTGTTGTGTATCTTTAATATGTATAACATATATAATAATTTAACAACTAATTAATTTCATACTTTAAAAACAATGACAAAATTACACAATGTCTAATTGTGTCATTTGATAATCTAAAACGTAAAATGAAATGATTAATAAATATAACAAATGATGTAAAATATATAACACAATAAGCTGATATTTAATACAATTAACGTATAAGACACAATGAGATAATGTATTTGACACAATGATCAAAACACTTTTTTTTTTAAATAATAGAAGAACACGTATTAAACTCACAATTATTTTTAAACTTTTTAGATTTAATCCCATTTTTGGTATAACCACATCCCACTTTCTTGAACAAATTTGAAGTGTTGGGGGACTCTGCAGAATAAAACTAAGAGAAAGGGCAATCAAACCAAACAAAATGTAGCATTAATATCGTATTTGACTTCTACCAACAGTGTTGTTTTGATCGGAAATAAATAAAATTGTTAGATATTTTCATTAATCTGAACTTTTTTACATATTTGTTGTAATATTCGTTGTAATATTCGACCTAATATATTTAAATATTTCATGTTACTAGCTTTAATAAACACTTTATTACATGTGTTGAATAAATAAAATATTAAATATAATAAAAATTTATTAAGTATAAAATGTTACTGTAAAATAAGTAATAAAATAATGATATCAATCTTTTAAATTTTGTTGTTAACATTTTTTAGCCAAAAAAAATTAAACATGTTTCAAAACAAACTGTATTTATCGAATACCATTTTTAAATTTTTTCTTATTATAACTCCTGATTTTAATTATTTTAGGCTTATAAAAAATGCATTTAAAAAAACATCAATTTTAAAATATTTTGCATTGTTAAAACATTTTGATGTTTTAGAAAATTTTCTTATTTAAATTTTTTTTATAAAAAACATTAATAAGAAGATATCTTTATTAATTTATTAGAAAAATACACTTTAATCTAAATAAGAGTTAATAGTATCATTATTATTATTTATTTATTTTTTTACTATTGTTAGCTTAATATTATTGAACTAAGCTTTTATAACCTGTAGATTGTGCATATTCCCAAGTTTATTTTTTCTTTATTTTTAAATATCTTTTTCGTGTAACATTTAAATTTAATTTTTCTCCAATAACTTGTACTCAAAATTTTTTCTAGAAAAATCTAGTATAAGGTTTTGTTTTATATTTTATCAAAATTCCAATATAAAATTTAAATAGCATTTTTTTAGCATGTGTCTTTTCACGTGCTTGAATTGACATTTGGGCACTTATAGGCTTCAAGATTTGAACAATTTTGAGCATTCCTCGACCAAAATGTGTTAAGACCATCACTTACAACAAATGCTTTTGTATTACATGAGCAATGTACGCGTGTGAGATATTCTTATTTCGCATTGTGTGAGCATATACGAACGTTGCCACACAAGGTTCTAAATAGAGCAATTCAGTTGATTTTCATGGCTACTGCGTGGAAGATCTGGATCGCGAGGAACAACCTATTTTCAATATAGTCCGATCAAGGTGGATAAGGTGGTGGATGAGATAGTTTACACTTCGTTCTCCTAGGTGAAACATAGAGCCAATATTGGAAATTTAGATTGGAAAGCTTGGTGTAATTTCTGTTTTTCTAAATTTCCCATATAATTGTTTCGTTGGGTCCTAGTTCATTGCTAGGATCCTTTCTCTAATATATCATGCCGTTCCATATATATATATATATATATATATATATATATATATATATATATATATATATATATATATATATATATATATATATATATATATAGAATGACATTCAATTAAGAACCATAAATCTGTAAAGAACCTGAAAGAACCACTTTAACTCTTATACTATTTATTAAATAAATATATCAAAATGCTTGTAATTTTACTACTTTTAAGATACATTTTTAAAAATCACGATATCTATAGTCTTTTGATAATGTGCATCAATGCACACACATTGTATTGCATATATGAACATTTTAAAATTTTTCTAAAAAATTGAGAAAGGTGTTAAAATGAAAGAAAAGATTAAAAAATAGAATCAAACCATCATCTTTTAGTATTACCAATTTTATCGAGGTGTTATGTCCATTGCTTATGTGGTTACATATTTATGGTTCTCAATAGAATGCTTCCCTATATATATATATGTATATATATATATATATATATATATATATATATATATATATATATATATATATATATATATATATATATATATATATATATATATATATATATACTAGTAAGGAACCCGCGCGATGCGGCGGCGGCATCGACGATATTTTACAATGCGATATTCGTTTTCTGAATACTTGTGCGGTTTTCAAAGTACAGATAAATAGAAACACACAATCTTGATTTATGTATCTGATATCTTCACTTCAGTAAGCTTGCTCCCCTTAAATCATCAACTCATGCCCCACAAGCTTATGAACCTGGTTTATGCAAAATTACACAAAATGTTAGTAAAGATTTCACCTTTTTATAAAAATTAATTAATTTAATTTGCAATATGAGGTCCCCAAAAACTAACTTACATTACTGCACTTAAAAACCGATAGCGATTATGGGGACTTGATAATGAGGGTCTTCTACACAGGTATATACATTGACCAATTTCACCCCATTTATATGAAAGGGGAAAATTTTGGCTGTATATTATTAATAACAGATCAAACCTCGACAATGGGCCAAATGGTTTAAGAGTCGCTTAAAGTATATACCCAAATAATCAGATGTTTACCAACCATAAGTTGCCTTTTTTAGTCATTGCATTCTACATAAATTTAATATATTTATGAGAAAAATTGAGATTTTACCCCATCTTGTAACTTGTCATCAACAGCTACAGCACCTAACAACACCAAATCTTTCTCAATGTTTTCAGATACACTTTCTAGCACTTCCTCTCTTTCAGGACCAATTATGGCCTTAGCTTTGGAGAATGATGAGCTCCATTCTTCATACTCAGACTCTTCAATCTTTTTATAGGCAAACACCATTGTTCTTAATCCATCTTCTGCATAGTTTGCAAGGTGCATAGTTGTAGCATGTTGGTATGTCCTACCACCATCACCTAGCCTATCAAATATAATACTGCAAAATAACCAGTTTACATTACAAACATGTGTGTGTTTGAGCTCAATGAGATGAATCTATAATCTCAAATGTATAATCAAAGAGACTTACTTATCAGCACCTTTGCAGAGCAAGAAAATCTGACCAAATTCATCGCGTACTATCACTGACATCCTTTTCCTAGAGCTACTGAATTCTAATAAATTCAATAGCTTGTATTCCCTATAATTTAACCATAGAATTAAAAGTGTATCAGTTCAACCCACTTAACTATGAACGGGTCATTTTGGGTTGTTTATAGCTTAAACGGGTCAAATAAAAAAAATTTGCTAGGAGGGAAACATGTGAAGTATACAACTTCCTACATCAAATTAATTCAGATTTTATTATTATAGTACTAATGTTGGTTTTGTTAGCACAGATTATTTACAAGTATACAACATGTGAAGTATACAACTTCCTGTTGGAGAACGAATTTATATTATTATAAAGCAGTTCTTTAGATCATTTCTTTTGAAAAGTAAAAATTTAACTCTAGGACTTTCTCAAATAGTAGAGTGGCCTCTTTCATATTAGATGTTAAATAGCACTATCAACAAATCCCATGAGCAGTAGCAATTCTTTGACATTAGTAACAGTTAAAAAGCAAGAATTCAAGACATTAAATCAAAGTTGATGATCAACGTACCTGATTTTGGTCATTCCAAGCCAGCCAACCAATCTAATCTTTTTGTGCAGGCATTGCTATGAATATTTCTCATATACATGAGTTAATTATCTTAATTATGTATGTAACAACATCAACATATCAAATGAACTCCAAACACTAAACACAGTAGGTGATTGAAAAAGAGTTAGGTTCAATATGTTGAGGCCCCTTTGGATCGTTTATGTAGGATCAATCATGGATGAACAATTGATATGGGTTCTGCACAGATTTGTGCAGTGAACCCGGTGGGAAAACAGGGACACAAACGGGATACACAAAACACACACAATACTAATATTCCACACTTGATAATCGTACATGATTAGGGTATTTATACCCTTTGGTTTTGGCGGTTAAACAACCGCTTATCTAACCGACAATTTACAAACATACAATTTTCTTGATTAATTCTAATTCCAACACAATACACCCTTCGGGATCCTTGAACATTTGGGTCCTATCACTTACAGGGTCAGACCCTTATTTGTTTGAAATTGTTATTCTAATTACTTTATTAAAAGATTCATCATCTATTTTTGCTAACTTTGCTTTTTTGTTCTTGTTAAGTTGGTAATTTTGTGTGGGGGTTTGACTTTTGTAGACTACATCAACAGTAGTTTTATCAAAATTTTAAGTAACAAAACTGATGTAAATGGGTATTACTTACAGATGCACACAGTCCACTCCTCTTGATCTGGCCATTCGCTGCCTTGAGAGCTTTGTGACATAGTGACGTGGGGGCCAAAGTAGATCAGAATGCTATTTATTGAAGAATTTCAAGTGTATTTTAATGAACCTGAACACATCATCAAGTAAATATGCAATTAGAGGCCTACAACAGATCTTGAACGAGTATATCCTGTGTTCTTAGGATTGAAGTAAACAGTAAAGGGTTTATATTGTGAGAACATAGTGATTTAAATAAAATTTTGCATATATGTGATTTTATTAAAACTAAATCCATACCGATGGCGAACATACTTACCCATTCAAGATGTTGGGTGATGCCAGAGATACTTCCCATCATATATGCCCCCTAACACCTGCAAGATCAACGTATATGTTATCAAGAAATTTTCACACATGAAAGTGGAGGTGAAAAAATGGATGGAGCGGGCTAATGGGTCAAATAGACTTTCAAAAAAGTCTTATAAACAATTATACAGCAGTTAAATTATTTCATAGATACTTTTTGAATAATATGGGTTAGTAGATTCTAGGCATCAAAGTACACCACGGGCCTCAAACCATTTGACCTGTTTCTATTTTACATAAAATATAACCCGAATTGATCCAATTATAAGTAAATGAGATGAAATTATGGATTAAAAGACAATAATACCTTGGAGACTATTCCTAAAACATGTGTAGAGGCCAGGTTGCACTGAATTTAGCTTTGAACCCTGTAGATCATCAGAAACAATGTGTAGAGAACATGTACTACGTATCAAATTCAATCAACATTAAGTTATGTAAAAGAAAACATGCTAAAATGCTCACCCTTCCTGCAATCCCACCTGAAACCCTTCATCCCATTTTATATTCTTCTTCATCACTTTTGTCAACACCTTCTGTCACTTACTTTTAGATGATTTGGCTGCCTCAATTTGTGATAGGATTCATAATTTCAACTTTGAAACAGTAAAAAAAGTAATGCTATTGATGATGAAAAATAATTGCACAAATTTGCTTAAACAATTTGTTCGAAAATTGTACAAAGTGCGCTATGCAGAAGAACATAACCTAATTTGCTCGCATTTCTAATGAAATTGCAGTGATTTCTATAAATACACCCAAAACATGACTTGTCGATTCAATATCACATCAGTTCATATTCTCGTAAGAAATCATATATTAACATAGAGAAAACAAACATCGGTAGAATTAAAACGAAATCATACCTCATCCTTTTGATGTTCCATGTTAATAAGATTCAATTGCATACCAAAAGAAACGATATAAACCACTCGCTGAATTCAATTAAAACACCATTGCATAACCTCCATTGCGATACGTGAGATGTTGCACCATGGTTCGATCGGCGGCTATATGCTGATGGTTTCACTGCGATAAACACGATTTTGAAGAAGATGAATGTTTGTGTTATAAAGGGTGCCCTAGTTGAATGTTTTTGAAGAAGATGAATGGTAAGCAAACCCATATTCGAACACAACAGAAATTATAGGCAGAAATTACCTCGCGGTGAAGATGGTAAGCAAACCCAAATTCGAAAGCACAACCTACCAACGAAGAGAAATTTAAGTTTTGAATCACCCGCCTATCTCACCTTGACTATGCATGGAACCCTTGAGGAAGAAGACAAGATCCATTTCCTTTCTCATGCTATGTAGGGTTCTAGGTAAGAAAAAGAGAAGTAATAAGCTTTTCTTCTTTCAGAAGAAGAAGATCGATGGAAGGGCTGAAGGGGTGCAGAACCCTTGACATATGCAAGATCGATCTATACTATCCATTTCCTTTCTCATGCTATGTTGGATTGTAACATATGCAAGGTAAGTTGTACATCTCTTAAAATTAAGAGATTTGGATGAAAAGACATTTTTACCCTTGTCATTTGCTTATTATATGTAGTATAGATGACAACTTAAAATAGACTAAAAGAAAGACTTATATGTAACTAAAAAGCATAACTTTTACTTCATAGATATAATGATCTTATTTATGGTATCAGCCATTATTATTCTTTTACAGCAAAAGATCAGGCACAAACAAAGTAGGAATCACAATGCATACTGCATACATAGATAATTAAATTTAGATAGTAAAAGTCAAGAAAGCCAAACAATATTACCTCTCTTGGGAAGTGATGATATGTCTTCTGTGGGAAGTATTGATAATAAGGAGGCAAATGCGGGACCAGATCATGTTCATGTGTCACTCTAAAAGTATTTGGTACGACCTTGCTATAATATGATGCAAAAGCAGCATTGCCAATTCTAGGCTGGCCAAACGTCATAACTTGAACGTTCTTGGGTCCATACATAAGCTGCAAAAAAGTAAATAATCATTTATATAGATTTAAAGGATAGCTGGTAAACATATGTTATTTGATTATAGCTATTAGAAATAACATTAAATCAGATTTTATTGTCTGATTTAAGCAATTACAATTATATGATTAAATTAGATAATTAGATTCATATCTACTGCAACAAACTGATTAATTAAAAATAATAATAATGTGTACTTATTCACCCTTTTTATTACCTTATTTTAAAGAACTCCACCCACATTTTCATTGTTAATAGTAATAATTAATAGATGATACAAGGGGAAATTATATATGCTTTATATGGTTAATAACGTGTAAAACATACTTTATGGCGCGGTTAATAGAAAATAAATGGCTGCATATTAGAGTTATATACTTCAGCAATATGTAACTAACGTACTTTCTGGTCATTTTACCTACCAAAACCTCAATTAATTAGAATCCTAATTATCTAATTATTACAACTTCATGCAGCTAAAGCAAATCAATACACCATCTCATGTAGCACGTTTCCTTCCAACTGATTATCATTTTTTGATTGATTACTCGATGTTACACAATAAATTTCAAATTGCCAATCCAATTATCCAAATACCCATAATTTTTAATCATGGTTACTGACTTACTGCAAGATCCAATCCACAAAAAGCAGCCATCGCTCCGCCCATTGAATGCCCTGTCACCATAATTTTAAGACCTCCATATATTTCCTTTGCTCTACTAACACAATCAAGAACTCCTGACCGTACAACTGTATTGTTGTAAGCATTAAAAAATCCATGATGCACCTGAAACAGTGGAGACAAAGATGAATAATGATCACATGTCGCTAAACCTCACCTTCTCCGGACAAACCCCTAGTGTAAAAATGATAGTTGTTTTGCAAGGTGTATTATCAAGAAAAAGAAAAAGAAAACAGTCTTTTACAACACTCTTTTTAAAGAGTTACTATTTTGGTTTTTCCTTTCTGCATTTAATGAAAAGTAATTTGTTTTTATTACCTTTCTGCACTTGTGGTTTCAATTTTAAAAAGTAGTAGCAAGGTGAAGAACAAAAGCAAATCTGAGAGGCAAAGGAAGAAGTCAAGAAACATTCCATTTTCATGCTATGTTAGGATTTGGAGAAGGAAAGCCTTGCCATGACCTTCTCAAATAAAAACCTGAGAAGACATAAACTTCATTTGAATTTGATTTTATAAACCAAAGATACATTAAACATCAAACTACAAATATCATTTGCACATTATAGTAAAGAAACTCATATTTAAAACAGGAGATATTTTATAACTTGATGTAATTCACAATGTCAAACTGTATATTTGTTGTATGGTAAGCAACTACATAAATCAAACACAAATCTTAAAAAAACAAATAAACTTCATAATCAACTTTATTCCAACTTTATAATTAACCTATTCATGACCTTTCAATTTATCAAAACTTCATAATCAACTTTACAAACTTCATAATTAACAACCATTTGAAGACCAAACTAATAATAAAACCATCAACAACCCAAATAACCAAAAAATATAAAAACCATTAGGGGCATCAACACCATAAGACTCCACAATCTTCTGCATAACATTCCATTTTAAAAACTGATCATTAGTTATAATAATGTGAAAGATAATAAATGATCAATTATATTTATCTGATAATATATTATCCTTAACTTTGCTAATTTAGAAACCATAGTATGATGAATGGTCAATAACTTTAATAACAAACAGTTAAGAAGCCCAACAATTTCATTACTTTAATAATATGAGAGGATAAGGACAACATAATTGGAGGTAAATCTTGACAATTACCTGCTTGTTGAAGCTTCTGTTTTCTTGCTGTTCATAAAGGAGCAATTTTAAAATCTAAAAATAGCCAATGAAGAAGACAATAGTTATGAATCAGATGAAATTTTACCTGAAATCACAACCATATGTGCGTCAAACTTGAACAAAAATTCAGTAAAAACAACTAAATACTTGCTCAAATTAAATGAAAAAGCTATCACAAGATCTTAACATCAAGCATCAGCTAAAAAGAGAACAGTCTAAGGATCAGCAATGGTGACTTCGACCTCCACACCAGGTTCAATGGTGATTGAAGTGATTTGCTTCACAACATCGGGTGAGCTAAAAAGATCAATAACCCGCTTGTGGACACGAAGCTCAAACCTGTCCCATGTGTTTGTTCCTGCAAAACCAAATAAACGATGCAAGAAACATTAGTTATCCCCGCTTATATAACTTTGTCCATTAGCATAGATACAGGCACACAACCTTTACAAGTTAAAGAAAGAAAAGCTCCAATCTGGTTGCCATCTACAAGGGATAAAAGTTAAAATGTTAAAATACCTTCACCACAAGGCGACTTCCTTGTTATGATATGAAGAACCTTGGTTGGCATTCTAACGGGTCCTTTGACTCTTGGTCTCTTGTCTTTAGCACCAAGAATCAAATCCGAACATACTGTTATTTAATACAAATAACGTAAATCATTAAATCTCTGAAAACAATAACCTTGAGCGTACACATAATGATCGACATCAAAGAAGAACAACCTACAATGTATTTACGTTGAAAGTATCATCTTGCCATCCATTCAGATATAGCAATCAACATTTTAACATAAATAAACAATCACAAAACACATTCAGCGAACTAAAACAACAAATCGAATTGCTTCAAATATTCAGATCTACCAAATAAGCTCAAATCGAAGTTCATAAAATCGAAAAATCAAACAAATGAACACAAAGAGGTACCTGATGAAGTCGCCCCGTACAAACCCTAGATCTGATGTCGTCGTCTTCTAAGTGTAGCGGGCCACCATCGCCCAACAAGTCCTGCCTTGTTATGTCGCTAGGGGTGCGGCTGTACTGCCAAACCGGTGGTTGCCGGAGAGCCTCTGTGAACGACGGCCTCTCCACCACCGGCTCCCGTCTCTCACCGACAGCTATCTCTCTCACCGACGCCTCTCTCACCGACGCCTCTCTCACCGACGCCTCTCTCACCGATGCCTCTGTGTTTTGAAATGAGCTCTGTGCTTTGAAGATTTAACCCTAATTTGATGAAAAAGATCCGCGCATGGGCGACCCGACCAGTGAAAGGATCCGCGCAAATTCAAACTCTAATTGCATTGTTTGCTTGGGGAGTTGTACATCAAGTTTCAATGCTTGTACATCTTTTAATTTTAAGAGATTTTGTAAAATTACCTTTTTGCCCTAAAGAGATGCTTATATATATATATATATATATGTATATATATATGTATATATATATATATGTGTGTATATATATATATGTATATATATATATGTGTATATATATATATATATATATATATATATATATATATATATATATATATATATATATATATATATATATATATATATATATATATATATATATATATATATATATATATATATATATATATATATATATATATATATATATATATATATATATAGACACGAACGTTGCCACACAAAAATAAAGTATTGAACATCACTTTTGCAAATTTCATTTTCGAGATCATCAATTCCAACAAATATTACTTGATATTAACAAATATTACCATCGAAAGAAACAATAAAAAAAGAATATAAGCGTTATAGAGGTATCGATAGTATATATAATAAACAATTTTAGGGGACTCAATGATGAGCATGCTATCAGAATTTTTTTTTCTAACAAATATAAAATATTGTAAAGCCTTGAAGGAAATGTTATGTGAAATTGATGGCCTTGGAAATAAGTGATAACTAAAAACATGCAAACAGCCAAACACTTTGTATACTTCGAGACAAACCCGTTTCAAATCTCTATTAGAAATGTAGAATTCCACACATGTAATACAATAACAAAGACCTTCTATTTATACATGAAAAATAAAGTTAACTACCAAAATGTAACGATTTTTTTTTCCTTAATGGTGTTTTTAGAAAAAGTATTTACCAAAATGGGTTGTTTGAAAAGTATTTATCAAAATAGTTTTTTCCTATTATCTTTGTTTAAAAGAAGAGTTAATTACACACACCCTTCAAGTGACCTCTATTGGCTGCCGACCCACCCACTCTTCCACTTTAAATCTGATGAGTTTTTCCTCATAATCTTTTTCTGACCTCTTACACACACCCTTCAGTAGTTTTGATTAGTGATTTGGTTTGGTTTTGTGAATGGTTTGTTGATTCAGTTTATTTTAACAGTCTGCAGATGTTAAAAAACAAACAGTCTTTTTCTTGCATACTGCAGACGTGTGATCCACCTCTTCTCCTGCAGATGTGATCCACAGACTGCAGACATTTTGCTGTAAAAAACAGATTAATAATCGAAGCCCAAGTGTTCATCAATAGAGTAACACCCTATATGCCGAAAACAATGGTGGCTTTCCATACAATAATCGAAGCCCATCTTTCGAAATCAGATTACTTTTTTTGACGATCGCTAATTTCCCACATTTCCCCACCATAACTTCTTTAAATTTCGATTTCTTCTTCTTGTTTTGGTGTAACTAGTGTTTAGTTTCTATTCAATTTATCATCAATCACCAATCAATTCTTCATCTACCTCGACCACTACTATCTTCCTTCACCCACATACTCTTACATTTTATTTTATTTTCCCGTTTGAAATACATCAAATTCCGACTCAAAATCATCTCAATTTAGCAATGAATTTGAAATAAGGGATTGATGACTTGCGCGCCGTTGCGTTTGATCCTTAAAATATTAACATGTGGGAGTCAATTGAGTAGACTGGATCTCTATGTTTGTAGCTAACTAATTCAAGTTTCCAAATCACCCATGAATTCGTTCTTCAAATTCTTTGGTTTATAGTGACCATAGAAGATGAAGTGGTGCGGAGATGTTGGATGGGTGCTCAATTATAATCAGAGGACTCATTCGATGGTGGCCGGAAAAGTCACCCAAGTTTGAGATGAAGAGTGGGGGTTGTCAAATGGGGGTAATGAGGAGGTGGTCGACTTGATGCAATTAACCTCTTTTTAAAATAAAATCTAAAAATAACCGTTTTGACAAATATTTCTCAAACAACCCATTTTGATAAATAATTATTTTAAAAACACCTTTTTAGGAAAAAACTCAAAATGTAACTAACCTAGAATTCTATAATATTAAAAAACCAAGTCTGATGTGACTTTAAAAAACCAAATGGTGCGGAGATGTTGGATGGGTGCTCAATGATTGTGACAACCCGAGTTTTTTATTTTATTATATTTTATAATAATAATAATAACAATAATAACAATAATACTAATAATAATAATAATAATAATAATAATAATAATAATAATAATAATAATAATAATATTAATGATAATAATAAAGTTCAAGGGGTATTTTTGCCATTTCCGAAACTTTAAATGAAACTTTCACACATGAAATGATAAAATTTAAACCACAGGGACCGAATCTGTAATTTTAAAATTTTAAAACCCAACCCCCCGCCCATCCCGTAATTCCGGCCAGAATTCCGGCCAAAGTCCGGCGACCTGCCGGCAACCACCAAACCACTTAA
Organism: Flaveria linearis; assembly: GCA_024085815.1. Taxonomy (NCBI): domain Eukaryota; kingdom Viridiplantae; phylum Streptophyta; class Magnoliopsida; order Asterales; family Asteraceae; genus Flaveria; species Flaveria linearis. The sequence goes on from CM044006.1 coordinate 45,417,329, forward strand.
AACCCGATTTTAACAGCTAAAAATACACCCAACCGGTTCGTATACAAGATTCGAACCCAAAGCATCTCAAAACGCGTGTAACCGTTGAAAGATTCGTTTCCAAAGCTCCCAACATCGAACTCACTTTATTCCCGACCGTTCAACGGTTAATTCACCCACTCAAACCCCACTTTAATCTAATTGATTCAATCAGAACGAACTTTACTCGGGTATAAATCGAAGACAACTTGTGATTGTATCTGAAACACATACAAACATAGAATTCGATTCCCTCCCTCTTTCGCGACCTGCAACTTAGTTGAACACCACCTTCTGGTCGTTATAATCAGAAATTTTCAGAGGGCTTTCGATCATAAACCTCATTTGAAGCTCTCTGTGCAACGAATTTAATTATTGTCAAGAATTTCATCTCGAATCAAAATCTCCTCTGCCTCGACTTATTCTTATCTGTTCTTAGCATCAACTCAACCAAAACAGGTAATTAAACACTCTAATCCATTCGTTTTTACATGAGGATTAAAAGCCCTATGATTATAACTGTTAACAAGAACGAATTCGTGTTCAATTTGATTGAAATCGAATTAGGGTTCTAAGGGATTTGGGGGAAACCAGAACACACTGTTTAAAAACAAATGGAACAGAATTCCATCACGGCTAAGGCCTTGGTTCACTGGTTAAGGGCATGTGTTGCAGGCTTGAGGTCCCGGTTTCGAAATCGGGGAGCCTTAACTATTTTTTAAAAAGCTTTTTAGGCTTCTGAAAAATATACAAAAATTCTTAAAAATTATAAAAATAATTTTTATAAACTTTTCTTATTTAAAATATTACATAAACATTTTCTGTAAATTTATTTTATTAATAATCTTGATAAAATATTATTTATAAAAATTATAAATAATTATTTTTATAAAAATAGACCTTAAGTCGTGCGGAAATACGAAATAACCATGAAAAATCATAAAAATTATACATCTCACAATTTCACGAATTATTTACGACAATAACTATAAGTTATAAAAGATACCTTAATTAATCAAACTTAAGTATATATATCAAATCGTGTGCGTCAATTCCGAACCAACCCGAATCCGATCAAATATATCTATTCGCGTTAAGTATATTTTAAAGGCTTAATTACAATCAATAATAGGTATTGATCGTGTTTGATCGTGCATTTCCTTATTCTTTGAAGCTCTTGTTTCATTACATCAATTCAAGGTGAGTTTACAGCCCCACTTTTACTTGTATACTCTTTTGGGGGAGAGAAGCATGCTGTTTTCATAAACGTTACATTACATTGGGTTTTTGTAATACTGCATATACTTGATACTATGGTGTTATAATTTGCCCTTCGGACCGTTAATATGGACTTAGCGAGGTGATTGTTAGTAGTACTACTGGGATTGGCATACCCCACTCGGGCTAGTCGCGCTAGCTGGTCAAACGGGTGAACGGTTAGCCTAATTTCAAGTGTTGTGGTGTGTGATCCATAGCCGAGCCTACATTATACTATTGCTTACATGTCAGCTCGGTCGCGACTTCATACACATAGTGATCATTATGGACTAGCTACCCATTGTATGCTTTGATTACAAAATCTAGGAATTTCATTACTAATACTTACTGGTTTATGATAAACCTGTGAACTCACCCGTCTTGTATTGAGATTTTGCATGTTTTCTCTCAGGACATTGATGTGGCACGTTTAGGAGCACAGCATCTACTACATGTCATTCCGCATTCACCCTGAACTATTTTCAAGATTTAATATCATTTACTTTACATAAGTTATATTGGACACGTGTTTACGTGATCCAAAACTATTGTTAAATGTTATCTTATTTTCGCTTTCACAATACTTAAATATAATTGGATTGTTTCATTATTATTAAGCAATCTATATATTTTGTAATTATTGAGTCATTTGGTGTAACTGATGCTTATCTGAGATCCTGGTTATGTCACACGCCTGATGGTAAAACCCCGTTAGTGGATTTTGAGGGTGTGACAGATTGGTATCAGAGCATTAGTTATAGCGAACTAAAATGAATATTGCATCTCATTTTCATTGCATTTTAGACTATAGCTGGATTTGTATTAGTTACACACACATAGATTACTAAGCTATGACTACTAAATTGGTTGCCTGAGAATTTTTGCTTTAACATATCCCTGTGAGCATATGACTACCGGGATGGTGGCTCCGAGTTGCTGTGAGTCACGGGAGAGTTTGTGTGCATTTGACATCGCCCAAATGTTCTTCATGATTTGTGTGACACACAGACACCTGTATTCTGGATCTTTTGGCAAAAGGCTTTCGGGCTAAGGCAAGCATATCGTATAAATCTCATTGTGAGACCATTTTTGCTTACCTGGGGATTTCTGGGATGAGTGATAAACTATGGTCAATACACAAATCTCTAAGTCAAATGGGTCAAATTGCCTTGGCGTGTCAACGATTCCTGAACCTTACTGATCCTCGTATACTTTAATTGATCGACCTTGATATAATACTTACCTATTTGGTACTTCTATCGTTGATGACCACTGTACTTGACAAGACATGTTAGCCTGATAGGAGGAACCAGGGGTGATCATGCAAAGCAAATTACCATTACGGGTGCACACGTAATTGTAATTTGTCGTGCATGCAAAGTCTGGTGAATCTGGTCGGGTGGTAACGTTGTAGTCAGTATAAGTCATCATTCCTACACCTTGAGCAAGAAAGTCTCGGTTTTCATAGAACATAGCCACTGATGTGGAAACTATCTATCAGTTCTACTCGTATGAATGCTCACCCTTACCTTGAATTTGGATGAAAATCAAACCATGACATTGTACTAACCCCTCGGATTCGGACTGGTTCTCTAGCTTGTCTATTTCTTTAAATCCTTGAATTTCTCTTCCTTTTCATTCCAAGACAAAAGGTCTATTTTCATACGACTGATAGCTTTTGATATTCGGTAATTTAAAGAATGTCTGAAAGAGGACGTGGACGCGGGAGAGGTAACATCTCCACGACGCCTGCAGAATTAGCAGCGATAATCAATCATAGTATTACCGCAGCGTTGGCAAACCAACACCCTCCACAGCAGAACCCTATTGGACAACCGACTTGCACCTACAAGTCCTTTATGGACTGCAAGCCTAACCCGTTCAACGGAACTAAGGGAGCAGTGGGATTGCTCCGTTGGTTCGAAAAACTGGAATCAGTGTTTGAAATTTGCAACTGCCCTACTAAGAATAGGGTGAAATATGCTGCCGACACAATGGATGGTGCTGCTCTGAGCTGGTGGAACACACATGTTCAGATGTTGGGTGTTGAAGTTGCAAACACCACGACTTGGGAAGGCTTCAAAAATTTACTGGAAGAGGAGTACTGTTCAAGAGATGAAGTATAAAAACTGGAAACCGAATTTTGGAACCTAAAGATGGTAGGTTCTGAAATCGAAGCCTACACAACTCGTTCTCACGAGTTGGCTACTCTGTGCCCTACTATGATTAACCCGACATACAAACGGGTTGAAAGGTACATAGATGGGCTGGTTCCAGAAATACAGAGCATGGTCACCACTGCAAGACCAGCTACCATACAGGAGGCTATCCGACTGGCGTACAAGCTGACAGATCAGGCCGTCGCGTAGGGCAAGCTGCCACCGCGAGGTGCTGCAACGGGTTCCAAGGAGAACAAGAGAAAATGGGAACCTCTTGCCAATGGGAAGCAATCATCACCCTTCCCTCATCAGCAACAACAACACAAGAAGTTCCATCCGTCTCAATCTTCTCATTCGGGCGGCTATCAGGGAAACCTTCCAAAGTGCAACAAATGTCAGCTCCATCATACTGGGCAGTGCACAAGGAACACTTGTGAGAGGTGCGGGAAGTTTGGTCATGTTGCCAAGTATTGCAGGGTGAACCTCTCGGGAAAGGCACCTCAACAGCAGTAGAACCGCAATCCGACTGTGTGTTTTGAATGTGGTCAACCTGGACATTTTAAGAGGGAATGTCCAAAACTGAAAAGAAATGGTAACAATGGTGCTGCTGAGAAGCCTAAAGACAATAACAATGGTGGTGGCGGTGGTAGAGGCAGAGCCTTCATCATGGGTTCAGGTGAGGCTCGAAATGACCCTACTGTAGTGTCTGGTAGATTCACTATTAATGGATGTTATGCCTCTATTCTATTTGACTCTGGTGCTGATAGGAGTTATGTGTCCACCAAGTTTGGTAAAACACTAGGAATGGTACCTACTAACTTGAGTTCTGAATATGCCATAGAAATAGCTGATGGTAGGACAATAACGGCAACTCAAGTATATAGGAAATGTAAACTAGGTTTGTCTGGTCACACTTTTCACATAGACCTTATTCCAGTCCTACTCGGTAGCTTCGACGTAGTAGTCGGAATGGATTGGCTATCCAAGAACCGTGCTGAGATCATTTGCAAGGAGAAGCAGGTCAAGTTACCCATTTCGGATGATGAAATTCTTACAGTGGAAGGTGATAAGGAGGGTGCGGTGGTCGGCATCATATCATATCTGAAGGCTCAAAAATGTCTTAGGAAAGGACACGTTGCTTTGTTGGCACTCGTTACTGAAACGAAGACAGATGAAAAGCGTGTCGAAGACATTCCAGTCGTGAGGGACTTTCCTGAAGTATTTCCCAAAGAACTACCTGGCCTTCCTCCACACAGACAGGTAGAATTTCAGATTGAATTAGCACCTAGAGCAACTCCAATAGCTCGGGCACCGTACCGTCTGGCACCGAATGAATTACAAGAGCTGTCTAAGCAATTGCAAGAATTGTTAGACAAAGGATTCATACGCCCCAGCTCTTCACCCTGGGGAGCTCCAGTGCTTTTCGTTAAGAAGAAAGACGGAACCTTTAGGATGTGCATTGACTACCGCGAGCTGAACAAGGTGACGATCAAGAATAGGTATCCACTTCCACGCATTGATGACTTGTTCGATCAATTGCAAGGATCTAGCTACTATTCCAAGATCGACTTGAGATCCGGATATCATCAGCTAAGAGTTCGAGAAGAGGATATTCCGAAGACGGCGTTCCGGACTCGCTATGGGCACTATGAGTTTGCTGTAATGCCTTTCGGACTAACCAATGCCCCAGCAGTTTTTATGGACCTCATGAATCGCGTCTGCAAGCCTTATTTGGATAAGTTTGTCATTGTATTCATCGACGACATACTGATCTACTCCCGTAATAAGGAAGATCATGAGGAACATTTGAGAACCATACTGGAATTGTTAAGGAATGAACAACTTTACGCAATGTTCTCAAAATGCGAATTTTGGATGCGTGAGGTGCAATTCCTTGGGCATGTGGTGAATGAGAAAGGTATCCACGTTGATCCTTCAAAGATTGAAGCAATCAAGAATTGGCCGGCACCGAAGACGCCTACTGAGGTGCGACAATTCCTTGGTTTGGCAGGCTATTATCAGGGGTTCATCGAAGGATTTTTGAGGTTGGCGCAACCTTTGACTGCCCTAACTCGTAAGGGAGTAATTTACAAGTGGGGCAGCAAAGAGGAAACAACGTTTCAGGCGCTTAAAGGCAAACTCTGCAGCGCACCAATCCTAGCCTTACCAGAAGGAACTGATGACTTTTTTGTCTACTGTGATGCATCCATCCAAGGTTTGGGATGTGTACTGATGCAACACGACAAAGTCATAGCTTATAGGCAACTTAAGGTGCATGAGAAGAACTACACCACGCATGATCTGGAACTAGGAGCGGTAGTGTTTGCCTTGAAGATTTGGAGGCACTACCTATACGGAACCAGGTGCACGATCTATACAGATCATAAGAGCCTCCAGCACATATTTGACCAGAAGGAATTGAATATGCAGCAACGACGATGGTTAGAGTTACTCAATGATTATGACTGTGCGATCAAGTACCATCCGGGTAAAGCTAATGTAGTAGCCGATGCCCTGAGTCGTAAGGAAACTCTAAAGCCTCGTCGGGTGCGCGCATTGCAAATGACAATCCACTCTGACCTGCCAGCGCAAATCAAAGATGCTCAATCTGAGGCCTTGAAGACGGAGAATCTAAAGGCAGAATCCATGCGAGGCATGGAGAAATAGTTGGAGGTTAGAGCTGATGGAATCCGTTATTTTATGGAACGGATCTGGGTACCACAGCACGGGAATCTGTGAGAGCTGATAATGGATGAAGCTCATAAGTCCCGTTACTCGATCCATCCAGGTTCAGACAAGATGTATCAGGACCTGAAAGAATTCTACTGGTGGCCGAGAATGAAAGCGGAGGTAGCCACATACGTGAGCAAATGCCTAACTTGTTCCAAGGTTAAGGTAGAATAACAGAGACCATCAGGATTACTCCAACAACCGGAAATTCCAGTGTGGAAATGGGAGCAAATCTCAATGGACTTCATCACGAAGTTACCTAGGACTCCCAGCGGATGCGATACCATTTGGGTAATAGTAGATCGCTTAACGAAATCCGCACACTTTCTAGCAATCCGTGAGAAGGATCGAATGGAGAAGCTGACCCGTATATATTTAAGGGAAATAGTCTCTCGGCATGGTGTGCCAATTTCCATAATCTCTGATCGTGACGCTCGATTCACTTCACACTTCTGGCAATACCTACAACAATCATTAGGAATGCGACTAGATATGAGTACTGCATATCACCCGCAGACCGATGGTCAAAGTGAGCGTACAATCCAGACACTGGAAGACATGTTGCGTGCCTGTGTGATCGACTTTGGCAGCAGTTGGGAAACTCATCTACCATTGGTAGAGTTTTCCAATAATAACAGTTATCACACCTCGATCAAGGCAGCTCCATTTGAGGCATTGTATGGACGTAAGTGCCGATCACCTATCTGTTGGGCAGAAGTAGGAGAAAGCCAACTTAGAGGACCTGAACTTGTGCACGAAATGATTGAGAAGATCGTGCAAATTCGTAACCGTATGGCGGCAGCACGTGATCGAAAAAAGAGTTACGCCGACAAGCGTCGGAAGCCGTTAGAGTTTCAGGTTGGTGACAAAGTACTGTTGAAGGTCTCACCCTGCAAGGGTGTAATACGCTTTGGAAAGCGTGGGAAGTTAAGCCCAAGATACGTGGGGCCATTTGAGATTGTCAAACCGATTGGCCCAGTAGCCTATCAGTTGAATTTACCTGAAGAACTTAGGGGGATACATGATGTGTTTCACGTATCTAATCTGAGGAAATGTCTATCCGATGAATCAATGATCGTACCTTTAGAGGAACTAAAGATAGATGATCAACTACATTTCATTGAAGAACCAGTGGAGATCATGGATCGAGAAGTCAAAACACTAAAGCGTAGCAAAATTCCCATTGTACGCATTAAATGGAACTCTAAGCGAGGTCCAGAATTCACCTGGGAACACGAGGACCAGATGAAATCTAAATATCCATACTTGTTCGTGAATACAACTTTGGGACCTAACTCCAACTGAATTTCAGGATGAAATTCTCTCAACTGGGGGACACTGTGACATCTCACAATATCAAGCAAAGAACATTGTGGGTCTACCCTCACATTTGTTCTACCTCATAAAGTTTCACATGCGTGTGATAGCTCAGAGGATACAGATGGATTTGATGATATGACTGACAACGAATCATCAGATGGTGGATTTTCTTCTTTTGATATCTCATCAGAACTCGAAAGTTCTTCAAAGTGTATCTCAGGAAATGAAAACACAATCTGCATCAAGAAAGAAAAAGAGAATCACTATGATCTACCAATGGTTTCATGGTCACTTTCTGATAAACAAAGTTCTAGAAATATTCAAGATATTCCCAAATTAGAAAGGAAACCTAAGAATTCTTCTTGTTGAAGATCATGTGGTGAATATGATGGTGTGTGACATCTGTCACTAACAAGTCAGTCAATTAACATTAAGCTCGTCAACTCTCCGTGTGTACTAACTATCTTCAAGTAGTTATTATCGATTTAACCGAATTCTTCGTATACTCGTTTGTTAACCCTAGTGTTCTAATTTTCGGGACGAAAATTCTTTCAACAAGGGGATAATGTGACAACCCGAGTTTTTTCATTTTATTATATTGTACAATAATAATAATAATAATAATAATAACAATAAATAATAATATAATAATAATAATAATAATAATAATAATAATAATAATAATAATAATAATAATAATAATAATAATAATAATAATAATAATAATAATAATAATAATGATAATAATAAAGTTCAAGGGGTATTTTTTCCATTTTCAAAACTTTAAATGAAACTTTCACACATGAAATGATAAAATTTAAACCACAGGGACCGAATCTGTAATTTTGAAATTTTAAAACCCAACCCCCCGCCCATCCCGTAATTCCGGCCCGAATTCCGGCCAAAGTCCGACGACCTGCCGGCAACCACCAAACCACTTAAAAACCCGATTTTAACAGCTAAAAATACACCCAACTGGTTCGTATACAAGATTCGAACCCAAAGCATCTCAAAACGCGTGTAACCGTTGAAAGATTCGTATCCAAAGCTCCCAACATCGAAATCACTTTATTCCCGACCGTTCAACGGTTAATTCACCCACTCAAACCCCACTTTAATCTAATTGATTCAATTAGAACGAACTTTACTCGGGTATAAATCGAAGACAACTTGTGATTGTATCTGAAACACATACAAACATAGAATTCGATTCCTTCCCTCTTTCACGACCTGCAACTTAGTTGAACACCAACTTCTGGTCGTTATAATCAGAAATTTTCAGAGGGCTTTCGATCATAAACCTCATTTGAAGCTCTCTGTGCAACGAATTTAATTATTGTCAAGAATTTCATCGCGAATCAAAATCTCCTCTGCCGCGATTTATTCTTATCTGTTCTTAGCATCAACTCAACCAAAACAGGTAATTAAACACTCTAATCCATTTGTTTTTACATAAGGATTAAAAGCCCTATGATTATAACTGTTAACAAGAACGAATTCGTGTTCAATTTGATTGAAATCGAATTAGGGTTCTAAGGGATTTGGGGGAAACCAGAACACACTGTTTAAAAACAAATGGAACAGAATTCCATCGCGGCTGAGGCCTTGGTTCACTGGTTAAGAGCATGTGTTGCAGGCTTGAGGTCCCGGGTTCGAACCCGGGGACCCTTAACTATTTTTTTAAAAGCTTTTTAGGCTTCTGAAAAATATATAAAAATTCTAAAAAATTATAAAAAAAATTTTTATAAACTTTTCGTATTTAAAATATTACATAAACATTTTTTGTAAATTTATTTTATTAATAATCTTGATAAAATATTATTTATAAAAATTATAAATAATTATTTTTATAAAAATAGACCTTAAGTCGTGCGGAAATACGAAATAACCATGAAAAATCATAAAAATTTTACATCTCACAATTTCACGAATTATTTACGACAATAACTATAAGTTATGAAAGATACCTTAATTAATCAAACTTAAGTATATATATCAAATCGTGTGCGTCAATCCTGAACCAACCCGAATCCGACCAAATATATCTATTCGCGTTGAGTATATTTTAAAGGCTTAATTACAATCAATAATAGGTATTGTTGTGTTTGATCGTGCATTGCCTTATTCTTTGAAACTCTTGTTGCTTTCATTACATCAATTCAAGGTGAGTTTACAGCCCCACTTTTACTTATATACTCTTTTGGGGGAGAGAAACATGTTGTTTTCATAAACGTTACATACATTGGGTTTTTGTAATACTGCATATACTTGATACTATGGTGTTATACTTTGCCCTTCGGACCGTTAATATGGACTTAGTGAGGTGATTGTTAGTAGTACTACTGGGATTGACATACCCCACTCGGGCTAGTCGCGCTAGCTGGTCAAACGGGTGAACGGTTAGCCTAATTTCAAGTGTTGTGGTGTGTGATCCACAGCCGGGCCTACATTATACTATTGCTTACATGTCAGCTCGGTCGCGACTTCATACACATAGTGATCGTTATGGACTAGCTACCCATTGTATGCTTTGATTACAAAATCCGGGAATTTCATTACTAATACTTACTGGTTTATGATAAACCTGTGAACTCACCAGTCTTGTACTGAGATTTTGCATGTTTTTTCTTAGGACATTGATGTGGCACGTTTAGGAGCACAACATCTACTACATGTCATTCCACATTCACCCTGAACTGTTTTCAAGATTTAATATCATTTACTTTACATAAGTTAGATTGGACACATGTTTACATGATCCAAAACTATTGTTAAATGTTATCTTGTTTTCGCTTCCACAATACTTAAATATAATTGGATTGTTTCATTATTATTAAGCAATCTATATGTTTTGTAATTATCGAGTCGTTTGGTGTAACTGATGCTTATCTGAGATCCTGGTTATGACACACGCCTGATGGTAAAACCCCGTTAGTGGATTTTGAGGGTGTGACAATGATGATGACGACCCGTCATCTGAGACCGTTATACCTCTGTTGGTTTGGGTTTATTGTTTGACATTTTCGGGGTCTTGCTTTGGTATGTTTCCGTTCTGTTGATGATGTGGCTATGGTACCTTGATGACAGCATCCATTCGTTGTCTCTAAAACTCACTGACTATATTATGATTCTGAAATCCATTTGTTGTAACCATTGCTATGATGACAATGGCTAAGGTGGTTGATTGGCGTGGCGTACATGGTGACGGCAAGTGTGGTGTTTTGCACTTGCAACTTATGTTGTAGCCATGGTAACCGAAAACCCTGATCTGAGCCAAATATTTTATTTTTTGAGGTCTTCAGCTTCGTCCCTTTTTTATCCAAACGTTTAGCTGCCGTAACTATAAGCCTCGGTTTCTACGTTTTCAAGACGCGCAACGCACGTCGGCGAATCCCAACTAGTTACTATAATAAAATGTTGGCCATATGACTTCATCAGTGATGTATGAAACCAAGTCTTCAAAAACTATAACTTGGGCATTTTAACTTGTCAAGATTAGTCCGATAATTTTATGATCCAATCGACCCAGATCTTCATCAAGAATGAACACCGAACCACATCTGCAGACATTTGTGAACTCACAAACTCCTCTTGATCAATGATCATTAGGTTTGATTTTTCGGCTCCCCTAACACTTCTAGTTCCTTGACCTGTCCCTGATCGGTCTTTCAGACTCGACCAATCCTTTGGTTTTTTGAACTCACAGTGCCACTTCGTTGCAATCTTTGTCATCCACTCGAGTAAACAACGACCTTTCTTCATTTTTCACTTGTACGTGATATCACTTCTTCTCTATTGATCTAGTAATTAGGTGTAACATCCGGTTTCTAAATCCGGACTTGTAATTATATTATAGTTATGATTAATTAACTAAGTTGAGTTTGTTTGATTGTTTTGGTGTTCAGTCGCATGACTTGCATACGAATGAACTTCAGTCGCACTCCTTTTGTGCGATTGAGATTCAGTCGTACGAATAGTAGGCGCATGAGCTTCAGTCGCACGATTCAGTCATGCGAATGGTTCAGTCGTGCGACTGGAAGTGAGGCGGTTAAGTTGTAGGAATGGATAAGTAAGGCGGTGCATAGGGTTAACGGCAGGTTCCTATCTGCATCATCTTCAATCTCTTGTTCTCTTTACACCCAAAATACCCTGTTCTTGCCAATTGACTAGGCCAAACTCCGTTTTGGTAAGTTTTGAGCATTGCGGATCAAATTGGAGATGTTATAAGCTGTGTAAATGGTTGAATTTGATCCAACAACGTGTTTTAAATTATTGAATTGGTTTGGTTCATTTCTAAATTAAAATCCAAGAATTCGGATCCAAGTTTTTGTGTAGTTTTGATGAAATAATGGTTCGAAACCATTGTAAACGATGGGTATATGATCTTTTTTGAATATGACATGATTTGGATGGTTAAAACTCAAATTTTGAGTGAGTTTGGATCAAAAACATCAAGAACACAGCTGCTGATCCGTTTCAGACGAATGGGCTCAATCGCATGCCTCAGTCGTACGAATGAGAGTCTAGTCGTGCGACTGAGTGCGAATGGAGGTTCAGTCATGCGATTGGAACCCAGTCGCCTGGTTAGAAGGCCGAATGAAGACGAGTGAACATTGGATATGAATGAGAACTCAGTCGTGCGAATGAATGGCTAGTCATACGACTGAAGGTTCAGTCGCATGGTTCATCCTCATAGGTTCAGTCGCATGAGTACTCATTCGCATAAGTGTTCAATCACATGAGGGCCCTATTTGAGAATAAGTTTATTGAATCAAGGTTTATCGCTTTAGATATACCTTGATTAGAGGAAGGACTAGTTATCTTGTGTACGTGGATTGTGTAGTGTAATACCCGGAAAATTGACTAAGCAAGTCAAATAATAATAATGGGCTTAGACGAGACCATTTAATAAAAATAGGAGTCCCGGGAACACCCGATGTATATATAGACGGATCAGCTAAGCAACTCTCATTTTGCACTCAACACCTAGTTTCTAGAGAGAGAGAGTGTAGAGAGAGAAAGCGTCGATTCGAGGCTCGGTTGGTCAAGAGATCGAAGATTGGTGTTCGTGGGCTTCCAAACAACAAGAATCCAGGTAAGAAACATCATCTAATTGTTCCTTTTGATGAAAACCCGGATTTCTAGTTTTGGGGCTTTTGAAAGTGGCAAGAATCGCCCAAAAACTCACGTTTTTATGTAAGAAAATGTGTAAAAAGCTTAGATATAGCTTCCTGGATGATAACCCAAGGTTTTGGGTGTAAAAGATTGAGTTTTGGGGTTATCGTTCTGCGAATTTAAGGACTCATCCAACGAATTTATAGATTCTTCCAGCGAAACTAAGAGAAGATCCAGCGAAACTACAGTTTCGCTGGGGCGAAACTACAGTTTCGTGGATAAGTTCGCTGACAATGCTATCAAACGAAAGTTGGGAGAAACTGGCAGCAAAACTAGCAGCGAAACTGCTAGCGAACCTGCCAGCGAATTTAGCAGCGAAACTGCAGATTTTCCAGCGAAACTGCTGGCGAATATAGCAGCAAAACTGCTAGTTACTTAGCGAAACTAGCAGCGAATTTAGCAGCGAAATTAGGCAGAAATTAACTCCTTTGAGTGTTAACTTATCTGCAGGTGGGGTAGTGCAACCCTCTCTTTTAAAGCTTGATTGAGAAGCTACTCATCGAGTACAGGTGAGTTCTAAGACCCCTCTTTTACACGTTTTTGAATGATTTTAGGGCTGGAACACATCTAAAACCCTATTTTCGAGTTTTTGGGTGTTTAGCCCGTGTATGTACGCATGTGTATGTGTATGGTACGTTTAGGGCTTGATTTCGGGCTAGGATAGGCTTGTATGAGGTCAAGGTATGTTTCCCTATGGGTTAGAGGGGCTAATTTGAGCACAAACGAGGTCTGGAAGGGTTTGAAAGCCGCATAGATGTTCATTCGCACGGCTGAGGGTTCAGTCGCATAGAGGCCCATACGTATAGTGTTCAGTCGTACGATAGGGAGTCCATTCGCACGATTGGGGTGTTCATCCGCATAGATGTTCATTCGTATAGGTTCAATCGCATAGCTGTTCAGTCTCATGAAGGTCATGCGACTGGAGGGTGCCAGTCGCCCAAGTAAGGCTGTTATGTATGAGAAGAGACGTAGTTCAATTACTGGCCTTCGGGAGAAGAGCATGGGTAGGAAGTGACGTGATAGCTCCTGTAGATACATGCGTGATGACTATCGAGGCCTAGAAGTTAGGTGGACCCGATGACGATAGAACTGCATGCATATGCAGGATGTATGTATGATAAGTATGATGTAACCCTATATGATGGTAATGACTGATGATTTGTAAATATCGATGTTCCTTGCTTCGATGTATGTTTATCGTTCCGTATCTTTACGTGTATTGTTTATGAACGAATGAAAAGTATTAATAACGTAAAGTGAAAGATAATAAAAGAGGAATACGATGATTGAATGAATCATTAATGAACGAATGAAAACGTGAGAGATTTGCAAGCAAAGTGTACCAAAGTGCACGGCTCTAAATGCCTCAAGCTCAACCGCGTGAGGTTCAGCTAATCTTTAAGGGTGCACGTAGAGGTTCCAGTCTTGTGACTGACCTTCAGTGTGGTACATGGTGTATAGTAGTTACCCACTTTGGTGGGGGTGATGTTACCCACTTCGGTGGGGGTGATGTTACCCACTTCGATGGGGGTGTAGTTACCCACTTCGGTGGGGGTGATGTTACCCATTTCGGTGGGGGTGTTGTTACCCCAGTTATGTTTAACTTCGGGGGTGTGGCATAAAGCCAAGCATAGTTATGAGGTGAGCGACTTTGTGTCGCAATAGACTCGGATGGAGTTCAATCTCTGTGATTGACTCGTATGGGATCTTCGTCGCATATCCTGGTGCTGTGTTAGTCTTCAGACATGAGTCGGGGGTTTGTGAGCAGGCCCCGACACAGCATCAGCTTCCGAGCATGAGTCGGGGATATTGCATGAGACAGGATCTGGATGGATGAGTAGAGGATCGCATGCTCCGGTACTGTGTCAGTCTTCGGACATGAGTCGGGGGTTTGTGAGCAGGCCCTGACACAGTATCAGTCTTCGGATATGAGTCGGGAGTATTGCGTGAGTTGATGAATGAGAGAAAAATGATTGTGAAAGAAAGAACGTAAGAAACGAACGAAAGATAATGAACGTAATGAAAGCTAAAGAACGAACGAATGATGATAATGAACAGAAGGAACATAGTGGTAACGCATGAAACGGGGTCCTTGCCACTCGACCTTAGTAATCATGGCTGTGTGCCATGAAGAGGGTAAAGTGTGACCGGACCTAGATAGAGTGAAAGATAGAGGATGTATGAAAGTAATGAACGTAAGAAAGTGTCTATGAACGAACGTGAATGTTAACGATGAACGGTACACGAATGAAAGCTAACGAATGAATGATGAAGATAATAATAATATTATCTACGTGTACGTATGTTATGTGATCGTATGTATGTAAAGAAACGGTTTTAAAGGAAAAGAAAAGTATGTTTTTAATATAAAACTAGAACTCACTCAGCAACGCTGACTTTGATGTGTTTCCAGTTGGCAGGTATGTTGCTGAGGATGGCACAGGGCGACTACTCAGTTGATGAGGCTGGCATCCATATTTTGACATGTCATTGTATTTTGAGAAGAAAACGAATGTTGTAAAGTTATGAAATGACATGTTTTAGTTATTAATGAAAATTTAAATTCCGCTGCAAAGTAAATGTACGTTTGAAATGTTTTTATGTGCGATGAACGACCAACTGTAAGCGTACCGGGAAAGGGGCCTTACAAGTTGGTATCAGAGCCAAAGTTTAAGTGAAATGGGTAAATTTTCAAAATAAACCTTAACTTAAACTGAAAATGGGACAAAAAGGGGTAGGATGCCAATCTGAGTAGCTGTGTGCCATCAGGTATTTTCTTAAAGTTAACCAGTATTGTGGGCGCATGTTATGTGTTTATGTGCTACTGTTAGATTTAGATGCTAATATAGTCAGGACAGGTAATGCTCGGGGTATGAAAAGTAAGGTAAGTGGCTAATCACAACTGATCACTGTAATTAGGGACTTACTATACTTGACATGAACTGAGCTATTCCCTAGAATGACCGTGTTAGTGTTTGAATCTTTCAGTGTGATAGAGGAGGGCCGGTGGTAGAACTTCTAAGGCTTCACGTGGTGGAGGTGGTGGCGGACGTGGTGTTGAGCCACGGGTCACGAGAGGAAGGCCTAGAGTTGAAAAGGTGGTTCATGAAGAACACGAGACTCCTCACCAGGAGGGAGCAGACGAAAGCGCCAATTTGAGAGCCTCGATGAGAGAGGCGGTTGTGGAAGAAGTACACCAGGTCATGCAGACGATCTTACCGTCTGTAGTGACTGAAGTGATAAAGGCTGTTAGGGATGAGGAGAGACAGGAAGGGGGTAGACCTTCGGGCGGAAGGAGACGGACGGAGACTAAAGCGGTTTTCTCCGATGAGGAGGAAGAGGAGGAGGAGCCTGTGCCGGAGACGACACGAGGCTATAACTACGGGGCATTTTAACGATTCAAGCCCCCAACTTTTGATGGTAATGGCACTGCTGCTGCTGCTCACCGGTGGGTGAGGGAAATGGAAGCCGTGCTGAATATCAGCGAGTGCCGGGAGGATCAGAAAGTGAAGTTTTCCACTCATTCTTTCGTGGACTCAGCTTTGTGCTGGTGGGACAATATAGTCCAAGCTGAGGGTAGTCGGGCTATCAGAAGGATGAGATGGCCAGAGTTGAAAAGGTTGGTGATTGAGGAGTTCTGTCCTCACCGTGAGATGGATAAAGTTGAAAGGGAGTTCCTGCAGTTAGAAGCGGGGACGATGACACATCAGCAGTACACCACCAAATTCAACGAGATTGCACGACTGGTGCCGGATTAGGTGACACCTCTTTCATGGAAAATCAAGAGGTATATTCAAGGCTTACCAACGGATATCTGTAGGCACCAGATCGCTGCTCGACCAAGCACATTTAGGTCGGCAGTTGATTTGGCGGGAAGGTTGTATGATGAAAGATCAATGGTGGTAACAGAAGCTAGCAAGAAAGGAGAAGGTGATCGGGATTGGAACGGGAAGCGATTGGGACGTGGCGAAGTCACTCCAAGTAACAAAGGTGCACGGGTGGATGATCAACGTGTGGTCATAACTGAGGCGGGGTCGGAAAGGTGTGACAAGTGTGGACATAAGCACCCCGGGGAATGTAGATTGGGGACCAATGTCTGTTTCCGTTGTGGGAGAACCGGACATGTGGCGAAGAACTGCGGTATGGGGAGGTGTTATTCTTGTGGGAAGGAAGGTCACATGAGCAGGGATTGCAAGAAGCCTAGGGCGGAAGGTTCAGGAGTGAAGAAGGCTGGAGGAAGGAGAACAGAGGGCGGAAGCTAGAGCTTTTGTCATGACCAAAGGGAGGTTAGAGCGGACTTCGACTTGACGTCAGGTACGTTTCTGATAATTTAAGTTTGTGCTTTTATGGCTTGAATGTGATGCTAGTAGTAGTTCATTCCTACTTCCTTCTGTTGTGAGTTGCATGTTAGGAGAAGAAACATCGATGAGCCCTTCGATGTAGAGATTACTATTAGTGGATTCACTAGGTTACCGGATGCCCTAGAGGATTACGTGATGCAATTGAGAAAACTGTGTCACCCGTTGTCTAAGGAACAGTATCAGCCTGTGAATTGTTCATCGACAGCAAAGTACGGATAGCAAACAAGAAGAATGGGAGATCGGAAGCTAAAGAGAAGGGATAAATTTGGTTTAGGTCACCAAATAAGCCGATTTACCTTTCTTGCCAGTTGTTGGGTTTGCAAGAGGGTCATTATTCATACGTGAAGAACATGAAACAAGGGCCTAGGGTAAGCAGCAACTTTACACAAGTTGAAGGCCTTGTTCTTCACACACTTAGGCTGAAGGTTCTCAGTGATGCTCTGAAGCTCAATGACTATGACGCCGAGACTTTGCTCGGATATTGTGATGTTCCTTTTAATTGTAATGACCGCACTCCACATGGCATGATCGAGGTCGCAGGTGCTGGTCAAATGAACATTGATCAGTGTGCATGAGTTGCCGATGTCAATAGTCCAAGATAGACAAGAAGTCGAATGTTGACAAACGATGTGGAGCGGTAGGACTCCAAGGGATGGACTGGAAAAGAGATAAGACAGTATTGCCGCGAGGGTTTGAGGAGTAACAGGTTTCGGGGACGAAACCTATATAAGGGGTGGACTTGTAACACCCGGAAAATTGACTAAGCAAGTCAAATAATAATAATGGGCTTAGACGAGACCATTTAATAAAAATAGGATGGTTATGGGTGTTAGACCGAGTTAACCCTTCGAGTCATGAGCTTGACGGGTTTAAGGTCCCGGGAACGCCCGATGTGTATATAGACGGATCAGCTGAGCAACTCTCATTTTGCACTCAACACCCAGTTTCTAGAGAGAGAGTGTAGAGAGAGAAAGCGTCGATTCGAGGCTCGGTTGGTCAAGAGATCGAAGACTGGTGTTCGTGGGCTTCCAAACAACAAGAATCCAGGTAAGAAACATCATCTAATTGTTCCTTTTGATGAAAACCCGGATTTCTAGTTTTGGGGCTTTTGAAAGTGGCAAGAATCGCCCAAAAACTCACGTTTTTATGTAAGAAAACGTGTAAAAGCTTAGATATAGCTTCCTGGATGATAACCCAAGGTTTTGGGTGTAAAAGATTGAGTTTTGGGGTTAAAATGGGCTGATTCGTAATTTTCAGATCGTTCTGCGAATTTAAGGACTCATCCAGCGAATTTATAGATTCTTCCAGCGAAACTAAGAGAAGATCCAGCGAAACTACAGTTTCGCTGGGGCGAAACTATAGTTTCGTGGATAAGTTCGCTGACAATGCTATCAAATGAAAATTGGGAGAAACTGGCCGCAAAACTAGCAGCGAAACTGCTAGCGAACCTGCCAGCGAATTTAGCAGCGAAACTGCAGATTTTCCAGCGAAACTGCTGGCAAATATAGCGGCGAAACTGCTAGTTACTTAGCGAAACTAGCAGCGAACTTAGCAGCGAAATTAGGCAGAAATTAACTCCTTTGAGTGTTAACTTATCTGCAGGTGGGGTGGTGCAACTCTCTCTTTTAAAGCTTGATTGAGAAGCTACTCATCGAGTACAGGTGAGTTCTAAGACCCCTCTTTTACACGTTTTTGAATGATTTTGGGGCTGGAACACATCTGAAACCCTATTTTCGAGTTTTTGGGTGTTTAACTCGTGTATGTACGTATGTGTATGTGTATGGTATGTTTAGGGCTCGATTCCGGGCTAGGATAGGCTTGTATGAGGTCGAGGTATGTTTCCCTATGGGTTAGAGGGGCTAATTTGAGCTCAAACGAGGTCTGGAAGGGTTTGAAAGCCGAATGTCGTGGCTGATATTCGTGATGAACTACAGTCGCTGCCCAGCTAGGGCTAGGCGACTGAAGGGCCAATCGGCCGACTGAGGAACGACTGAGGCTCAACCGCACGACTGAGGTCTAGTCGTACGACTGGGGATCCAGTCGCATGAGAGTCAAGCGACTGAGGTCCAGTCGCATGAGAGTCAAGCGACTGAGGTCCAGTCGCACGGGAGTCAAGCGACTGAGGTCCAGTCGCATAGATGTTCATCCGCATATGCTTAGTCGCATAGGTTCATTCGCATAGCTGTTCAATCGCACGGCTGAGGGTTCAGTCGCATAGAGGCCCATACGTATAGTGTTCAGTCGTACGATAGGGAGTCCATTCGCACGATTGGGGTGTTCATCCGCATAGATGTTCATTCGTATAGGTTCAATCGCATAGCTGTTCAGTCTCATGAAGGTCATGCGACTGGAGGGTGCCAGTCACCCAAGTAAGGCTGTTATGTACGAGAAGAGACGTAGTTCAATTACTGGCCTTCGGGAGAAGAGCATGGGTAGGAAGTGACGTGATAGCTCCCGTAGATACATGCGTGATGACTATCGAGGCCTAGAAGTTAGGTGGACCCGATGACGATAGAACTGCATGCATATGCAGGATGTATGTATAATAAGTATGATGTAGCCCTATATGATGGTAATGACTGATGATTTATAAATATCGATGTTCCTTGCTTCGATGTATGTTTATCGTTCCGTATCTTTACGTGTATTGTTTATAAACGAATGAAAAGTATTAATAACGTAAAGTGAATGATAATAAAAGAGGAATACGATGATTGAATGAATCATTAATGAACCAATGAAAACGTGAGAGATTTGCAAGCAAAGTGTACCAAAGTGCACGGCTCTAAATGCCTCAAGCTCACGAATGAAAACGTGAGAGATTTGCAAGCGAATGAATCATTGTGGTGAGGAAGTTGATAAGGTGAGTTCTAAGCCCTTTTCAAATGTTTAGTTTTAACATTCGGGCTAGCACACATTCAATGATAAATGAATTGAATGTTTTAGTACCAGAAATGTGTTAGTGATGTTGATATGTTTCTAACAGTTTGTAAAGCTGTTAGGGGGAAAGTGGGGGTAATGAATGATTACCTGAACATTGTAAATCATTACGTGATGGTAATGATTTCTGTGGGCCAGGTAGAATTTAAAAGATGGTCATCTGAACATTGTTAATCATTGCGTGATGGTGTTGATTCCAATGGGTCAGATGGGGTGTAATGATTAATAAAAATATGATAAAACTGGTGCTAAAAGAAAGAATGTGTGGGGTGTAAATGAATGTGATAATATTGGCAATAAGTAAAAGAAATGTTTTTGAAATGGTAATGTGATGTAAATCTCAACAGGCCAGTTAGGGTAAGATGCCTGAGTGTATAAACTGTACAGTTTGATAGGAGTGATGACGATCACTCAGCTTTGTGAACATCTTGTGGTGACGACCCTAGATGATTAATTGGCATCCTACTGGATGAGAGATAGTAACTTCAGTTTCTGGATGTGGGAAACTGACAGTTACTGGGTATGGGAAACTGGTAGTTGCTGGATGTGGGCAACCGACGTTTCTGAATATGAGAAACTGGTAGTTGCTGGATGTGGGCAACCGACGTTTCTGGATGGGGGGAACTGGTAGTTGCTAGATGTGGGCAACCGACATTCGGTGGGACAGGTCCAGTGGGACAAAGTAATGATAAAAGTTGAATTTATAATATTGCCAATATAAATATAACTCTTGTGTGAGTAATGATGCTGTTAATGTTTTAATGAAAATTTAGAACTCACCAGTTTATCTGATCTTTTTGAGTATGTTGTGTGCTAGGTAAGGAGGGATCCTCTAATAATAGAGGAAAGCAAGTATGTGCTAAACAAGGATGCTATCCCGGAGTAGCTGCTGGCATAGGATTTAGGACCTGTTAATACTGTAAATAGGGCAATGTATAATTAAATACAATCATATGTAAAATGTGTTAAACAGTCGGGTTAATATATAATGTTGTTTAAGTCTTCCGCTGTAAGTAGAAAGCTCTGATTTATGTTTAAAATATTAATCCAACTGCGTGACGTGCCGCCGGTGCCCTGCCGAGATTAGGGCGTCACAGGTTGGTATCAGAGCAGTAGTTAAAAGGGATCTAGTGTCATAATAACTAGAATTTAACTAGAAAATAGATATGCCAGCAGGGATAGCTAGATAGAATAGTTTATTAAAACAAGAGAATGTGATGGGACTATCATGAGAAGCAATAACAAGAATAGTACAAGTAAAGTAAACAATTATAGTACTTGGCTAACGTTATTAATAATTTACTTTACTTATAGTATTCTGGTTATATACTTACATGCGAGTACCAAATAATCCTGATCTCGTTTTAATAGGTTATGGCTGATAGAGAGAGTGAAAGAATGCAAGGTGGAACCTCGGAAAGAAATGTTGATGAGAGCACCGAGGTGCTTAGTATGACGAGACAGCAATTCCGTGATGCAATTGCTGAGGAGGTTCGTAAACTGAGGGGTCTAGTGAGAGAAAGGGAGTTACATATAGTCAGTTTAAAGAGTGTAATCCTCCACGATTTTCTGGGGCTATGGATGTGGTAGCCACTTATAAATGGCTTCGTGAAATGGAAGCCGTGATTAAGTTGAGTGAGTGTAGGGAGGATCAGAAAGTAAAGTTTGCAGCCCACTCGTTTGTAGGTGAGGCTCTGTATTGGTGGGATACAATTATCCAAACGTTAGGTGAGGAGGCTACTGACAAAATGTTATGGCCTGAATTTAGAAAGTTAGTGTCGGATAAGTTTTGTCCGAAGGGTGAGATGGATCGTATAGAGATGAGTTTCCTGCAGTTTCAGGCAGGTAATATGTCCCATAGGGAATACACGTCTAAGTTTGAAGAGATGGCGCGGTTGGTGCCTTATTTGGTGGTTCCTGAAGAAAAGAAAATCTTGAGGTACACTCAAGGGTTGCCTCAAGAAGTCAGAAAGTTAGTTAGATCATCTGCTCCGAGTAGTTACCAGTTGACGGTAAACTTAGCTACAGATATGTATCAAGAAGTTTATGGTAGTAATGTTGCTCCTGATGGGAGTAAAAGGAGGCGTGAAGAACCTGTAGTGCAAAGAAGATTTGAGAATCCAAGTTTTCAAAAGAAGGGTAGGTTTGGAAGGGGTCAATTTCCGAGGAATGTCAGAAATGAGCTGCCACGTTGCGGAAAATGTGGCAAGCTACATCAGGGTGAATGTATGATTGGTAGTAGAACTTGTTTTAGATGTGGGAAGTTCGGGCATTATGCTAATGAATGCAGTGAGAGTCCTCGTAGATGTTATGAGTGTGGAGAAACAGGGCATATTCGTAGTGAATGTCCAAAATTAACTGTTAGAAAGCCTGAACCGATTAGATCGATGAAAGGGTTAGGAGAAGGGTCGAGTGTGACGAAGGGGCGAGCTTATTCTATGTCAGCTAGTGAGGCTAAAGCTTTGCCAGATGTAGTCTCAGGTACGTTTCTAGTTAATGGGATTCCAGCTAATATGTTATTTGATTCTGGTGCAAGTGGAAGTTTTGTATCTGTTGATATTTGCCCTATGCTTGCATGTGAAATTCGACCATTAGAAGTAGCTTTCGTAGTTGAAACTGCTAATGATAGATCTATGATGATTAGTAGTATGATTGATGGTTGTTATATTGAATTAGAAGGATATTGGTTGCCTGTTAAACTATATCCAATGGTGTTAGGAGGATTTGATATAGTTTTGGGTATGGATTGGTTGGCAAACCATGAAGCCCAGATTGTGTGTAATAAAAAGCTGATTCAGTTAAGAGCTCTGGATGGGAAAACGATTAATATGTATGGTGATAGAGAAGAGTCAACTGTGAAAATAGTGTCTATGATGAAAGCTGATAAGTTAATGAGCCATGGGTGTGCATCTTATTTAATATATGTAATTGATTCCCAAAAGTCTGTGAGAAAGATAGAGGATATTCCTGTGGTTAGGGATTTTGTAGATGTGTTTCCAGAAGAATTACCGGGCATTCCTCCAGATCGTGAAGTTGAGTTTAGAATTGATTTAATTTCGGGTGCTAAGCTAGTTGCTAAGTCACCTTATAGATTAGCTCCATCAGAATTGAAGGAATTAATGAAGCAGACTGAAGATTTGTTAGAAAAAGGTTTTATTAGACCCAGTTCTTCCCCGTGGGGTGCTCCAGTATTGTTTGTGAAGAAGAAAGATGGGAGTATGCGTATGTGTATCGACTACAGAGAATTAAACAAGTTGACGATAAAGAACAAGTATCCACTCCCACGAATAGATGATTTGTTTGATCAGCTACAGGGAGCCAGTTGGTTTTCTAAGATAGATCTCCGATCTGGTTACCATCAGTTGAAAGTTAAGGAGGAAGATATACCTAAAACGGCGTTTCGTACCCGTTACGGTCACTACGAATTTTTGGTTATGTCCTTTGGGTTAACAAATGCACCTGCTGCTTTCATGGATTTGATGAATAGAGTGTGTAAGCCAATGTTAGATAGATCAGTAATTGTGTTTATAGATGATATACTGATCTACTCGAAGAATGAGGGAGATCATGCCTGTCATCTTCGGGAAGTGTTGGAAATATTAAGAAAAGAAAGACTTTACGCAAAGTTTTCTAAGTGTGAGTTTTGGTTGCGGGAAGTACAGTTTTTGGAACATGTGATCAATGCAGATGGTATTTAGTAGACCCTACCAAGATTGAAACAGTAGTGAAGTGGAGTCCTCCGAAGACGCCATATAAAATTCGTAGTTTCTTAGGTCTGGCTGGTTATTATAGAAGATTTATTTAGGATTTTGCCACAACTGCATCCCCGTTAACAAAGTTGACAAGGAAGAATGAAGAATACGTTTGGGGACCAGAACAAGAAAATGCATTTCAAGAACTGAAGCAGAAATTAACCCAGTCACCAGTATTGTTGTTGCCAGATGGAAATGAAGATTTGGTGATTTATTCAGATGCTTCGTATCAAGGTTTAGGCTGTGTATTGATGCAGAGGGGACGAGTGATAGCTTATGCTTCCAGACAATTGAAAGAACATGAAAAGAATTATCCAACACATGATCTAGAACTGGCAGCAGTGGTATTTGCCTTGAAGATATGGAGGCATTACTTATATGGGACGAAATGTACGATTTACACGGATCATAAGAGTTTGAAATATTTTTTTGATCAGAAGGAATTGAACATGCGCCAATGGAGATGGTTAGAGTTAGTGAAAGATTATGATTGTGAAATACTTTACCATCCTGGTAAAGCAAATGTGGTTGCTGACGCGTTAAGTAGAAAGAATGAACACCCTTCGATCCGAGTTAAGTCATATAAGTTAGTAATAACCCCAGATTTTATGCACCAGTTACGAGAAGCTCAATTAGAAGCATTGAAAGAAGAGAACGTGAAGCGAGAACGAATGAAGGGTCAAGATAGTTTTGGGGTCAAGATAATAGTTTTGGGGTCAAGATAAAATGTGGTTGTATGTGGGTTCCGATTAAGATGAGGGATTTGGTGTTAGATGAAGCTCATAAGTCCAGATATTCTATACATCCTGGTGCTACTAAGATGTACAAAGATTTAAAACAAGAATATTGGTGGCCCGGTATGAAGTTTAATGTGATGCAGTACGTAAATAGGTGTTTGACGTGTCTTCAGGTCAAAGCTGAGCATCAGAAACCATATGGTAAGCTTCAACCTTTAGAGATCCTAAAATAGAAGTGGGAGGAATTGACAATGGATTTCATAACTAAGCTTCCACGTACAGCTAAAGGTTATGATACCATTTGGGTCATAGTGGATAGATTGACACGTAGTGGGCATTTCTTACCAATCAAGGAGACGTATAACTCCGAGAAGTTAGCAGAATTGTTTATTCGAGAAATTATTGCTCGTCATGGGGTATCAGTATCTATTGTGTCAGATAGAGATACGCGTTTTACTTCGAGGTTTTGGAGAAAGTTTCATGAAGATATGGGTACTCGTTTATTACACAGCACATCTTTTCACCTAGAAACTGATGGGTTGACTGAAAGGACTATCCAAACAGTTGAAGACATGCTACGAGCTTGTGTTATAGATTTCAGGGGTAGCTGGGATAGTCATCTGCCATTAGTTGAATTCTCCTACAATAACAATTATCATTCTACGATTGGGAGAGCCCTTTATGAGATGTTATATGGAAGAAAGTGCAGGAGTCCGATATGCTGGGGAGAAGTTGGGCAGAAAGAGTTAGGCAGTCTGGAAATTATGCAGGCTACAAATAAGAAGTTGGATCAAATTAAAGCTCAGTTTAAAGCGGCTCAGGATCGACAAAAGTCTTATGAAGATAAAAGGCGGAGGCATATAGAATTTGAAATAGGGGATAAAGTTATGTTGAAAGTATCCCCTTGGAAAGGAATTATAAGCTTCAGGAAGAGAGGAAAATTAAGTCCTCGTTTTATAGGACCGTTTAGAATTATAGAACGGATTGGGGAAGTGGCCTATAAACTAGAATTACTCGATCAGTTGCAAGGAATTCACCCAACCTTTCATGTATCACAGTTGCGCAAGTGTTTGGCTGATGAGAATGCTTATGTACCTTTAGATGATATAGAGGTAGATGATAAGTTGAACTATGTTGAGAAACCTATTGCTATAGTAGACAGAAAGGTGAAAAGGCTGAGGAATAAAACTATTGAGTTAGTTAAAGTGTAGTGGTCGAATAGAAAGGGATCTGATTTCACTTGGGAATCAGAAGATGAGATGAAGAGAGATTATCCCCAGTTGTTTGAATAGTCGGTTTCGAGGACAAAACCTATTTGAGGGGGGGAGAGTTGTAACATCCGGTTTCTAAATCCGGACTTGTAATTATATTATAGTTATGATTAATTAACTAAGTTGATTTTGTTTGATTGTTTTGGTGTTCAGTCGCATGACTTGCATACGAATGAACTTCAGTCGCACTCCTTATGTGCGATTGAGACTCAGTCGTACGAATAGTAGGCACATGAGCTTCAGTCGCACGATTCAGTCATGCGACTGGAAGTGAGGCGGTTAAGTTGTAGGAATGGATAAGTAAGGCGGTGCATAGGGTTAAAGGCAGATTCCTATCTGCATCATCTTCAATCTCTTGTTCTCTTTACACCCAAAATACCCTGTTCTTGCCAATTGACTAGGCCAAACTCCGTTTTGGTAAGTTTTGAGCATTGCGGATCAAATTAGAGATGTTATAAGCTGTGTAAATGGTTGAATTTGATCCAACAACGTGTTTTAAATCATTGAATTGGTTTGGTTCATTTCTAAATTAAAATCCAAGAATTCGGATCCAAGTTTTTGTGTAGTTTTGATGAAATAATGGTCCGAAACCATTGTAAACGATGGGTATATGATCTGTTTTGAATATGACATGATTTGGATGGTTAAAACTCAAATTTTGAGTGAGTTTGGATCAAAACGTCAAGAACACAACTACTGATCCGTTTCAGACGAATGGGCTCAATCGCATGCCTCAGTCGTACGAATGAGAGTCTAGTCGTGCGACTGAGTGCGAATGGAGGTTCAGTCGTGCGATTGGAACCCAGTCGCCTGGTTAGAAGACCGAATGAAGACGAGTGAACACTGGATACAAATGAGAACTCAATCGTGCGAATGAATGGCTAGTCGTACGACTGAAGGTTCAGTCGCATGGTGCATCCGCATAGGTTCAGTCGCATGAGTACTCATTCGCATAAGTGTTCAATCGCATGAGGGCCCTGTTTGAGAATAAGTTTACTGAATCAAGGTTTATTGCTTTAGATATACCTTGATTAGAGGAAGGACTAGTTATCTTGTGTACGTGGATTGTGTAGATTGTGGTGAGGAAATTGATAAAGTGAGTTCTAAGCCCTTTTAAAATGTTTGGTTTTAACATTCGGGCTAGCACACATACAATGATAAATGAATTGAATGTTTTAGTACCAGAAATGTGTTAGTGATGTTGATATGTTTCTAACAGTTTGTAAAGCTGTTAGGGGGAAAGTGGGGGTAATGAATGATTACCTGAACATTGTTAATCATTACGTGATGGTAATGATTTCCATGGGCCAGGTAGAATGTAAAAGATGGTCATCTGAACATTGTTAATCATTGCGTGATGGTGATGATTCCAATGGGTCAGATGGGGTGTAATGATTAATAAAAATATGATAAAACTGGTGCTAAAAGAAAGAATGTGTGGGGTGTAAATGAATGTGATAATATTGGCAATAAGTAAAAGAAATGTTTTTGAAATGGTAATGTGATGTAAATCTCAACAGACCAGTTAGGTTAAGATGCCTGATTGTATAAACTGTACAGTTTGATAGGAGTGATGACGATCACTCAGCTTTGTGAACATCTTGTGGTGACGACCCTAGATGATTAATTGGCATCCTACTGGATGAGAGATAGTAACTTCAGTTTCTGGATGTGGGAAACTGACAGTTACTGGGTATGGGAAACTTGTAGTTGCTGGATGTGGGCAACCGACGTTTCTGAATGTGAGAAACTGGTAGTTGCTAGATGTGGGCAACCGACGTTTCTGGATGGGGGAACTGGTAGTTGCTAGATGTGGGCAACCGACGTTCAGTGGGACAGGTCCAGTGGGACAAAGTAATGATAAAAGTTGAATTTATAATATTGTCAATATAAATATAACTCTTGTGTGCGCAATGATGCTGTTAATGTTTTAATGAAAATTTAGAGCTCACCAGTTTATCTGATGTTTTGAGTATGTTGTGTGCTAGTTAAGGAGGGATCCTCTAATAATAGAGGAAAGCAAGTATGAGCTAAACAAGGATGCTATCCCAGAGTAGCTGCTGGCATAGGATTTAGGACCTGTTAATACTGTAAATAGGGCAATGTATAATTAAATACAATCATATGTAAAATGTGTTAAACAGTCGGGTTAATATATAATGTTGTTTAAGTCTTCCGCTGTAAGTAGAAAGCTCTGATTTATGTTTAAAATATTAATCCAACTGCGTGACGTGCCTCCGGTGCCCTGCCGGGATTAGGGCGTCACATTTGGATCAATAAGAAATGTTCACACAAGAAAGAAAAAGTCTGTGATTACCATTCCTTCTTGATTAATAACTAGCATAAACACTCACGCGTTGCGACGGTGATGTTGAACCATAAAAAAATGTGGCGTCAAAATATTAATGAAAAAAAAAACATATCAATTGATAATGCATTATGACTTGATTCACGCGTTGCGGCGTAAATAGGACTCAATTTTCTCGAGCCTTGTCATGTAAACATGAATCAATTTTAAATAAAGTTCTAGATTAAAGTAAAAGCAACATGTGAAGTCGTAAATTTACATGATAAAATTCAAAAGTTTATACCAAAAACGAAATTGTTTAGTAAATTAAGCTTGAAATGTTGAAAAAAATTAAAACTATTAAGAAAACCAAAACCCAGATTGAAATATTAACTTTGGTGAAACTTAGATTTATAATTTGAAACCGTTAAGAAACTACATCAAAACGACAAATATGTTTACAATTAGTAACAAAGAAAATGAAATAATAAAAAAAACAAAAAAATGAAAGAAAAAAAAGAATTGACACCCATGATTTAAACTCGCGTGAGGTGCTACAAGTGAATTTAGGGGTATTAAAAATATCCGAATCCAACCGAAACCGAGATATCCGAAAATTCGAAATTCGGATATCCGAATTTTCGGATATCTGAAAATTCGGATATCCGAAATTCGGATATCTGAAATGTCGGATTCGGATTCGGATAGTGATTTTCAGAATTTTCGGATATTTCGGATATTCGAAATATCCAAATATCCGAAATATCCAAATATCCGAAATATCCAAAATATTTTTATAAAAAATTAAAAATATTAAATATTTCAGATATTTTTAGATATTTCAGACATTTTAATAAAAAACTTCAGATATTCGATAAAAACTTCAATAAAAATTATTACATTTTTAAAAAATTATTAGATAATACAATTTTTTTGAATTCGGATATCCGAACGGATATCCGAATCCGAATCCGAAATTTCGGATATCCGAATTTCGGATATCCGAAATTTCGGATTCGGATAGTGAAATTCACTATCCGAAAATTTCGGATATCCGAAATTCGAATATCCGAATTTGAACAACCCAGCAAATGATAGTTTTAACCACTACACCAAAATATTTAGGGGCTGTTTTGCAACATCTGATTGAATAAGTGCTGAATAAATAAGAGGGTCTGAACCAGTAAGAGGTCTGAACCAGTAAGTGTGTTTGGTTGTAAAAAGAAAAATTTTCAAAATAAAAACCCTCAAACTAAGACAATATAAACCTAGACAGGATATATTAAAATCAAACCATAGAGTTTTAGTTTAATATAAATTTTATAGATTATTTCTCTTAAAAAACCCAAAATTCACACACTCTCCCCCATTCCCCTGTCGCCGCCCTCGCCACCTTCACCACCACCCTCGTCGGAGTTCCTCATCTCCGGCGACATCATCACCAATTCAGAGAGCGACGGTGACGAGAACACAGATCTGAACCACCACACGTCGCCGACCACCACCGCAAGCCGCGACGTTGATAATGATGATAACGATGATGGGAACCACCGCACGTCGCCGATCACAGATCTGAACCACCGCACGCGACGTTGATAACGATGACGATGATATGGATCATGTCGATCGGTCACAACCCACAGATCTTCTCCACCGCCCGTCGCTGACCACCACAGATCTTCTCCACCGCCCGTCGCCGACCACCACAGATCTTCTTCACAGACCACAAATCTGACTCGGGTCAGATGCAAGCTCACGTCTGACCGAAGAATAGGTTCGGTCAGACCTTTTTATCATTAAAAGGCATCTAACCAAACGTACTTATCTGACCCATGTCTGACCGAGTCAGACATTAAGGTCTGACTAGCCTGGTAATAATATCAACTCACTTAAACTATATTTAAAAAACAAAGTTGTGTGACACAATTTAATTTACCACCAACTTTACTTTTTAAGCATATACTAAATGACATTTAAATTTTGCTTTTTTCGCATGTTGTACAATTTGTCCTTGATCACAGCTTTTCCTTGAACTAGTACCTTTAATATGATTTCTACTACCGGGTAGATGTTACGAAGAGGGTTAGTTAACCGTACCTTATAACATCTGGATCAAGTCAAAAATTCTTTTAGCGTGTTTAGTTCTTGCTTGTTCTTTTCCACCCTAAGCATAATCTGAGTCGATGGTTGTCTCTTTTTTTTTTTTTTTTTTTTTTTTTTTTTTTTTTTTTTTTTTTTAATCTTAGTGTATCGGTTATACCACCGACCACAAGAACCTTTGTTGCTTCTTGAATCAGCGACGACTCCTCTCGTCCTTAAACTTGAATTTTTGCTATCTTCTGTGGATCAAGTTCTGAGCAATGTTTTCAGAACCGGATCGGACGTCGAACCGGACGCCTTACTGGTTTGGTGGTCGGACCGGTCGGACCGGTTGGACCGGATTTAACTATATTTTAATTATATTTATATATGTAATTAAATATAAGTAATTTATATATGATTTATATATGTATTTTATAGTTATATATAAAACTTAAGTATATTTGGGTGTGTGTGAATGTATGTTTAAGATTATGATGAACACTTTGTCCCGTGTGAGGACAAAGTGAGGTTTGGTTTATAAGTAATTGTTTTATCACTCTAGTGTATCTTTATGACATATTTTGCCACAAGTACTACCCGCGCGCAGGGGGGGTGCAAAAATGGGGAAAAAGGTTGGATTTCCAGCGAACTCGTGTGTGCCCGCACACGAATGCAGCTTCAAAAACCCAGGCCCGTGCGAGCCCGTTTTTTTAATTCGGTTTTACTTTTTGATCTAACACACTAATTTATAGTTCAGCACCCCGTTTTTATTCAAAAAGTAAAAAGAAAAAAAAAATTTAGAAAACCGGTCCGACCACCGACTCGGGTACAACCGGCCGGTTCGACCCATACAAAACGATTCAGGCACGACCGGACCGACCACCAAGCCGATCCCCGGTTCGACCGGTTTACAAAGAACCTCATTTATACACTGGTTCTGAGCCCTAGAACTCAACACACAAATATCGTTACAAAGAACCTCATTTATACAAGAAAATAATTGCTTTCTAAGTACCGTAACTCTGAAATTACTATAATAAAGTTTTTTCAAAACTCAACGAGTGACTTATTCAATCGAGCAATGTTTTTAGAACCGGATCGGACGTTGAACCGGACGCTTTACTGGTTTGGTGGTCGGACCGGTCGGACCGGATGGACCAGATTTAACTATATTTTAATTATATTTATATATGTAATTAAATATAAATAATTTATATATGATTTATACATATATTTTATAGTTATATATAAAACTTAACTATATTTGTATATCCGAAGTACTAATTTACGGTTTAACACCCCGTTTTTACCCACTAAAATCAAAAAAAAAAAAAATTGAAAACCGGTCGGAACCGGCCCGGTTCGCCGGTCCAACCGCCGACTCGGTTTGAACCGGCCGGTTCAAAGCTCCAAAAACGAACCACCATCGACCGGACCGGACAGGCTGCCGAATCACGGTCCGACCGGTCGGACCGGCCGGTCCGATCCGGTCCTGAAAACAGTGCAATCGAGACTAAAGACTTTGACTTGAACTTTTAAAGTTGTCAATATTAGTCTGATAATTTTACGATTCAATCCAAATTAAGCTAACAACATTCCATTCCATTGTTTTTTTCCCTGAGAAAAACCAAACAGCCTTGAAGGAAATCTTAGGTGCTGTTTGTTTTTTTTGCAGGAAAACGTCTGCAGTCTGCGGACCACATCTACAGCAGAAGAGGTGGAGCAAACATCTGCAGTCTACAAGAAAAAGACTATTTGTTTTTAACATCTGCAATGTTGTTGTTGTTGTTATTATTATTATTATTATTATTATTATTATTATTATTATTATTATTATTATTATTATTATTATTATTTTATTATTATTATTATTATTATTATTTTATTATTATTATTATTATTATTATTATTATTATAAACCAAACCCACCCCACTCTTCATCCATCATCCATCATCATCTTCAGCCATCATCTTCATCCGTCTTCGTCTTCTTCTTCTGCCGTCGGGTCTTCGTCGGTGTTGCTCTTCTTCTTCATCCATCATCCATCGTCATCTTCAGCCATCATCTTCATCCATCTTCGTCTTCTGTCTTTGTTGTTGGTGGCTACCGGAGCACGGCGACGGCGTACGCCGCTGCGAAGTTAAGAGACCACCGCTGCCGCCGGAATCTCCACATCCACTGTCGCCGTCCACTTCTCCGGTGACCAAAACCACCTGCAATTGTTTCTTCAGACTTTCTCCGGCGACTTCGTCGGCGGTTGCGAAGGGGCAGGGCGGCGGCAGAAGGCCGACGGGTGCAAGGATGGTTGCGAAGGGGGAGGGCGGCGGCAGAGGGCCGACGGGTGCAGGGATGGTTGCGAAGGGGGAGGACAAAGAGGGGGAGGGCAAAGAGGGGGAGGGCAGCGGTGGTGAGAGGAGAGGTATGATGGGGGAAGATGAAGATGGATTTCAGGGTGGAGAAGAGGTTAGAAGATCTCAGAAGACATAGGTCCACATCTTCTCCATGCAGACCTCCTGCAGACATTTTTTAATGAAACGTCTTCTAAAAAACAAACACTCTGCGCACTCAAAACCTTTTTCCGCGTCTGCGTGCGTGCAGATGAAGAGGTAAGGAAAAGGTTTTGGTAAAAAACAAACACCACCTTAATGAATGTTTACGTTCAAATTTACGAAGAATCACCTACGGGTCATCGTTTCAAATTTCATTTCCCCAATATGTTACAAAAAGACCTTAAGGAAATCATAAACAAAACCTTATCCGTTAGAGTCGGTCGATAATTACAATGGACTATAGACGGTGCCTACAAATACAAACTTTGTTATATTTTTGTATGTTCTTTGGGCCTTAATCGAAGATGATTTTGATTTATCACCAACACCTTAATTTTTAGAATCACTTTTTTCTTCTTTAAGGACATTTTTATATGTCGTTAGTCCGTCAATCATCGTGATTAATTTGTATAGGTTGATTTACACGTTGAGATTATATAGACTTAAGTAACATGTGTCAGTTGTCATTTTTAATTTACTTGGCTAATACATGCGATCATGAAATTATAGTATTCGAAATAAACGTGTTTAAAAGAGTATTTTTTTTAACACATTGGTCAAAGTGGCCATTTGGTTGTTAATATATTTAAAGACAAAGATAAATTGCGTAAACATTCTATCTTATAATTCCATCCGAATTAGCAAAAGTGACTATTTATTTAAGCCTGAACAAGAACGCACGTGTTTCACATAATATACAAATCTCTAAGTACCGAAAAAATAAATTACCAAATAACCATTTTACCAATCAGATTTTCTTAAGTAGTCATTGACTTTAATCTTATGATATTTTTTCACCAATCAGATGCTTCCACGTGACAATATATATCTGGACGCAGATACCAAGACATGACGTATCGTCAAGTGTCGCTGGATGGAATTACACACACACATGCTGTATTGCCATAAAGGAAAAAAAAAGAAATTCAATACAACCATAAAAGATACCGCAAGGTTGTGTATCACCAAAATTAATAAATATATGTATCGCTAATATATTTGTATCAATGGTTGGGGTTCACACAGAGTCCTGTATCGCCAGTATCGTCGGGCGGGATACACCATTTGTCCTGTATAATCGGTGATATTTTATTTTAATATATTCAAATTATTATAATTTATTTTCTTCTTTAAATTTTTTAAAATAATTGTTTATTATTTATTTCATTTAAACAAAATAATAAATTTAACAAAATAATATATTTTATTTAAATAGTTTTTTTATTAGTTAATTAAGTCATTACTTATTGGTAAAGTTAAAGTGAAAATGAAAACACTTCGAAGTTGGATTGAAAAACAATAAACTTGTTATGATATATTTATAAGTGAAACTAAAATGATCCAAAATCTTAAAAACTAAACTTGTGTTTTAAAAAGCATCCCACTTTAATTTATCAATCTTTATATTTTTCTTACTTTCACAAATTGTAAATGTAAGAAAAATTAAAGTGATGTGACATGTCGTACGATATTCCCTCACAATTTGTGAAAGTAAGAAAAATAGAAAGATTGATAAAATTACACTAATGTGCTACGTCATAAGAGTGGGATGCAATAACAGAAAAAATATACTAGACCCGGGGTGGTGTTCTCGACTGGTATGTTTTTTTCCCGAGTCGGTGAATTTCCTGCGTGGACTCCTTGTGGCCTAATGCCGGTTAATTTGGATTAATTTTTTAACGTTTTTTTGAGTGTATGGCTAATTAACACATCACTTATATGATTATAAAAACTACATAATCAAAATATTAGTTAGTTTTCAAAACATGACTACGTCATTTTAAGTGGTTGAATAGCTTATCATTTTCGTTCCATTTGATACAATTCATTTTGGTCGATATTTTTTTTTACCACCCTTTACCACTTTATAGAATCATCACATAACTATGTCAAATGAACCCTTTTAGCGATTCTCATTTAAACTCAAGCCATAACATAATCAACTTATTTGTTTTAAATAAATAGAGCCGACTTTAAATTAGTGTTTTTAAAAGGGAAAGCACCAAGAAGAAAAATATTTCACCTCATCAAGTGCATTGCAAAAAAGTAAACTTTGGTGGGGGTGAAGCACAAGTGCACATGAGGTGATAATGTGTACACAAAAACCTTCTAGTTTTCTTCCTTACCAAAGATCCCATCCCATTATCTATCAACCAAATTTGGACAAACTATTTCATCATCAAAACACAAAAACCTGAATATTGTCGGCAATATCTAATGGTGGCAATCAATTCATTTCAACGTTTATAAATTAAGGCTTAACCATATTAAATTAGCGAGTCATGCTGAACCAGCCATCTTAGCTTAAACATATAATCGATGCAATTAGTATGCTCTTGCTATGTGCCATCAAGATCCATCAAAAGAGAAACAAAGGAAGAAACCAACAACAAATCAATTAACACGAAGCTTTCTTTGTAGGAACCGTTCATATAAAATAAAAGGTCAAACAATTTTATTAATATACTCAATACAAATGAACATAAAAAAATGATTATTAATCACTTTTACAATGATAATTTTTAAAGAAATAGAAGAAACAGAAATGTAAAAGCTGAGGATCGTGTTCAACACGGGGCCCTTAAAACAAATTCCGAGCCTCCCAAGAGAACTCAGTTTGTTTCCCAGGGTACAACAGCCGAAGCAGTTTGTACTGCCGGGATTGATCTAGAACCCGAACTTGTTTGTAGAAGAGAATCCAGAGAGACAGATAACCTGTTTTGCTGCAGGTTTCGAGATGTGTATTGGTGTGTCTTCATACTGAGGCACCCTCAGTATTTATAGTGGAATTCGAACTGTAACATCCACTCACAATTAATCCGAATCATAACTGCTCAGTTAATTCGTCATTAACAGTTGTCGATTTCGGTAAACTTGTAACGGACACTGTTACGAATTGTGCACCCTGGTTAGGCTCACCTGACCAGACCCTCGAACCAACCTTCAAAAATACTAAGGCGGCTCTCAAGTGGCTCGCGGCGATGCGAGTGTGCGAAGTGCAAAGTGCGCCATCAAAGCGCCACATTGCGCCCACATGCCCACGCCGCGCGCGCGCGTGTGCGAGTGTGAGTAAAGGGTGCTTCGCACCCTTTGCGAATCCACTTAGTGTGAAACCTTAGGAAATAATATAGACAAAAGGTTATAGAATATAAACCATTTTATATTCTCTCTTTCCTTCGATGTGGGACAACTTCCCACACTATTAATTCCTAATGTCATTAACCACATTAATTTATTGATTAATTATTAATAACCATATTAATATTATCAATAAATTTCCAACAATCCCCCACATGAATGAAAACACTTCTTCAAAAAATTCAGCAGTCAAGTGTTGCAGGATAGGTAGGTCTTCCCTTTGAACCTTCCTTTGTGATGTATACTTAGTCTCCTAGTGGTGTGTAGACACGATGTCTTTGAACAGACCCTTTTTTATGTAGATGACAATATACAATCACACATCACTCTTCCTAGTTTGATCAACCCCTCATTATCATGTCCGTTTATGGTCATGGAACACTTTCCTGGTTCTGCGAGAGCTCTAGGATTTGCGCCTCCCCACAAATCCATTCGAAGCGACCCCACTTCTCTCTAACATAGGTGATTCGATGAATCATTAAAAGCGTCATAGTTATATTGATTCCCACGAATCATCTAACCTTAATATGCTTAACCTCACTTTGGTCACTTGTTCGGGGTACTCCCCCAGAGTGAATGGACTCGAAAGTTCGTCACTCCCTTTAGGTTTTAGGGTACTCCCCTATAGTGACTCCGTTGGTCATATGATTAAGTTGTCCTATTGAACCTAGATCTTGGGATCTCCAGTCAACTAGGTTAGGTTTCCCTCATATTCCCCTTTTTCACGGGCTTTAGTCCCATTCCTCTTGACAACTTATAAACTATTTCTATACTTAAGCCTTTTGTTAACGGGTCTGCAATGTTATCTTTCGACTTGACATGGTCAATCGTGATAACACCCGTTGATATTAGTTGTCGTATTGTGTTATGTCTACGCCTGATGTGCCTTGATTTGCCATTGTACATTGAGATTTTGGCTCTACCAATTGCCGACTCACTATCACAATGTATGCAAATAGCCGATAACGGCTTTGGCCATCTTGGAATGTCTTCCACAAATTGACGTAGCCATTCAGCCTCTTCTCCGGCTTTATCCAAAGCGATAAATTCCGATTCCATTGTGGATCTAGCTATAACAGTTTGCTTGGATGATCTCCAAGATATTGCTGCTCCACCAAGTAAGAACACATACCCACTTGTTGATTTGGAATCTTTTATATCCGATATCCAGTTTGCATCAGTATACCCTTCAATCACAGCTGGATGACGGGTATAATACAATCCATAGTCTCTTGTGTATCTTATGTATCTAAGCACCCTCGTTATACTCTTCCAATGTTCTGAGCTTGGATTACTAGTATATCTGCTTAGCCTACTCACCGCGTATGCTAAGTCGGGTCTAGTACATGTCATTAGATACATTAGAGTACCAATGATTCTTGAATACTCTAACTGAGCAACACCCTCGCCTCTATTTTTCTTTAGATGTTGGGTGGTATCAACCGGAGAACGTACTACACGCGTGTCTCCCGAGTTGAATTTTTCAAGAATCTTATCCACATAATGTGCTTGACTTAACACAAGACCATCTTGGGTTCGAATAATTTTCACTCCTAAAATTACATCCGCTAAACCCATGTCTTTCATATCAAATCTTCCTTTCAACATGTCCTTAGTAGATCTTATTATTTTATCATTACTCCCAATGATGAGCATATCATCTACATAAAGACATAAAATCACATAACCTCCTGGTGTATCTTTCACATATACACATTTGTCACACTCATTTATTTTGAAACCGTTGTCAATCATGACACGATCAAACTTTTGGTGCCACTGTTTTGGAGCTTGCTTTAAGCCATATAATGACTTGACCAATTTACATACTTTACCCTCTTGACCATGGGCAGAGAAACCCTCAGGTTGCTCCATGTAAATCTCTTCTTCTAAATCGCCATTTAGAAATGCGGTTTTGACATCCAGTTGATGTACTTCCAAATTTCTTAATGCCGCAATAGCAAGAACCATTCGTATGGAGGTTATGCGAGTCACAGGTGAGTAAGTATCAAAATAGTCTAGACCTTCCTTTTGTCTAAAACCTTTGACTACTAGCCTTGCTTTGTATTTATCAATACTTCCATCGGCTTTCATCTTCTTTTTAAATATCCAACGATATCCAAGCGGTTTACAACCAGGAGGAAGATCTACTAGCTCCCAAGTATGGTTGTGAAGAATTGAATGAATTTCATTCTTGATTGCCTCTTTCCATTAAGGTCCTTCCGAAGAAGATACGGCTTCACGATAGGTATTAGGCTCACCCTCAACCATATAACTTACGAAGTCTGGACCAAAGGATTTCTCAACCCGTGCCCTTTTACTTCGTCTAATTTCTCCCTCTTCAGCCTCAGGTCGTTCATGTTGACTATCATGAACTATGTCATCAATTTGTGTTGATGAACTTGCACCTCCATCATCAAACCGCGATGATGTAGATGCATGTGTTTGTCCTCGCATTGGAAACACATTTTCAAAATATGAAGCATTCCCCGACCTTATCTCCATGATAGTGTTCTTTTGTACATCGGGATTCTTGGACTCATGTACATGAAATCGATGTGCATTACTGTTTTGAGCATATCCAATGAATATGCAATCAACAGTTTTGGGTCCTAGTTTTTGAGCTTTAGGCGGTGGTACAATCACCTTAGCTAGGCACCCCCACACTTTGAGATACTTATATGATGGTTTTCTACCCATCCATAACTCATAAGGGGTTACATCCCTTTTCTTTGGTGGTATCTTATTTAAAAGATAATTTGCCGAGAGGATAGCTTCCCCCCACATGTCATGACTCATCCCAGAGCTTATCAACATGGCATTCGTCATCTCTTTTAAAGTACGGTTTTTCCGTTCCGCAATGCCATTTGACTGTGGTGAGTAAGGTGCCGTACATTCATGTATTATACCACTTTTTGCACATAAATCGGCGAACGGTGCAACATATTCACCACCTCTATCGCTTCGCACAGCTTTAATTTTCTTGTTTAGTTGATTCTCAACTTCGTTTTTATACAAGATAAATTTGTTGATTGCCTCATCCTTACTTTTAAGTAAGTATACATAACAATATCTAGTGCAATCATCAATAAAAGTGATGAAATATTTGTTGCCACCTCTTGTTGGGTGTGCTTTTAAATCACATATGTCGGTGTGAATTAAACCAAGGGTTTCGGTTATTCTTTCAACCGGTTTAAATGATGATCTTGTAAGTTTTGCTTCAACGCATGTTTCACATTTAGAGTTTGTGTCAATATGGAATGTAGGTATGCATTTTAAATTTATTAAACGACGAATAGAATTATAATTTACATGTCCTAGTCTACCATGCCAAACATTTGAAGACTCAAGCATATAAATAGAAATAGTAGTCTTATTCATTTCACTTTTAATAACGGTTACATTCATCTTAAACATACCATTAAGGGCATAACCCTTCCCCACATACATTCCACGTTTAGTAAGGACAAACTTGTCCGACTCAAACACTAAACGAAAACCAAACTTATTAAGAAACCATCCCAAAACAAGATTCTTTCGAATCTCCGGGACATACAAGGTGTTGCTCAAGGTGAGTTCCTTCCCGGAAGTCATCTTCAAGATCACATTTCCTTCGCCTTTGATGTCGGCCGTAGTTTTGTTACCCATGTAAAGCTTTTCATCACCCTTAACCTCTTTAAAAGTGCTAAAGAGGGTCTTGTCACCACACACATGACGGGTAGCTCCCGTATCAATGAACCATCCATGTGGATTGTCTCCCACGAGGTTGACTTCTTCCACCATTGCTGATAGCTCGGTGATCATTGCCACTAACGGTTCACCGTCTTCATCCATCATATGCGCACGCTCACGCTTTGGTTGCTTGCATTGATTAGCACGGTGCCCCGTCTCATTACAATTATAGCAAATACCTTGGAAAGGAGGAGGTGGAGGATTCTTTTTCACAACTCCTTTCTTTGGTCCAAGGTTCACCTTTGGTTTCCCAATTGGCTTTTTCCCTTTACCTTTATAACCCCTTGACGATTGCCCATGTTCAACCACATTTGCCTTTGCCATCGGTTCCACACGGATGCCTTTTTGAGCCATTTTGTTGTCTTCTTCAATTCGAAGACGAACAATAAGTTCAACCACAGTCATCTCCTTTTGTTTGAGCTTAAGATAATTCTTAAACTCTATCTAACTTGGAGGCAACTTTTCAATCATGGCTGTAACTTGGAAGGTGTCATTGAGAGGCATCCCCTCAGCATGAATTTCATGAAGTATAACTTGTAACTCTTGAATTTGGCTAATCACAGTCTTGTCATCAACCATTTTAAAATTCAAGAACCGAGCCACAATGAATTTCTTGCTACCTGCATCCTCGGTTTTATACTTCTTGTCTAAAGACTCCCATAATTCTTTGGCAGTCTTTATGTTGCAATACACGTTATACAATGAATCACAAAGACCATTCAAAACGTAGTTGCGATAGAGAAATTCCGAATGCTTCCAAGCATCAATGGCACTCAAGGCTTGAGCATCATCCCCTTCTTTAGGTAGGGGAGCGGTTTTTTCCAAGAACTGTGCTAAGTTCAAGGTGGTCAAATAGAAGAACATCTTCTGTTGCCATCTTTTGAAATGGACACCCGTTAACTTCTCGGGTTTTTCCGCATGGTTCGCCACAGTGGTCGCTCCCACCGTGGTTGCAGCTAAAGGGGCAGATAAAGAGGAACTCATAGCACTAGAAGACACGTTGTTTGCTGTTTTACAAAAACAGTTTAAGTTAGAACAATTTTCAACAAATTAAAAATAGCTACGAAAATTTAAAAAAAAAAAGATTCAACCGATTTTCACAGTTCTATAAAATTCAGCAAGAGATGTTCTAAGTCCACCTTTGAAGATCACTCGTGAATAAGAAAATGAAAACAGTTACAGACCACAACTAATTTGAAAAAAACATATAAACTACTTTCAGAATTCTGTAAAACTCAACGAGAGATGTTCTAAGTCCAACTTTGAAGATCACTCATGAATCAAGAAAACGAAAATAATTTAAAGGAAAATTAACCTTTTTTTTAAAAGAAAAAAAAACACAGATTAATATATGAACGGTGTTTTTTTTTTTAAAATTTGTTTTAAGTTTGTAGGAACCGTTCATATAAAATAAAAGGTCAAACAATTTTATTAATATACTCAATACAAATGAACATAAAGAAATGATTATTAATCACTTTTACAATGATAATTTTTAAAGAAATAGAAGAAACAGAAATGTAAAAGCTGAGGATCGTGTTCAACACGGGGCCCTTAAAACAAATTCCGAGCCTCCCAAGAGAACTCAGTTTGTTTCCCAGGGTACAACAGCCGAAGCAGTTTGTACTGCCGGGATTGATCTAGAACCCGAACTTGTTTGATTGCAGATTGAAGATAGAAGATTCAAGGAGAAAAGAAAAAGTCAAAGGATGCTGAGAAGAAATGAAGACAAAGTCAAGATCAAGACAAAAGAAGAAAAAGAAAAGGATGGAGCTGAACAGAAGACTGAAGACAATGTCAATCTTAGGGGGAGTATTGTTAGGTCCCTTAAAAGATTAACATTTAGTCTTTTATTGTTTAGTGTCTATTTTTGTATTTTATACTAGTATAGGGACTAGTTGTGTAAATTTAGTTCCTTAGTCCTCGGGCTCTTCTTTTACTTTAAACATTGGCTTTTGCTTATACATGTCAATCTCCCTCAATGCATTATCAATTGATGACTTGAATTTACCAGCAAGTATTGCTTGTTCTGGTTTTGAATCATTTGTTTTGATCTCTAACATCTTCATTCTTTCCAATGTATCCTTAGAGAGACATGCTATATCAACATTAGCATATAACTCTATAGGATGTTTACTTTCTTTGCAGTACACTTCTAAAACACCTTTTCGAGAAATTCTCATAAATTCAATGTCTTTTATATCTCTTTTTACTATATTTGCATATGCAAGAGCCTTTCTCAATGAAATTCGCTCCATTGCAGCATTCATTACATTAATGATTGAGATGAAGTATTTCTTATCTTGTTCTGCAATCTCAGGAGTCACTTTTTCAAACTTCTGTACAGACAAGAATGAAATATAACTCGGGTGTAAAAGTTTTAGCTCAAAAGTTCCAAACAATGAAATCAAGTCCTCATCCTAATTTGTGAGATTTCGGACCAACTTCAACTCAAAAGTTGATGTATTATAAAACCATCTCAAAATCGGTTTTGATTTTTGATTTCCTTCTATAACCTTCAAACCCGGAGAAGTTACTTTCTCGAAATACTTATCTGAAAATTCAATCATAAAATGTTCTTCCTCTGATTGTAAACCTCTCAACTTTTTGTTTTTCTTGAGAAAAGCAAAGTACTCCTTGTCTTCTTGATCACATCTTGTTTCAAGGAAGTTATTTGTCCTTGCTAGTCCTCTTTTCAAAAGTTCTACAAACATTGAACCTCGTTTTGATTCAGTAGGGTTTATCAATTCAAGCTTACTCAACTCCTTCAAGTCTTGCACTGGAAGTTTAATGATGCTAGAGTAGAAGTGAT
Organism: Flaveria linearis; assembly: GCA_024085815.1. NCBI lineage: Eukaryota > Viridiplantae > Streptophyta > Magnoliopsida > Asterales > Asteraceae > Flaveria > Flaveria linearis. Next base: position 45,459,650 of record CM044006.1, read on the forward strand.
ATACATCACACACAACATTTACTCGTTTTATCAAAAATGCATCAAATATCTCATCATACTTCCATGCTATAATTTTGACTTGATTTGTAAAATCTGGAGCAATCATTGCATTTAAAAGCTCAGCAACAGATTGTCCTCTCTGCAAAACATTTCTCACTAGATCACCAGTTGATCTTGACTTGTCAAAAATTTGAATTTGTTCAGAAGAAGCTTTGTATACTTGTTTCTCTGTTTGTGGAAACATGCTCATCAATTCTTTCCTTCTTTCAATTACATTAGATTTCTGAGCCATCTGCTTGATTTCTTGAGGTTTTAACATTCGTGTTCTTTTTGTAATATCTAAATACTGAGGATTATCAGTATCTAGAATGATCATTTTATTTGATTGCTTTTCAGTCAATTGAAAGCTTTTGACTAAATTTCTCAACGATTCTCCTTGTAATCTCTTCAGTCTTTTCCATGGATAATTTCTAACTTGCAACCAAGATCTTAATGCAGTTATACTCATTTCATTTGGATCTGGATGGTGCAATTCAGAACTAGAAATTTCCTCAACATTTATGCTCTCCTGTCTTCTATCCCATTCACCATGTTCTAAACTTATTTCATTTGGATCAACTGGTGCATAAGACTCAGCAGCTAAACACTTCTCATATTCATCATTTATTTGAGAAACAGTCAAACCATCTAAAAACACTCTGTTATACTTCATCTTTATAAGATACTGATATCTTTCTTCAAAATCTGTGGGTATATCATCATAACTTTGATCAAAATCTCTTAAAGATGGATCTTCAATCTCTTCAATCACATCTTCATCATCCAAAACCTCATTATACCAGTCATCATTAAATTCTTCTTCTAAATCTTCAAGAGCACCAATTTTATCTTGACTCATTTGCTCTTGACTTTCTTGATGTTCTTTTTCAATAGGTTCTTCAACTTTTTGTACTTTTGAAGAAGTTCCAGGCACAAATTCAACATCAGCTTCATCTAATTTCCTCTTTCCTTTCTCCCTTTCAGACACTTTTTCAATATCAATTGGAATGTTTTCAGCAATAATCATAATTTCTGGAGAAGAGGGCTTTGCTGATTCTTTTAACTTTGTTAATTCTTCCTTCAATCTTTCATTTTCTTCAGACAGATTCTTGAATTTTTCTTCCAGCAAATCATAATCTTTGATCATAACTTCAAAGTTCTTTATAACATCTTCTTTATCTTTTGCATACCCAACAATCTTTTCATCTTTTGACAAACCATCTTCTTTCAATTTTTCATTAGCTTTCTTCAACAAGTCAAGCTCTGCTTTTAGTTCTTCAATTTGTTTTTCTTTTGCTTCATTTTCAGCTTTTAAGCTTTCGAGTTCATCAACATCAAGAATTTCTTCAGTTTGAACTGCTACATCAGTTTTAGAAACAGGTATATCTTGATGAATTTGAAATGTCTCAATGAAATCATAATCAAAAATTTGATCAGCAACATTCATTTCTTGTTCAGTCTCAAAGTGAGCTTGTTCCTCTTCATGTATTTCTTCATGAGCAGTTTCATCAATGATAAAAGCATCTACATCATCAACTGCTTCATGCTCACTTTCTTGTTCATGAACTTCATCACCTATTATATCTTCATCTTCGTTTTGAGCTTCAGTTTCATGCTCAGAACTTGGTGGTTCATGAAGTATGTCTTGGTGAGGTTCAGCTTTATCACCATCATCATCATTATCATTATTATCATCATCTTCATCATTGTCATCATCTTGATCATCTTCATTATCTTGATCATCTTCTTCCAAAGGAAATTCATCTATAAGATCAGTAGGATCAATTGGTTCTCCCTCTATCAAATGATAATGCTCCACATTAATATTAACCTCATCATTTGCTACATTTAACATGTAGTCAAACATAGGTACATTTTAAGCACCTGTTATCATTGATAACTTTTATATGTCATTTCAGACATATTTTCCATCTCCAATCGATCTCCACCAACACCATACACATGAATGTCAGGATATTCCTCATTAATAATCATTTGAAGGAATCTTGGATACATTAAGTATTTATGCCTTGTTCCTTTTTCCAAATTGAATGCAAAGCCATTCAGTATCCATCTTGACATATTAAATCTTCTGTTTGTAGCAACAGCAACAATTGGTGAAGCTATGTCCACAGGAAATGAATTCCAACCAGCACTCCTTTTGGACAAGCAATGTTGAAAGATGTAACACAGAAGCTTCCAGTGATTATATACTCTTGCTCGAAAGAATTGTTTCTTGGGAAACTGATCAGGGTGACCCATAGCCATAAAACTTTCTCTGCATTCTTCAAAAGAAAATTCACATCTATCTTCAGGATCATTTTCACCCAATCTCAGAGCATTTCTGATAGAATCTTCGGATACTTCTATCATTCTATCTCTGTTTATAAAGCCCCTTACAAATTTTCTTCCATCTTCAAATTCAACCTGAGCTGTATTCCAAAACTGTCTGATAAGCCTTTCATAGATTACTGTTTGGTAGCACATGGCATAAACATATTTGGTTCTTAGCAGAAATCTGATCATTTCTTCATACGAGAAAGCATCTTGAACTTCATCATTCAAAAATGCAACAATATTATGCTTAGGTACAAATTTCAGTTCTGCCATCTGCAAAATTTAAGAACAAAGATGTTAGATAATGTGTATTTTGAAGCAAATGATTAATTGTGAGTTTAAAATAATGATGATTTAAGAAATTATAAACTGATGTGTTAAATTTAATTTGAATTTTGAAAACAACTTGAATTTTAAGTTTAAGTGTACACACTTAATTTTGAAAAATGATGAATTTTCAAGATTGTTTTTGATTAGCATTTTAACACTTCTGTTTATGAAATCTTATATCACTTTATTAAACTCTTAAATTCCTGAGATGATGATTTGAATCAATGTTGATTTTATTTTGAATTTTGTTTTATTTTATTTTGATAATTTTGAAACTGTTCATCTTCTTCAATCAGTTCAACATCCCCGAGACTGTTCATCGAAGACCCTAAACCAAAAATTCAATCAAACATCAGATTATCACAAGATTATACTAATATAATGATCGAAATCATCAGATGAACATGAATCAATCATCAATTTTTCTCATTTTTCTCTCGATTTGAAGAACTCTGTGATTTTTCAAGTGTTAGGGTTCATACGACTCACAGGGATCGTACGACCATCAAAATGTTTCATTTCAAATGAAATCAGTTGAAAATGATTCATTTACTTACATTCACAATCACACGAATACTATCAATCAATCGGAAATTTTTGTTCGAGGTAAATACAATCGATGAATAAGGGTTTTTGTTCTAAGAAAGTCGAAAGTTCGAGAGTTCAGAGGGTTTTGTGAGGGTTTTTGAATTTAGAATGAAATGAATATCACAAGTGTTCTATTTATACCAAGTATAAAAATTTTAGACTCATGAGAACTGTTGGTCGTTTTAGGATCATTCAGACTCATTAGGTCAAAAATTTCACCAAGTATCTAGACATATGAGCACTGTACAACAGTCGTATTAGCACTGTTAGACACATTAGTCTAGCCGTATGAGAACTGTTTCAGACTTATGACAACTGTTAGTCACATAAGCACTGTTGGTCGCATAAGAACTGTTCCAGTAGCATGAGCACTGTTTCAGTAGCATAAGCAATTTTTCAGTAGCATCAGCACTATTAGTCGTATAATAAATCTGAAATGTCCACATTCACTTGTAAATTTTCAAATCTTCCACCTGCACACTGTTTAAACAATTTAGTAATATTTCATACTAATATTCAAACAATATTGCATATTTTTACATTTTGACCCTCAAAGTTTCAAATTTATACTTTGGACCCTCAAAGTTTCTAAATTTACACTTTTGACCCTCAAAGTTTCAAATTTTCATTGTTGACCCTCAAAGTTTCAAATTTTCATTTTTGACCCTCAAATTTTAACTATTTACAAGTTTGACCCTTCATCTTAGTTTCAAAATGAACAACCAAATATTTCAACAACCAAATATTTCAACATCTGTCTTGATTTAAACTTTTCAAAGAAGCTTTTCCTTGCTAAAAATTATGAGATCATTTTATCATTTGATTAACACACACATACTTTGAAATTAAAGCATCATCCGTTCAATTCAACATGATCATTTTCATTTTCTGAGAATATTCTTATTGGGTTATTACTCCCCCTAAACTTTTAAGTTTCACAAAACTTAGAAGTTTATTAATAGATCATAAGAATATCAGACTTAACTTTGTTATATTGCCTGCACACAAGAAAACATGCATAAAATCAAAATTAAAGCAAAATAAAAATCTAATATTTACACTAGAATCTTTAATTGCAGTGAGATCATATTAGATAAGATCAGACATTAAAATAAAAATGATGTGAATAGTCATAGACAATGATTAAATCCTGATCAAGTGTGTTCCAGGTCAGTGATTATCACAGCAAAGGAGACACCAGATCTAAGGACAGGAAATGAGTGTTTTGACATAAACTATCAGCTCACTTACTTTTTCAATTCTTGGATGAGTATGGTAGAGGTGTATGACAAGATGTGACTCATACCAAGACAAAGAGGATCAACCATCATCAAGACATGCAAGAAAGCACTTATTCTCAACTTATTACCTAACAAATATGCATAATCAGAGTTCATGTTACTTAATTTAACTGAGAATGATCATGGATAACCATTTGATCAACTCTAACCATCCTTTTGAATGGGTTGTGCACATTGGCATCTTTTGCATCAAGTGAGAATATCCAGGTCTGTAATGACTTACAACAGAGGATATCTCGGTACTTCAGGTCTATGATGACTCATAACAGAGAAGTAAATGATGCTTGTAACAGATCTCATGATTAGTCACATTACCATTAGGTGTGAGCAGGAGTAGCTTAACAAGCAGTCAATCTGAGAAGCTAATACACTCAAATGTACTTAGATGAATACACAAACAAGCATAAGAATGTGGGTAATCACAAGAATTTACTTGTTCAGTATACTAGCATGATAGTGTCTACACAACAATTCCTGATCATGTCAGACTTTATTAGCGAGTGAAGTATGTAACTGATCTTACTAATGTACTATCATTTCTCACAGAAGGCAAAAACAGATTCATTCCTAAAATAAAGAATGAAAATGAAAAGCATTCTATTTTTGGATTTTTGATTTATATTTTTCTATTTGATTTTGGGGTTTTCTACTTTTGTATTTGTTTTTCTATAAAAGAAAACACACACACACAAACAATCAGGCAAATAACTAAGAAAAGTTATCCTTATGAAAATTTTCAGATTTAGGAAAGAATTTGATCATGAAAATATTCAAATTTGTAACCAGGTTTACACATGGTTAATAAGGCCAATTGACTCCACTAAGTACTCAAACCTTCCTGGTAGAAAAGCTTTAGTAAACAGGTCTGCCAACTGTTTTTCAGTTGCTATTTGAATCAAAATGATTAAACCTTTTTCAGAATTATCTCTTAGAAAATGATATCGAATTTCGATATGTTTTGTTTTTGAGTGTTGAACTGGATTAGATGTAATGAACATAGCAGCAGTGTTATCAATGTAAATGGGTGTTTTAAGAAAATTGAACCCATAATCTAGCAGTTGGTTTTGTAACCAAAGGATTTGAGAACATCCTGCGGATGCAGCTATGTACTCAGCTTCTGCAGTTGAGACAGAAACATTTGTTTGTTTCTTACATTGCCATGAAACTAATCTGGGTCCAAGAAACTGACAACCACCCGTTGTAGATTTTCTATCTTGACAACATCCACCATAATCACTATCTGTATATCCATGTAACTCAAAATTACCTTCATAAGGATACCAAAGCACTAAGGCTGGTTTACCTTTGAGATACCTGAATATTCTTTTGACAGCAATTAAGTGAGATTCTTTCGGGTCTGATTGATACCTTGCACAGACACAAACAGCATACATTATGTCTGGCCTTGATGCAGTAAGGTACATCAAAGAACCAATCATAGATCTGTATAATGTTTGGTCTACTGATTTTCCTTTAGGATCAGGTTCAATCTTGGTGTTTACGTCAGCTGGAGTTCTTATGGATTGACAATCATGCAGTTTAAATTTCTTTAAGAGTTTATCAACGAATTTCTCTTGATTAATAAAAATACCATCTGCCGATTGTTGAACTTGTAATCCAAGAAAGAAATTGATTTCTCCCATAGAACTCATTTGAAACCGAGATTTCATGATTTGTTCAAATTCTTTGCACAAAGTTGGACTTGTAGAACCAAATATGATATCATCTACATACACTTGCACACATAAGAGATCATCATTATCCTTCTTTATGAATAAAGTTGGATCGATTTTCCCTCTTGTATATCCATGTTGGATCAAGTGTTGAGATAATGTCTCATACCAAATTCTAGGAGCTTGATGTAGTCCATATAAAGCTTTGCTAAGCTTATACACACGATGTGGAAATTCTGCATCCTCAAAGCCCGGAGGTTGCTTGACATACACATCATCAGTGATTGGACCATACAGAAATGCACCTTTTACGTCCATTTGATACACCTTGAATTTCATGAATGATGCATAAGCCAGGAAAACACGAATAGATTCGAGTCTTGCAACTGGAGCCAATACTTCATCATAGTCAATTCCTTCTTCCTGTGTGTATCCTTGTGCAACAAGTCTTGCTTTGTTTCTGATTACAATGCCACGATCATCAGTTTTATTTCTGAACAACCATTTGGTGCCTATGGCATTTTCTCCTTCAGGTAATTCCACCAACTTCCACACTTCTTGTTTTCGAAATTGTAGAAGTTCCTCCTGCATAGCTTCAATCCAACCATTGTCCTGTAATGCCTCGGTGACATTTTTAGGAACAGTCTGAGAAAGGAAACAAGAGTATAAACAAACATTTGCATGTTCAGATTTACTCCTAGTAGTTCTTTCATTCAGAGGACCAATAATCTGTGATGTTGGATGGTTCCGGTGGATACGAGATATCGGAATCTCATTTCCTTGAACAGTAACATCAAGATTTGTTTGGTTCAGATTGGAGAGCTGTTGCAATAAGGTAGAAGAATGTGGAGTGAAATTTGGAACTTGAGTTGGTGAATTGATAAAGTAATCAAAGTTACTATGATCAATTGCATCTCCAGAGATAGAAGATGTGCCAGACTCAGGATGTCCAATTTCTGTACCATCATTAGGAATAGGTTGTGATGCTTCTTGAGCAGCTGAAACAGAATGATCTGAAGCTGGAGAATCAGGAACATTGTCATGGAAATGGATTGTTGAATCCTTGACAAATGAAAAAAATGGATAATCTGGACGAGCATCATCTGAATTATCAGAATCTGAATCATCACTGAAAGATCCAAGATCTCCTCTTGAGTTCTTCTTACCTGAAAAATCATCAGATTGATTAAACAAGTTAGACTGAAATGAGTTTGACAAAGAATCCAAATCAAATAACCATGCAGGACCATTTGAAACTGATGGAAAAGAATTTTCCAAAAATTTAACGTTGAATGTTTCATTAATAGTGTTTGTCCTAGAGTTATACACTTGATAGGCTTTTGAAACAGATGAATATCCAACGAAAAATCCATTATCAGCTTTTTCTTCAAATTTTCCTAAATGATCACTTGAATTAAGAATCATAACGGGACAACCAAATGATTTTAAAAAATTTATGTTTGGTTTCCTGTCAAACATCAACTCATATGGAGTTTTCTTTTTATCTTTAACAAGCAAGATTCTGTTCTGAACAAAACATGCTGTGGATATTGCTTCGTCCCAGAAAGTGATTGGAAGTTTAGCATCTGCTAACATAGAACGGGCAGCTTCAATCAAAGTTCTATTCTTCCTTTCAGCAACTCCATTTTGTTGTGGAGTTCTGGGAGCACTGAACTGATGAACTATCCCTTTTTCTGCACAAAACAAATCAATGTTAGCATTTTTAAATTCAGTTCCATTATCACTTCTTATTATTTTTACTTTTTGATCAAGTTGATTTTCAACTTTGTTAATAAATTCTTTTAGAAGATCTGCAGTTTCAGATTTAGCTTGAAGAAAGAAAACCCATGAAAATCTTGTATAATCATCTATGATGACTAAACAATAAGATTTTCTACCAATACTCCTAACATTAGTTAGTCCAAAAAGGTCCATATGTAACATCTGGAGTGGTTTGGTATTTGAGTTTATCAGCTTGGACTTATAAGACGCTCTATGTTGTTTTCCCTTCAGACATGCTGAGCAGTGATCAGTAGTTGAAAACTTCTTGGAAGGAAGTCCAATAACATGATTTCCTGCTACAAGCTTGTTCATGTTTTTGAAGTTGGAATGACCAAGACGTCTATGCCAAAGCTGGCTTTCATCATTTGAAGCTTTAGCAATCAGGCAAGTAGTTTCAGTTGCAGGATCCACTTGAGACATATCCAATTTGTATACATCTCTGTCTCTAGCAGCTTTAACTATCACCCAGTCATTGCTAATCTGAAAACCTGGTTTCAAGACATAACAGTGAGATTCATCAAAAAGAACAGAGTAAGATTTGTCACAAATCTGGGATACACTTAGAAGATTAAAGTTCAACTGTGAACAGAAGTTGACTTTATCAAAACTTATAATCCCATTGGACACTGTTCCCTCTCCTGTTATCTTTCCACCTGCATCTCCTCCAAAAGCAACATGAGTACCATCCTTTAACTTAAAGTCTTGCAATAAGGCTTGATTGCCTGTCATATGCCGGCTACACCCACTGTCAACATACCATGAGTTGATTGGTCTCCGCGGGCGTACCTGCATTCACAAAGATTTAAGGTAAGTTAGTAACCCAAGCCGAGATGGTCTTGGGCTTGCCAAACTTGTCAACAATTGTAAATTGTTTAAAATGAAGTTTGTTGACATCTGGTTTCTTTTGAATTTTAACTTGTTCAAATTCTTTTTGAGAAACCAACTGATTATCTCTTTGAGATTTTGATTTCAAAGCATTATTAAGAAATCTTGAACTCTTGTATGAATCATTTGAGAATGTTCCTTGGTTTATTCTCACAGATCGAGGAATAAACTTTTCTTGGTGATATTGCTGTGATTTGACAAATTCTGAATTGTTTCTTCTGAAAGATCTCAGACCCAAGGAAGATTGTTGTTGTGAAAATTTAAATCCAATATTCTGATTTCTTATAAATTGTGGATTTACAAAACCTTGAGTATTGAATTCCTTCCTTGTAGAGTTCTTCCTGAAGTAACAATCATTGGTATTGTGATTTCTTTTATCACACAAAGCACAGTATTTGTTAAAATAACATTCAGCTGTGGTGTGATTTGTCATATCACATATGTAGCAATACTTGTTAAAGTAACATTCAGAAATGTCATGATTGTACATGTCACAGATATCACAATACTTTTCAGAATGTTTAAACAACATTTTATTAACCCTTGATGTTGAAGCAACATTTGATTCTTGTTTGAATTTTGGGTTAGGCAATTTAATTTGTTGTTTAATTGAAGTAAAATTTGTCTTTTGATCTTTGGGATTTTTCTTTTGAACTTGAACAGTATTCTTTGACTCCTTTGATTCAAATCTTTTATACACAGCGGAAGACTTATGATCTGAACTTGTTCTCAGATCAGAGTTAGATTTGATCTTAGGTGTATTTGTTATTTTTGTGTTTGTGTTCAAGTCAAAAGTTCCAGCAGACACAAATTTCACAGGTTTAATTTGAGTATTTTTCTGTGACTGATTTGTTGATTCAGTTTTCTTTGCTTTTGCAGCTTTTCTTCGTCTTTGATTTCTCAATCTCGATGAAATTTTCTTGCTTTGAAGTTTGGTTGAATCTTGAGAAGATTCCTTTTGACATTCTTTCACTTCAGTTAGTTCATTTGAACTAGAATCATCAGAATTATTGTTATCTGATTTAACCTCTTCATATTTTTCTTTCAGTTTGTTATTGACATCAGAATTTTCACTCTTTATTTCAGTTTGTTCAATAACATTTTCACTTTTTGGTATGAACAGCTTCTTTTGTTTTTGTTGAGGTTCATAAGATTTAACTTTGATTGGATGACCATTTTTGATCTTGTTTAAGTCAGTTTCTTCATAAACTTCAACATTTTTCTTTTGAATGTTCTTTTGATCTTGAAATTCCTTCAGTTTAGCTTTGTTTTCTGGTGAATGATCATGAGTATTGAAATTATCAGGTAATGTTTTGGAGATAGATTCAGGCATAGGTTCATGTGTGAATCCTAGACCTGTTTTGTCTTTTTCACTCCTTCCATTCACAGTTGCTCAACAATTTTCTTTGAGCTTTTAACTTTGGCTAAGTCTATTTGAGTCGCTGCATGTGCCAATTTTTCTTTTTCAAGAGTTTTGTTCATCTCTTCAAGTTGTTGTTTGACAAGTTCAAGTTCTTTAATGGTTTTGTTCCATGATGCTTGAAGAGACATGATCTTTTCATCAGCAATTTTGTGATCTGATTTTAGCTTATTATGTTTTGATTCTTCTTGTTTGAGCTTGTCACAAATTTTAAATGAATAAGTTCTGTAGTGTTCAACTAGCTCAAAACATGCTTTTGTGCACATTTTCTCTCTCACTTCTGCTGGTATTTCAGGATATGAGTGTGAAGATTCAGTATCAGAAGAATTAACAACCTTTGGTTGTTCTGATTGAGCCATAAGAGCAACTTCTTCAGAGGTATCTTTTGGGTCTGATTTGTCACTCCAATCATACTCTTCTTCTTGATCTGATTCATCATATTTAGGATCTTTAAATTCTGACCAGTCTTCATCATCAACTTCAGCAACTAGTGCCAGATTAGCAGTGAGATCAGCAGTAAATTGCTCTGCATATGCACTCCAGTCATAACCATCTTTGATGTTTACAACCAGTGCCTTCTTAGTTTCCTCACTGTTCTTCTCTTCTTTTGATTCTGGCATTGGTAGACTTTGGTATGGCTTCTGAAAAGTCTTGTTTGCCTGTTGCTGATACTTTTGACCATTTGAGCTGCCTTGAGTATTTCCTCCTTGGTTTCTTGGAGCTTTGCATTCTCTTGAAAAATGACCATAACTGTTACAGTTAAAGCATCTTGATTTTGATTTATCAAACCCAACAGTTTTGTTTGCACTGGGTTTGTAATTTCTGTTAGTGTAAGCATGCTTTTGAGTTCTGTAGGCTATCATGACCATCTGCCAATTAAGATCCATTTCTTCTACATCATCTGGATCCATTTCAAACAAATCCTGTAGAACTAGCTCCATTTGAGTCAGATGACTGCCTTGATAAGCTTGAAAGCTTGCCATGAATGCAGTGAAAGCAGTTTTTGACTCTTCATCTTGTAAAAGAATGTTAATCACATCTTTCACTTTGCTTGGATTGGGAGAGTTTGAGGAGGATGGCATCTCAGTTGAAGGTTTTGGCATTTGAGCTTTAGGTGAAGATTATGGTTGTGGTTGAGTGGAGTAAGCAGGTGTACTTGTGAAGAATCCTGCTCCCACAAATAGATCACTTTCATCTTCAGGAGTAGATTGATCTTTGGCCAAGAATGCATTCTCAACAGTATTTGCTGGTGAAGCAACATACTTATACTGAGTTGTAGATGCATGTCTATCATTATTTCTTGAGCTCTCATCAATTTCTACAGATTCAATTTTAGCAATGAGCAGATCAAGATCCATTGGAAACTTCTCAGTATGTTTTAACAAAGTGACAGTTTGTTTCCAAGAAGATGGTAGTGCATTAAGAAGTCTATTGTTTAAGTCCTCAAGATCATTCTTGATTCCCAAAGTAGACATCTCTGTAGTTAATTGCACAAACCTGTTCATCATTTGGTTTATTGTTTCTCCTGAGATGTGCTCAAAAAGTTCCAATTGCCTTTTCAGTTTCTGCCTTTTCAGATCTTGAATCTCTTTTCCTCCTTCATATATAATCTTCAAGGCTTTATACATTGTATATCCAGTCTGATAGTTTTCAAGCCTTGAAAGAACTTCCAGTGGTAGTCCTTTACACATGAGAGAATATGCTTTGATGTCATTCTTTACTTTCTTTAAATCATCACCATGAAGATTATCTTCTGGATAAGGCTCTTGTGAATCTTTAGAATACACAAATCCTCTGTCTGGACCATCAGTAGTCACAGGAATGTATGGACCTTTTTCAATTGATTTCCACAGATCAGTGTCTATGGAATTCAAATGATGTTTCAGCCTAAGAGACCAATTTTTAAAATCAGCTCTGTTTTTAAGTTTTGGAACTCTATTCTCAGAATCCTCTGATTTAGCCATTTTTTATATTTTTGTTGTTTTTCTAATCTTTTGAATTAAGAAATGAAAAGAAAAAAATATTTTTGGGTTTTTGAAATTTTATGAAAAATTTCTAAGTGTTAAGGCTGAAAAGTCCGAAACAGTGGTCAAACGTCCAACAGTGGTGATACGACCAGAAGTGAAACTTCCAATAGTTGTAATACGTCCAACAGTGAAAAAATCCAACAGTAGTGATGAGTCCAACTGTGATGAGTCTAAGGGATTGCCTTAGAAAAATATCCAACAGTGCTGAAACTACCAACAGTAGTTATATGACCAAAGTTGAAACGACCAACAGTCGTTATACGGCTAAGCTGAAATGACCAACAGTCGTTATACGGCTAAGGTAAAACTACTAACAGTAGTGATGTGTCTAACCAACAGTGGTTATACGACTAGGGTGATACGACTGAAACAGTTGAGAAAAGTCCAACAGTTCTCAAACGACCAATCACTTAGTCAATTTTCAGTGTTTTTCATCCCGAATACGGCACATTCATCAGATTCTTATGAATGTAACGAACTCAGAAATCTCAAAATCCTTCAATTGTTGATGAATTGAGCTGAAATTTCGCAATTAGTTCAAGATTATGCCGATAATCAATCCTATAACCTCAATTTCAGTGATTATCAACAACTTTCTATGAATTTCAGAGATTTTAGGTCGAACACTCAAGAACACATATTCGTACTGTTTTTCCACTAATTCACTTGATTTTTATGAGATAAACTGCAAATTGTGATTCAAAACATGTTTCTGATTATGAAACACAGCTTCGATTCACAATATTTCACTTGAATTGTCAATTGATTACAGGTTTCAGTGGATTTTTGAAGTATCTATCTTCGACAGAACCTCAAAAACACGCAACCGAAAGCTCTGATACCAATTGATAGGATCAATTAGAGCAATCTGTATCAATTAGATGAACAATTCAAAGCAAAATACAATCAAGTGTAATCAAATCAAGACAAATCAACAAAATTCATATTCCATTGATTGCAAAGACGATTACAAGTGATAGAAAGCAGTTCTCATAAAACATGCAAAAACTTACTATCTACACTACGTCTAAGCTATTTATACTAGGACCTAAGGAACTAAATTTACACAACTAGTCCCTATACTAGTATAAAATACAAAAATAGACACTAAACAATAAAAGACTAAATGTTAATCTTTTAAGGGACCTAACATAGAGGAGAATCCAGAGAGACAGATAACCTGTTTTGCTGCAGGTTTCGAGATGTGTATTGGTGTGTCTTCATACTGAGGCACCCTCAGTATTTATAGTGGAATTCGAACTGTAACATCCACTCACAATTAATCCGAATCATAACTGCTCAGTTAATTCGTCATTAACAGTTGTCAGTTTCGGTCAACTTGTAACGGACACTGTTACGAATTGTGCACCCTGGTTAGGCTCACCTGACCAGACCCTCGAACCAACCTTCAAAAATACTAAGGCGGCTCTCAAGCGGCTCGCGGCGAAGTGCGCCATCAAAGCGCCACATTGCGCCAACATGCGCACGCGCGCGCGCGCGCGCGTGTGCGAGTGCGAGTGCGAGTTAAGGGTGCTTCGCACCCTTTGCGAATCCACTTAGTGTGAAACCTTAGGAAATAATGTAGACAAGAGGTTATAGAATATAAACCATTTTATATTCTCTCTTTCCTCCGATGTGGGACAACTTCCCACACTATTAATTCCTAATGTCATTAACCACATTAATTTTCATTCAACACATTAACTTATTGATTAATTATTAATAACCATATTAATATTATCAATAAATTTCCAACAATCCCCCACATGAATGAAAACACTTCTTCAAAAAATTCAGCAGTCAAGTGTTGCAGGATAGGTAGGTCTTCCCTTTGAACCTTCCTTTGTGATGTATACTTAGTCTCCTAGTGGTGTGTAGACACGATGTCTTTGAACAGACCCTTTTTTATGTAGACGACAATATACAATCACACATCACTCTTCCTGGTTTGATCAACCCCTCATTATCGTGTCCGTTTATGGTCATGGAACACTTTCCTGGTTCTGCGAGAGCTCTAGGATTTGCGCCTCCCCACAAATCCATTCGAAGCGACCCCACTTCTCTCTAACATAGGTGATTCGATGAATCATTAAAAGCGTCATAGTTATATTGATTCCCACGAATCATCTAACCTTAATATGCTTAACCTCACTTTGGTCACTTGTTAGGGGTACTCCCCCAGAGTGAATGGACTCGGAAGTTCGTCACTCCTTTTAGGTTTTAGGGTACTCCCCTATAGTGACTCCATTGGTCGTATGATTAAGTTGTCCTATTGAAGCTAGATCTTGGGATCTCCAGTCAACTAGGTTAGGTTTCCCTCATATTCCCCTTTTTCACGGGCTTTAGTCCCATTCCTCTTGACAACTTATAAACTATTTCTATGCTTAAGCCTTTTGTTAACGGGTCCGCAATGTTATCTTTCGACTTGACATGGTCAATCGTGATAACACCCGTTGATATTAGTTGTCGTATTGTGTTATGTCTACGCCTGATGTGCCTTGATTTGCCATTGTACATTGAGCTTTTGGCTCTACCAATTGCCGACTCACTATCACAATGTATGCAAATAGCCGATAACGGCTTTGGCCATCTTGGAATGTCTTCCACAAATTGACGTAGCCATTCAGCCTCTTCTCCGGCTTTATCCAAAGCGATAAATTCCGATTCCATTGTGGATCTAGCTATAACAGTTTGCTTGGATGATCTCCAAGATATTGCTGCTCCACCAAGTAAGAACACATACCCACTTGTTGATTTGGAATCTTTTATATCCGATATCCAGTTTGCATCAGTATACCCTTCAATCACAGCTGGATGACGGGTATAATGCAATCCATAGTCTCTTGTGTATCTTATGTATCTAAGCACCCTCGTTATACTCTTCCAATGTTCTGAGCTTAGATTACTAGTATATCTGCTTAGCCTACTCACCGCGTATGCTAAGTCGGGTCTAGTACATGTCATTAGATACATTAGACTACCAATGATTCTTGAATACTCTAACTGAGCAACACCCTCGCCTCTATTTTTCTTTAGATGTTGGGTGGTATCAACCGGAGAACGTACTACACGCGTGTCTCCCGAGTTGAATTTTTCAAGAATCTTATCCACATAATGTGCTTGACTTAACACAAGACCATCTTGGGTTCGAATAATTTTCACTCCTAAAATTACATCCGCTAAACCCATGTCTTTCATATCAAATCTTCCTTTCAACATGTCCTTAGTAGATCTTATTATTTTATCATTACTCCCAATGATAAGCATATCATCTACATAAAGACATAAAATCACATAACCTCCTGGTGTATCGTTCACATATACATATTTGTCACACTCATTTATTTTGAAACCGTTGTCAATCATGACACGATCAAACTTTTGGTGCCACTGTTTTGGAGCTTGCTTTAAGCCATATAATGACTTGACCAATTTACATACTTTACCCTCTTGACCATGGGCAGAGAAACCCTCAGGTTGCTCCATGTAAATCTCTTCTTCTAAATCGCCATTTAGAAATGCGGTTTTGACATCCAGTTGATGTACTTCCAAATTTTTTAATGCCGCAATAGCAAGAACCATTCGTATGGAGGTTATGCGAGTCACAGGTGAGTAAGTATCAAAATAGTCTAGACCTTCCTTTTGTCTAAAACCTTTGACTACTAGCCTAGCTTTGTATTTATCAATACTTCCATCGGCTTTCATCTTCTTTTTAAATATCCAACGATATCCAAGCGGTTTACATCCAGGAGGAAGATCTACTAGCTCCCAAGTATGGTTGTGAAGAATTGAATGAATTTCATTCTTGATTGCCTCTTTCCATTGAGGTCCTTCCGAAGAAGATACCGCTTCACGATAGGTATTAGGCTCACCCTCAACCATATAACTTACGAAGTCTGGACCAAAGGATTTCTCAACCCGTGCCCTTTTACTTCGTCTAATTTCTCCCTCTTCAGCCTCAGGTCGTTCATGTTGACTATCATGAACTATGTCATCAATTTGTGTTGATGAACTTGCACCTCCATCATCAAACCGCGATGATGTAGATGCATGTGTTTGTCCTCACATTGGAAACACATTTTCAAAATATGAAGCATTCCCCGGCCTTATCTCCATGATAGTGTTCTTTTGTACATCCGGATTCTTGGACTCATGTACAAGAAATCGATGTGCATTACTGTTTTGAGCATATCCAATGAATATGCAATCAACAGTTTTGGGTCCTAGTTTTTGAGCTTTAGGCGGTGGTACAATCACCTTAGCTAGGCACCCCCACACTTTGAGATACTTATATGATGGTTTTCTACACATCCATAACTCATAAGGGGTTACATCCCTTTTCTTTGGTGGTATCTTATTTAAAAGATAATTTGCCGAGAGGATAGCTTCCCCCCACATGTCATGACTCATCCCAGAGCTTATCAACATGGCATTCATCATCTCTTTTAAAGTACGGTTTTTCCGTTCCGCAATGCCATTTGACTGTGGTGAGTAAGGTGCCGTACATTCATGTATTATACCACTTTTTGCACATAAATCGGCGAACGGTGCAACATATTCACCACCTCTATCGCTTCGCACAGCTTTAATTTTCTTGTTTAGTTGATTCTCAACTTCGTTTTTATACAAGATAAATTTGTTGATTGCCTCATCCTTACTTTTAAGTAAGTATACATAACAATATCTAGTGCAATCATCAATAAAAGTGATGAAATATTTGTTGCCACCTCTTGTTGGGTGTGCTTTTAAATCACATATGTCGGTGTGAATTAAACCAAGGGTTTCGGTTATTCTTTCAACCGGTTTAAATGATGATCTTGTAAGTTTTGCTTCATATAAAATAAAAGGTCAAACAATTTTATTAATATACTCAATACAAATGAACATAAAGAAATGATTATTAATCACTTTTACAATGATAATTTTTAAAGAAATAGAAGAAACAGAAATGTAAAAGCTGAGGATCGTGTTCAACACGGGACCCTTAAAACAAATTCCGAGCCTCCCAAGAGAACTCAGTTTGTTTCCCAGGGTACAACAGCCGAAGCAGTTTGTACTGCCGGGATTGATCTAGAACCCGAACTTGTTTGTAGAAGAGAATCCAGAGAGACAGATAACCTGTTTTGCTGCAGGTTTCGAGATGTGTATTGGTGTGTCTTCATACTGAGGCACCCTCAGTATTTATAGTGGAATTCGAACTGTAACATCCACTCACAACTAATCCGAATCATAACTGCTCAGTTAATTCGTCATTAACAGTTGTCGGTTTCGGTCAACTTGTAACGGACACTGTTACGAATTGTGCACCCTAGTTAGGCTCACCTGACCAGACCCTCGAACCAACCTTCAAAAATACTAAGGCGGCTCTCAAGCGGCTCGCGGCGATGCGAGTGTGCGAAGTGCGCCACATTGCGCCCACATGCCCACGCCGCGCGCGCGCGCACGAGTGCGAGTTAAGGGTGCGAAACCCTTTGCGAATCCACTTAGTGTGAAACCTTAGGAAATAATATAGACAAGAGGTTATAGAATATAAACCATTTTATATTCTCTCTTTCCTTCGATGTGGGACAACTTCCCACACTATTAATTCCTAATGTCATTAACCACATTAATTTTCATTCAACACATTAATTTATTGATTAATTATTAATAACCATATTAATATTATTAATAAATTTCCAACATTCTTTGCCTTATCTGTATCAAATAAAGATCATCATACTCATCACTGTGGAATCCTTATTGAAGATGTACGCGCTTATACTAATGAACATAAAGCAAAGATAAATGAAGTTGTCAATCGATCTACATCTAACATCAATGGTGGCATGGAAGTGCCACCCACACCCATTCCTCTCAAGAGTAACCTCAAGAAATTAACAGTAGCACATCAGAAAGCTGATCAAACTACATTAGAAATAAGAAAAGTAAGTTGGCCTGATGATCATGGCCAAGATATAGCACATGTTGTAGAATTTGAGCCCAGGTAACCCTTTTTGCAACACTGTATTTAACTTTTAGTTTCTTTTACCTGTTACAAACATTCATCGCTCAAAAACTAAACGATTACTCTTGTTGGAGTGTTGATAGTGTGTCGGATGAGGAAGAGCTAGGAGGAGTACTACGCAATTCGTGCGTATGTGTTATTCTATGACACGCACGCTTGTTTACTGTGATCTCAAATACAATCTGCTTGAACTTCTTAACATATGCGAGTTGTTATGTCCTTGTAAGTTACATGGTACGTGTACGTAGTTCTATGACAAAGGTGTACTAATTTAGAGTATTTTGCCACAAATTATCAAAAATGTCTCTAATACTGATCTATTACCCTGATTTTAGTTGATTTGAGAATGATCTCAATTAGATTGCTATTTTTGGTTTGGGACATATGAATTTTCTTAAAAACCCACCAATCCAAGGTAGTGGTGGACCCATAAAATTTTTTCATGGCGGTCAGAAATTTTTAATGGTCATTTGTGGATCGTTAAATATTAAATTTCTTCGGTCTAGTCCAGTTCAAGCTGGGTCACATAATAAAGTTATAAAATCAAATTAAATCTCAGATACATAATAACAATACGTTAAATGTTAACCCATAATAAAAAAATACAATGTCGATTATAATTGCTTTCTACAGAACTTTGTTTTTTTTTTTAAATCTAGTCACTACACCGTCTAACAAAAATTCCTAAACTTAAATATCCATATAACTAGTGGGTGTTTTACTAACTATTTAATGGTTAAGCTAAACAAATGACCAAAGTCCCACTTAAATTAACGGTTAAGCTAATAGAGTAATAAATTAGTCATTGGGTACTTGAGTAACTTGGCATATAAAAATAAAAAAATTATCGATGGAATTATAATTCTTAAAAATATTTGTTATTTAGTTTATAATAAGTTTATTATTATATAATTTAAAAATCTTTAATTGATTTATTTAGGTAGTTGTCAAAATTTTTTATGCCGATGTCAAAACTTTTTGATAGCCGTTTTAAAAATTTATGGGGTCGGTGTAAAATTTATAGGAATTGATCAAGATTAGATTGTATAAGTACGAAACAAAGGTATTTTTTCAAGGGGTGCGGCCGACCCCAAAGGTAACCCTTGGGTCCAACCCTGATCCAAAGATTTGTGTGATCGATATAAATTACGAATTGTTACATATCAAATAAGTGAGGAGGGTAACATGTAAATTTTATTAGTATAGGGTTTCACTACTAGAAACCAACTTATTTTCCAACAAAAATTTCCGACAAAAAAGGTTTTATCGTAAAAACCGATACTTTTTCGAACAATTTCTCTACAAATAATAAACCGTAAAATTTCCGATAGTTAAGCGGCCATTTTTCGCCCATGTTATCTGTCGAACACTTTTCCGGGTTTCGCTTCATTTTTCCGACAAAACTCCATCAACCTCCGGGTTTCGCTTCATTTTTCCGACAAAACTCCATCAACCTCTATCTATTTATATTATTTTTCTTTACAGATATTGCTAATCTCATTAGTAATAACATTATTTCTAAATAATGTTATTATTAATCATGTTAATAACATAATTAATGGTAAATAAAATTTAAATTAAACAAAAAAAAAGGTTTGTTATAAAATGGTCGGAAATTTCTAACAACCTTTTTTTATTTTAATTTTTGTTCTTCTATAAAATGTTTTTATGGCTCCACAAGACTATTTGACCGGGTAATAATCAATGAGGATCGAATATATTAATTGATATCAGTGATGATTGTAGCAAAACTAAAATGATTAATAATCAAAACAATCAGAAGTACTCATAATGTTCATTGTATATTGATAATAAGCATTCAATATTACAATATGCGTTTTCTATTTGTTCTTGGGTGTGAGGGTTACAAAACTTGTGTAAGAGTTACAATATGTGTATAATGATTTTGCTACGCTGACATACAATCTAGGAATACTAAGTACAAAGTACAAAATAATAGTATTCGTAAGCGTAGTTCTTCACCCGCATTTGTATTTTGTACATCCGAATTTGTTTTTGCGGGTGTACAAGTCTTGTTCGATTTTGTTGTAGATAGGCATAAGTATTTGTGTGAGTTCACCCGCATTAGTTCTTTGCGGGTAGACAAATGCTTATCCGCATTTGTATTTGTTTACCCGTAAAAAATAATGCGGCTGAACAATACTTAGCTTTTTCTTCTTGTCCTCATATCTTCATACTTCATCCGTAAAAACCACACTTGCATAATTTCCAACAAGAACAAAATTCCATCACTACTTGAATTGGCATGCATGATCCTTTAAAGGTCCAACAATACTCTCCTAAGGATTATGCAGCCTAAGTACTTCAAGCGTGTTTAGGTGATGGAAAATGTGAAAATTCTGATGGATCTTCTACTGTATCTTGTTGTTGTTGTTGTGAGGTGAATATTTGGACTGCAGTGGAAATTAAAGCTGATGTTGTTGTTGTTGTTGTTGCTGCTTGTACTATGTTATTGGAGTTGTTGTTTTTATGACTGCTGGTGTTGTTTTTGCACCTGCTGGGGTTCTTTTTGTACCTATGGGGTTGTTTCTTCTGTATGATAATAATGGAACTTAGGATTAGTGGGTCCAGAATAAAGTTGATCATTATCTAAAACTATCTAGCCTTATGCTTCTATCAAGCACATATATGGTAAGTTCCCTCATCCTTTAAAGATCGATATGCACATACTTCAATGACTATAGATCATACATGGAAATGGTTGATAAACCATCTCTGTGAATAACAAACTCTCATGCAGTATTGATCTCTAACTTTACTACATTAGCAAAGTTGAAAGACACTCTTATTCCTCTTTTGGCTTCTCTTTTTCTACTAATCATGTCATAGACAATCTTTAAGATCCTTATGTATTTCAGGAAGAACAGTAGATCATCCTCTCCTAGCTTGTTGGTGGGGCTTTCAAAGTGCCTATTGAACATATAATGAATATATGATTCATCTAGCAGCCGCACTTCATATAAACAATCTGACTCCAGGCCAAATTTCCTGTCCTATCCTCTCTCAATCACCAACTCATATGTCTTTTCATCATTCTTGGGATTTGAGATTGGCATGTACTGATGAGTACCACCTACTTTCTTTCTTAGTTGGCTTTATGCTCCTCTTCGGGACTACCAACCCTTCTATTGTCTTTTTCTTCTTTTGCTACTCAAAGGGATTCCTGAAAGATTTGTCTTTCCTCATACATATCTCCTTAAGGGCCTTAAAGTTTTTAGTTCTTTTAACATATTTAAAATGTCCTTAAATTGATATCACCTTGACATAGCAGTATGGTTGATTAATTCCAAATTAGAAGTTCTTTCAAGTCATGGATCTTCAGGGTGTTTACTAGATCAGTATATTCCATGAAGAATTGAACTAGCCCTGAGATTCTCTTGATCATGAACATATTCCAGTCAGAACCATACTTCCACGCAATGATCTTTACATCCATTTTGCCTTTGGGGGCAGGCACTCCTTGGAGTATCTCAGAAGTGGTTAGTATTTCTTGTAATTACAGTTGTGATTGCTGCTTAAACCACTCTGATTGCTTGCTCAACAAAGGTGCTAGAGAATCATGATCAGCTCGAGTAACTTGTACTTGCCAAGCATACCTTCTTTGACTGGGCTGATGTTGTACAACCTCTTATTTAACAGGTCTGATCTTTTCTTTCAAATCATTAATGATTCTTAGCATAAAGGCTCTAAGAGAGTTGATTTTCATTAGACCTAACCTCCTTTTGCTTTCATGTAAAAAAGTCCTTTATTTCCCTGTCAGTCATCTTGTAGGGATCAAGAAATAGATAATGCACCGGTGGCTCCCTTAAAGGAGGTGGTGCAGTAGTAGAGGAGGAAATTTCTTTAGCTTAGCCCTTTTTGAGTTCTTCACTTTTCCTTAACTCATACTCTGTTTCTATAGTTGGATCAAGAAATCTCTTCACCTTTTTAATCTCTTCAGACATAGCCTCAGAAGTCATGCTAAACCCATGATCAACATCATATCCCTATCGAATGAGGAACATGGCTCTAACCATGAGGATATAAGTCTTGGCTTTTGCAACTATCTCTTCAACTGTTGATTCTAGGAGGGCTTTCTTGAAATTCAGGATTATCATACATTTCTTCCTTAAGAGTATAGCCTCCCTCTATTACTCCTTCTTCTAAGCTAATGATCTATTATTTAATGGCCCTTTGCTCAGTAGCTTCCATGTGTTATTCTATAAACTGAGCTACAACAACTGTGCTTAGCTTCACTTCTCTTTTTATCTTTGTAGGCTTTAGAGCATCCTCTTTAATGATAAGCTTCTTTCCTTTTGCCTTCTTAACCAGGTATTTTCTTTTTCTTGAGTATGTCTGTAGTTCAGATGAACCAGACTCAATAACTTCAACTGGCTTAGCAGTCTGAAAAATTACTCTTTCTTCTTCTTCTTCTTCTTCTTCTTCTTCTTCTTCTTCTTCTTCTTCTTCTTGTGTTTTTATGAGAATTTTTCAGACAACCTCCTAATGACTTCCTTTTGCTCCTTAGTTAGAGTTACAACAGGAATCATTTGCATATGGAGAGCTCTCTTAAAGATAATTGGCTATTGAGGAATGTGTTAGGACCGTGTACGTACGGAGTACTAACAGATTCTGCGTGAAACCAGATCAAATAGCGCGGAATTCTATTTGATTGGCGATCCAATCAGTGAGAACGAATAACCTGATCGATCTAATGATGAAACAAACGTTAAGAATGGATTGGAATCAATCAGGAACGAACTATGAACTTGGATTTGCGACTTGGGGCGCTCTGGACGGCTAGGGTACGAAGTATTATGAAGTGTTTCGAAGTGTTACATTTTTCCACGAATCATGTGGTATTTATAGGTTTTCAGTGTTTATTCGTACGACTGAACCATTAGCATGGTTTAGTCGGGCGACTGAATCATGCGATTGACTCATACGCACGACTGAAGGTTCAGTCGTGAGATTGAACCAATCATATGTCTCAATCATACGACTGATCTAGTCACCTGGTTCAGTCATGCGACTGTTCCATAAGCATGGTTCATTCATGCGTATGGGCCATAAGTATGATCCATTAGCATGACTGTCCACATGACTAAGTTAAACACATTTCTAAGTTCTTAGAACTATGTAAAACTAACATCAAACCTATATATTTAGTTCATACATGTGAATCACATTTAATATAAAGATAACATGACATAATAAAACACATATAAACATCACAATGCATTTTATATATCATTCAATCAATTCATTACATTAGATTACACAAGTGTAAGACACGAAAGACTTTTACATTTAAGAACATAAACTAGGTACATCAATATGTATCAACAAACTCCCCCTTGGACCTAGTTTAGCCTAATGTCTAACAGTCTTCACATGCTCCTGAAACTTCTTGTACTCCTCTTCTCTTGTGACTCCCACGTGAATCTCAAACGCGAAGCAGAGTCATATGACATGTTGGAATTAAAGAGCTTGTACAATGTCTTGAGAGTCATAGAATAGTGGCCACTTGTAAAGAGTGTAAACATCTTCAGCCAATAAGTTGGTTAGCCACATCGGGTCAAATACCCTGATAGTCTTGATCTTGCTCTCTTTATGCAAAACTATGACTGCTTCTCCTATCCGCCAGTCGTA
This sequence comes from Flaveria linearis, assembly GCA_024085815.1. Lineage (NCBI taxonomy): Eukaryota > Viridiplantae > Streptophyta > Magnoliopsida > Asterales > Asteraceae > Flaveria > Flaveria linearis. Next base: position 45,483,691 of record CM044006.1, read on the forward strand.
ATACCACCATTTAAAGTGTGGAGTGAAGTCCTGAGGCATTTCCCGTAATGGGATCTTCGACATTATGCGTGGAGGACTCCACTTCAACACTACTTTAGGCTTTCCAGTGTGAGGATCAACTTCGGTCTTATTTATGAACCGTTTAGCCTGTTGAGGCCTAAAGTTGACCCACCTGGTGTGGTATTCCCTCTTTAACGCCGTCTCAAACCACCCCGACATCTTTCTGGGCTGGGCGTACAAAAGGTCTAAACAGGCAAGCCTGTTTAGCTCAAAACCAGGAAGAGTCTTCAGATCATGAGGGAATCTGAAGTACTCTATCCCCTTCTCCCTCTTCTTGGCATACACATCCAAGTCTTCAAAATAAGCCCAACTCATAAGAGTGTGGTGGAGCTATTTCATTGGTTCCCAACCCTTCTTTGTTTTGATAAAACATTTTGGAATGAGAGGATAATGCAAGAATAGCTTGGAAGTTTTGCTCAGCAATAGCTTGCTTCCTGGCCTGAGACTCAGCAGTGACCAACTGGGCTTGAACTTCAGACAGTTTGGATATCAGATCTTTAATTTGAGTCTTGTAGTTAGTCTTTTCACGTTTTAAAAGAGACACAGTTTTCTCTAACTCTTCAATTTTCTTTTGATAGTCAGATTTAGCTCTTTTAAAATCAGATTTTAAGATATTTAAAGAATCAACATCAGATCTAATAGAGTTTAACTTTAGCAATACAGGCAGCAGTCCAAAGATGTTCAAATACCTGATCATCATCTGTTCCGGCCATGAGTGCTTGAACAGGAGTCACATCCTGTACCATGAAGCTCCAGTCAACTTTTTGAGCCATTGCAACTGTTTCAGTTGATTTCTCTTCATGCATTGAAGATGAGGGATGTATGGAGGCCTGTGGGGTTCTCAGGTTGTTCTTAGGAGCCTTGCATTTCCTAGCAAAGTGACCTAGTTGGTTGCAGTTGTAACACTTTGCTTTTCTCTTGTCAAACCCAAACTTGCTGTTGACAGGGTTTTGAGGGAATTGCCTTCCAGTTCTCTTGAAGAACTTCTTCGCTCTGTAAGTTAAAAGAGCCATCTGTTGGACAGTGTCCACATACTCCACATCATCTGGACTGAAACACTCAAGATCATCAAAGCAATATTGAAAATCACCAGAGTGTCCACTTCCAGAGACAAAGGCACAACTATCCTGAAAGGAGTTATGTTGAACCTTTTGAGACTTTGGAGTCTCAGGTAGAGTAATGTAGGGTCCACTATGTGAGTTGTCAGGGTAACACAACAACTGATGTTGTGGTTCTGTGATTTCCCTTTCAACCACATGAAGGGCTGAACTCAGTTGGTTATTGGAGTGACCAGAGGAGTTCTGCATGTTCATCTCCTTCTGGAATGCACTTAGGATACCATACAACTCTATGAGAGAAAGAGTCTTAAGGTCCGAAGTTTTCTTGATTACGACACAATAATGTGTCCATAGTTTAGGAAGAGAAGACATGAACTTCCTAACTATGTCTCTATTCTCAAGAGCTACTCCAATATCCATCAGAGTATCCACTATCTCAACATACCTGAAGTATTGTTGAGTCAAGGTCTCACCAGCCTTGAAAGTGAAGTTCTCAAACTGCTGCTTCAAGAGATCCTTCTTGTTCTCTTTGGTTTCCTTGGATCCTTCATACATAAGCTTCAATGCATCCCATAAATCTTTGGCTGTCTTGCTCTACTTGAAGCCTCTATAGATGGAGTTTGGGAGAGCAGTTTGAAGAGAAGTCATAGCCCTTTGATCTAGCTCTATTTTCTTTCTATCTTCTTCTGAGTAATCATCAACATCTTTTGGAATGATGTGATTACCAGTAGCAGAAGTAGTGCTTGGTATGAAAGGACCATTGACAATGGAGTCCCACATCCTTGAGTCTTGACACTTGATGAAGCCTTCCATTCTGGTGCACCATGTGTCAAAGTCTTCAGGGGTGATCAGTGGGGACTTGGTCATGGTGCCAGTTTCCATATCAGCCTTGGAGAGAGCGGCCATTTGAGTGAGTGGTTTGTAGTGAGGAGTGAAAAACTGGTTGATTTGGATGGTAAGATCTCACAATCAAGAGCCTGGAAGCTCTGATACCAATTGCAGGATCATATGTTGGTCACTCAACAAGTAGTTCTTCTCTCAAACTCACCTTGAATGATACTCACAAAGAGTGTATGAAGAGTTGATCACAATATAACAAGTAACAAGCAGTAAATAAACACAGGATGTAAATTTTCAAGGTACTTTTATATATTACTTCTCAACTCAAAGGATTACAAGACTCTTGGACTCGATCTCTACTTTATGAGTTACAAAGAGAAGATATATATAATACTACCTACAGCCGGATATACTTTAATACAAGCTGGAAATCTCTAACCAAAACATCTATACTACAAGACTATAGGTGAGGTGTTTGGTAGTCAGGACATGTCCTTGACTTACCTTTTATCACCAACTAAAGTTGGTAACATATACTATCATAAAAATGTATACAGTAGAATAAAGTATGGTCAACAACATGGTTCTTTTAGGAAGAAGCCATGCTGTATCAGAGGTCTGCAGCGGACTATCAGAGACCATACTTATGTCTACTGGACATAGCAATGTCTTCCGAAGGATAAGTTTCTTCGAAAGAGTAACTTCTTCCGAAGCCACTTATACTTCGGAAGACTGCTTCTTCCGAGGCTTGGAATCTTCTTTGTCTTCGGAAGGAGACTTGGTCTTCAGTTCTTTCTTCAGACTTTGTCTTCGGAAGTCTTCAGACTTTCTCTTCGGAAGTCTTCAGACTTTGTCTTCGGAAGTCTTCAGACTTTGTCTTCGGAAGTTGTTCTTTAGACTTCGGAAGATCCCATACTTAGCTTCGGAAGCCTTTTGAATGTAGCACCAAAATGACTATGTGAAGAGGTTTTGGTTGCACCAGCCTTATAATGACCCAACAAACTCCCCCTGGGCTGATGCTACCAAAACTTCACTTCTCTCTTCTTCTCAAAACTTTCAGCACCAAGGAGAATAGATATTTTTCTGTGTCCTTGTTCTTCCCTAAAGCGGTGCTGAGAAGTTTGTACAAATCCTTGGTAGACAGAACATCCAGTCTGTCACCTTAGATTATGTGTACCCTTTGTTGTGGCCTTCTGAAAAGAGTTAGTTGATGGGAACTATAGTCATATTCCCATCTAACTATAGGTTCCAATTCCGGACCCTCCACCATCTGTAGAAAGGCTACGCCCTTGGTGGTAGGTCTTTCCTTGTCTTCCTGTCTTCTCAACTTCAACTCTTTTTCGATCTTGGCCTTTGCAGTTAGCTTGGCTAGATGAAGACTGCTGAGATAATTTCTGATGATAGCAGCAGTCTCAGAGTTGGAGGGATTGGAGAATGGCTTCTCTGCAAGCTCATCAATGTCAAATCTGCTAAGATGCAATAGAGAAGTGGCATTAAGCCGGTTGGTTTCACCATTCTCCCTTTCCACAACTAAGTTGTGAGAAGGTTCATCAAACCACCACTGGATTATGACTTTCCTAGGTCCAAGAGACTGACTAGGAATCCTGTCCTCCTTCCTTGTATCCAGTAGAGTCATCAGTTTCCTTCTTAGTCTCTTCTTTTTAGCATTGAGGGTATCAGAGTTGAGACCAAGAAGTCTTACAGCCTGGTCCAAAGTACTTCTAGGCAACTCAAGAAATTGACCTAGAGTGAGGGAGCTTGAAGAGTTATCAACATAGGTGATGTTGATAAGGTCTCCCTCACAGGAGATGGTGCTCATAGTAGTGCAGTTGATGAGCCTTGTCTTGAGCTCCTTTATTTCCTCAAGAGAGAGATGTTTAGAAGGCTGAGGGGATGATCTTGGTTTCTATTGAGTAGGTTTAGGTTTAGTGGTTCTAGGTTGTGTTTTAGGTTTAAGGATAGGAAGTTTAGGTGGTTGAGGTGATGAGGTAGGTTTGGGTAGAGTTGCAGGTTTAGGGGTGTAGGTTTCTTCTAAGGGTTCGGTTTTGATGGGAAATGGAGTTGGTTCTTCTGGTGTGGGTTGTGGTTGAGTGGTTGGGGTGAAGACCATTCTCTGTCCCCTCCTATACATCTCCTTCTTCTTCCCCAAACGGATGTCAGCTTTTATTTCACTGACAATCCGTTGGAGTGTCCTTTCGGACATAGGTCCCACCTGCCTACCAGAGAAGCCGTGAGCCTGGAGATATTCTTTCATCCAGGCTTTATCACTGAGCTTCTTGGTGGCAGTGACCCTCTCTGCTTCCTCCATCCGCTTCTTCTCCTTCATCTTCTCCCTTGCAGCTTTTTTCGTTTCCTTCTCTATTTGATCCTGCTCTTTGTTGTGGAGCAGCAGGATCATGTCATCATCATGTGGAGACAGTTCAGGAAGACTGAAGCCTCTTGAGAGCATGAATTTGATTCTAGCCTCTCTCAGCTGCAGGGCTGCTTTCCTTTGTTCCTCTTCTTTTTTCTCCAAGGCCAACCTGGCTTCTTCTTCTTGCTTTAGCCTGGTTGTCCTCTCCAAAGTCACCAACTCCTCTAGTGGTAGCAGGAGTGTCTCCTCATTTGCAACTCCTAGGTTGATGAGCTGATTAACGAGTTCCTCTATTTTTTTATTGTTGATAGCTTCCTGATTGGCTGCAGCTGTCTTTGAACTAGCAGCTAACAGCTTCTCAGCCGGGAGTCTACCTTTCCGTTTCAGCTTCGCAATCTTCTCCTCTTCCTAAATCTCTTCCGCAGTCATTTTCCTTTTGCCTTTGTCTTTTGACTGCGGTGGTTCTTAGGTAGAGGGTTCAGATTGGGAGAGAGGCAGAGATGGTGTTTGGGATGGAGGTAGATCAGAAGTGTCCTCCCTGCTCATCTCAGATGCTATTTCAGCAATAACATCTGTGATGATCAGTTCCTCGGACATTTGGAACAAACCTTCCGCAGCTTCTATCTCAGCTTCGGAAGACTTGTCTTGTTCTTCCGAAGTTTCAACTTTAGCTTTGGAAGTTTCAGCCTGAGCTTCGGAAGATGAGGCTGATGCAAGTTCTGTCCCGACTGTTTCAGTTGCTGGGCCATCAGTTCCCATTTCCCCTTCGAAGTTAATCTCAGGTTCCATATGGACCTTAGGTTGACCAACTTCTTCCACAGTGGTAGAAGGTGCAGTCAGTCTTTGAAGCTCCTCAGCCCCAAAGTATATGAGTGTGGTGCCGGGGCTGGGCTGTTCTAAGGAGGACCTCAATACAAACTTTGTGAAAATTCTGTAGTAGATCATGAAGCATCTGTGAGTCAATCTTCAATGTTGATTGAGATGACTCAGGTAGGGTTATAAGTTGGGAAGTAGAGGATTGAATCAGTGGTTCCTCAGATGTTTGTCTCTGATCTTTCTCCCCCTTTTAGGTAGCATCATCTTGAGAGCTAGATGAGCTAGAGGAAGTAGTCAATGAGACTTGAATAGGTACATTCCTAACAGAACTCTCCGTCTGTTTCTCAGCTAGTTGAGCCTTGAGATTGTCAATCTCAAGTTGCTGAGTGGCTGTTCTTGTCTCTAAGATCCTTACCTGAGATTCCAGGTTGGAGACCTTAGAGAGCAAGTACTGAAGTGTAAGTTGCAGACTTCCCTCATCTTCATGTGAAGAATCACGGGGAGATGAGATAACATACCTAGTATGTTCAGTCTCACCACCAGATGTGGCTTCTTGGCACCCTGGATACCCTTGCTCAAATTCATCTCTTTCAGAGATGTCAATGGGCAAAGTTGCCGTAGACTCAGTCTGATTGATATTACTACTTGCCTTAGAGCTCAATGAGAGACTCTGAGTAGTGGCAGCTGAGCCTACATGAGTCCCCTCCACATCAGTAGGACTCACCTCAGTAGTTGGCTGCTGATGGGGGCTAGAGATAAGGGATCTCTCTTGGCTTTGTTGATCTTTGAGAGGGTGTTGTAGTTGAACTTCATGGCCATGGAGAGATGTAATCTCTTCATCAGTTCGGAGTAATAGGTCAGTGAAAGATAAAGAGGTTAAACCTACTGACCCGGGACCTAGATCAATGTCTACAGGCATTGAGCCTCTTGTGGGGCTGTCCCTTGAAGGCTGCATAGGGGAGTGTAGAGACTCACCCTGTGGGCTAAAGGCTTGAGGTTCGGGCTCTTGGGTTTGAGACTGAGGAGGCTTAAAACCCAAATTGAGGTCAAATGAGAAGGATGGTGTGACCTCGGACTGAGTGGGAGCCCATGATTCCACTCTAGCTCTTTTGGTTTGAACTGGATGAGCTTGTTCAATCAGAGTAGATTGAACAAGGGTTCGTTTGGGACGTCTCTGATATGTAAATTTAATGGGTGGAGAAGGTATGGTTGGCATTGTGGTGGAGGTTGCTGGTGTGGGTTCATCACCTGTGGGGTCAACAGGGACGTCACCAGGAGCTATGCGCTCGGTCATCTGTGGAGGTAAAGGAGTATACCTTCCAGTAAAGTTAGTGGACACCTTCTTCAAAGTTTTGAAGATGGTGGGCCACACTTGGGGAACAGTTAGAGCAGCTACACAGACAAGCTTGCTCTGTTCCAACTCGCTGTTGATGAAGTGTTGAATGTATCGGGGATACATGAAGAATGTGTTCCTTTGAAGATTCCCGACTAGGTTGTTCAACACAAACCTTGAGTAGTTGAAGCGCAGACCTCTCACCAACCCGTAAACTAGGCACCCTAGTTCGTATGGGATTTGATCCCATCCCCCAGACTTGTTGGATAAGCAGTGCAGAACGATGTGCAGCAAGAACTTCTAATGATATGAGAAGTTGAACTTGTAGACTGTTGATCTGCTCACATCGCCACCATATCCTATGAGGATGTATGTGCTATCCAAGTCTTCTTTGGGAAACTCAGTAGGAGCTCCATCATCCTGAAGCTCGAGATGCTCCCTGATGAGTTGTTCACTGATAATCAACTCCTGTCCACAAATGCGGGTTCTCAGGACGCGAACCCCATTTAGGACTGCAGCTTGACCGTTACTCCAGAATTCAGTCATGTGGTTGGAGTAAACGGTGGGGTTAACAGTGAGCGCCGTGAAGTAGGTTGATTCAGAAAGAAAGGTGATTATTTGGGTGAAGTCGGCATCTTTTGATGAATCAAGTAGGGCGACCTGGTTGTGCTGAGGGTTTAGCGCCATTACAGAGAAAGTAAGCTTGAATTGGGGTGAAATTTCAGGTTTGACAGAGAAGGGAATAGTTAGGGCAGTAAATTGGTAAAAGAAGATGAAATTGAACAGTCTGGATTATTTAAAGTGGAAATGGTGGTAGTAGAGGTAATAGGGTAACTGTTTGGGGTGATGGTGGTTTTCGGCTATGAAATAACAATGGCGGCAAGGGATAATTTTAAATAATCTGACCATCATTAGCAAATTTTTACCTTTTACAGAGTGGGCCCCAAAGATATCCGTTACACATAAAAATCTCTCTTTCCGAAGGCAAAACATTTCCGAAGGTAAATATCTTCCTAAGACAATTTTCTCTTCCGAAGCAAGGCATTGCTTCCGAAGGTAAAAATTGTCTTTCTGAATGGAGAGTGTTATAAGTTTCGGAAGTAGATCTGATGTAAAATCAATCGCTTCTTCCAAGACTAAAAACTCTTCCGAGAAGAAAATTTCCATTGAGGAATTGGCTTCGGAAGATATTTAAGAGTATCTTCCGAGAGTTAATTCCTCTTCGGAAGGAATTTACACTTGGAATAAAAAGATCTTTTGTAACAAGGCTTATATTGTATTGACATAAGACGTTACACATTAAAAGTTTTTTCAAAAGAGGTAGTTAATCAATGTTTATCATCCCAATAGCTGATATGAGATACATAAATCTTTGTTCATCAAAAGCTTTTGTGAAATCAGCATATTGTTCATTTGAGTCAACTTTGATTAACTTTATCAGATTTTTCTCATGAATATCTCTAATGAAATGATACCTGATATCAATGTGTTTTGTCTTGGAATGCTTCACTGGATTTTCAGTAATGGAGATAGCACTGTTGTTGTCAATATGGATAGGAGTAGTCATGAAGTTGAATCCATAGTCCAACATCTGATTGTGAATCCATAGCAGTTGAGCACAGTAGCTAGCAGCAGCAATGTATTCAGCTTCAGCAGTTGATGTAAAGACACAGGATTGTTTTTTGCATTGCCATGAGATAATCCTTCCACCAAGAAATTGACATCCTCTTGATGTTGATTTCTTGTCAATGTTGCAGCCACGATAGTCACTGTCAGAGTATCCATAGAGATTGAAATCACTATTTCTTGGATACCAGAGACCTAGTTTAGGTGCTCTTTTGAGGTATCTGAGGATTCTCTTTGCAGTAGCTAGGTGAGACACCTTTGGAGCAGCTTGATATCTTGCACAAATGCATGTGGCAAACATGATATCAGGTCTACTAGCAGTGAGATACATCAGAGAACCAATAATCGCTCTATATTGATGTTGATCAGTATCCTCCCCCTCAAGGTCAGGGCAAAGATTATGGTTTCTGGGTATGGGCGTCTTGGCTGGTTTACAGTCCTTCATTTCAAATCTATCTAAAATGTCTGAGACATACTTAGATTGATTTATGAAGAACCCTTCCTTCATCTGTTTCACCTGAATTCCAAGGAAAAAGTCCATTTTTCCCATGGAACTCATCTCAAATTTCTGCTTCATAATGCTCTCAAAGTCCGTACACATTTTGTCATTTGAGGAACCAAATATGATGTCATCAACATAGACTTGAACAAGCAAAATGTCTTCTCCAATCTTCCTGATGAAGAGAGTTTTATCAATGGTACCTCTGGTGTATCCATTCTTTAGGAGAAACTGAGACAAGGTCTCATACCACAGCCTAGGTGCTTGGTGCAGCACATATAGAGCTTTATCCAGTTTGCACAAATAGTTGGGGTGCTGTGGGTCTTTAAATCCTGGAGGTTGACATACATAGATTTCCCTATCTATATCCCTATATAGAAAAGCACACTTGACATCAAGTTGGTAGACTGTGAAGTTCTTGGATGCAGCATAAGCAAGGAAGATCCTAACTGCCTCAAGTTTTGCAATTGGTGTAAAGACATCAGTATAATCGATTCCTTCCTCTTGGGTGTATCCCTGAACTACTAATCTTGCCTTGTTCTTGATAATCAAGCCTCTTTCATCTTTCTTGTTTCTGAATACCTATTTAGTGCCTATGGGTACTTGACCAGATGGTAGTGGGCATAGATTCCAGACCTTTTGTCTTCTGAATTGAAGCAGCTCCTCCTGCTTCGATTCAGCCCAACTACTATCCTTTAAGGCATCTTCTACCTTCTTGGGTTCCATCTGAGATAAGAAGCATGAGTACAAGCAGACATTCCCATGATGAGTTTGCCCTCTTGTTCTCACACCTTCAGAGACATTCCCTATTATGTTTTCAGTTGGATGAGTGTTGTGAATCTTAAGGCGAGGAATCACTTCCAGTTGCAGAGATAAGTCCAGATTGGACATATTCTGATCAGGAACTGGATCACTCTGTCCAGCTGCTGTTTCAAAGTCATTCAATGAGGACTGATTGAATGATTGAGAAACATCATCAATGGTTGGTCGTGAAGTAGTATTATCAGTTGCCTGTTCCTTCAGAATATTACTTTCTTCAACCTGGTGTTGTAATGAATCACCCGAAGAGCTTTGAGGTTGATCAAGTGATCTACTTGTTGAAGCTTTACTATTCCTGGAGATAGTTACACTATCAGATCTATGGATGGTTGAAGCTTGTTGTCTTTCAGCTCTTGGAGAATTTGGAAAAGGTCTGGGTAGCTCAAATAGTTGATCAGCATCATCATCATCTTGAGCTCCTGTTCCAGCTAAAACATTCTCACAAGATGGTTTAGAATAGTTTGGAAACAATTCTAAATCAAAGATATAATCAGGTCCATTCCCCCTAACACAAGGAGTGTGCTCATTAACAATTATATTGGATGACTCCTCAAATTGTTGATTCTTGATGTTGTATACCCTATAAGCTTTGGAGCTAGAAGAGTATCCAACAAAGATAGCATCATCCGACTTCTCAGCAAACTTTGCTAAGTTATCTTTTGTGTTAAGTATGGTACACCTGCAGCCAAAGGACCTTAGTGTAAGGCCCCGCTCACCGGGCACCTTACGGTTGGTTCTTCATTGCATATATTTTAGATAAACAATGAATAGACATACTTTTAATACGTGATCATAACATACGCAGCGGAATTAATAAAGAAAACATAAATACATTCTCATTCATTCATAAAAGTCATTACATCATTGACATAATTACAAAATACAACTTGCTTTACACATCCTAACTTTACTATGATTGCTGGGGAGACACATAGAAACCCGGGATTATCTAACAATCTCGTTTATTCGAATCCTCAGCAATCATAGGGGCATACTATACTATGATTGCTGCTGATGCATATTCCTCAACAATCATAGGGTCGTACAGCGACCTCTACCGAAATAAGAAAATATATTTTTCTTCATAAAGAAGATATTAAATTCAAAAATATATAAAGGAGATTTCTTGAGTGATCTCGTTGATTCAGATCCTCAAGAAATCTCGTAATGGCAGGCAACGTGACTTGTTGCGTGCGTTATGGGCCCGCAACACGTGACGTTGCAGCATTACAAAATGGAGAATGCCCTCCCAAAAGAGCTGAGTAGCCGTCTTGTGCCATCCTCAGCAACACTACCTGCGAACTGGAAAACACATAAAAGTCAGCGTTGCTGAGTGAGTTCTAGTTTTTATAATAAAACATACTTTCATTCTTATTAATCGTTCTTTCATACATGTGCTCATACATCATACGTACACGCAGATAATATTAATATTATCTTATTATTCATTACTTACTTTCGTTCGTGTACACTTTCTCATTCTCGTTTACTTTCATACATACATACTTTACATACTTCACATACTTTCGTATGTCTTTTCTTTCATTCATACTTTCACTACATACGTTCGAACCTTCATTCTGTTTATTCATTCATTTATTACTTTCGTTCGAACGTTCATTACATTCGGTGACATGTACACTACCCCCTTTCATCATACGTACTACTGGTGCTGGACCTGTGGTGGTTAGCCACGAACGTTGTGCACAAATGCTGATCCAGTCACCTAGGGTAGGTACAAGCACCACTTATCTTTCACTTTACTTCTGGATCAATGCCGTATGCTTTACCCCGAACGTTGTGCACAAATGCTGGTGCTGGACCTGTGATGATCAATCACGAACGTTGTGCACTAATGCTGATCCAGTCACCTGGGGTAAGCAGCAAGGATCCCATACATACTTCTGGTCAATCACAAAGACTGACCCCGATGTACATCCTTCGGGGTAGCTAACCCGTACACCGTTGAGCTAACACCTGCCAGGGGTGTGCACCTCCTTCATTTTGCTTGCAAGCCTTTATTACATTCATTCATTCATTAATGCATGCATTCATTCATCATGTTCCTTCTTTCATTATCTTTTACTTTACGTTCTTAATACATTCGTTACATTCGTTCATTCATTCACGTAAAGTTATTAAAAGATAAGACACCTACACATAAGGAACATAATTACTTACATATCATCAGTATTCACCATCTACCATGACAACATCATTCTAACATACATACATCATACATACAATTCTACATTCACTCACTTCAGCCCTGTTCGGGCGACTGAACTACTGCCAGTCGCATGTCCTCCATGCGACTGGGCCATGCGAATGGGCTATCATGCGAATGGGTACTCAAACGTGCGATTGGACTTCCTTCCGTACGACTAGACACTATGCGACTGGATTATATGCGACTAACTCTTAACCGTACGACTGAACTACTCTGCGATTGAACTTATGCGACCGAAACTCTCAGTCGCATCACCTATCGTGCGACTGAGACTTAATCGGGCGTCTGGGCCTCAGTCGGGCGATTGGACATCAACTCATACTCATTCGGCCGAATGGCCCTCCAGTCGCATAACCCTAACTGGGCTGCGACTGGAGTTCATCACGAACAGCAGCCGCGAACCCCCGCACCCAAACTCGTCAAAAACCCATTTTTAGCCCAAATTGACCCTCCCAAAGCTCAGGGATTCATACAAGGACATCATACAAGCATATACAAGTCCTACTTCTTACTATAAACGCATTACTCATAGTTTACTCAAATGGGTCAACTTACACTTTTACAAAACTAGGGTTTACATGTGATTCCAGCCCCAAAATCAGTTAAAAACTTGTAAATGAGGGGTCTTAGAACTCACATTGTCAGGTAGAAGTTGATGAGCTTCGAATTAGCTTGCCTCTCGACAATCGGGCAGCACTTTCCCCTCTTTCTTTCTTCTCCCGGTCTCTTTCTGCTCTCTGTCGCCTCTGCTCTCTCTCCCGACTGGAAAAATGGGAGGAGAATGGAGCTGCTCCCCTTTTATACCCACATCTCAGTCGCATCTGGTCCAGGGGCGACTGAACCTTCAGTCGCATCAACACTGTGCGATTGGACCTCAGTCGCTCATGTTCCATGCGACTCATACTTCATTCGGGTGATTGAACTCCACTCGTGCGGTTGAGCTCCAATCGGCCGAATAGCCATGCGGTTGAACTTCAGTCGCATAAATCACAGGCGACTGAAGCTCAGTCGCATCACATGCTGATAAGTCAAACTTTCGGGTGTTACAAGTCCCACCCCCCTTATTTTAGGTTTCGTCCCCGAAACCTGTCATTCTTCGAACAATCGTGGGTAATGCTGCCTCATTTCTTCTTCAGTTTCCCACGTCGACTCTGATCCCTTCCTGTGCCGCCACTGTACACGCACAAGAGGAACCACTTTATTTCTCAATCTCTTCTCTTTGCGATCTATGATCGCCACTGGTTGCTCTACATAATTGAGCTTTTCGTCTACCTCGATATCACCCAGTGGAACAACCATGTCTTCGTCTGCCAAACATTTCCTCAGATGAGACACATGGAAAGTCGGGTGGATTCCACTTAGTTCATCTGGCAAATCTAACCTATAGGCCACCTCCCCTACGCGAGCAACAATTCGGAAAGGGCCTATATATCGCGGACTCAACTTACCCCGCTTCCGGAATCGAATGATCCCTTTCCAAGGTGAGACCTTCAACATAACCCGGTCTCCCACTTGGAACTCAATTGGTCTGCGTCGTTTGTCGGCATACGACTTCTGTCGGTCTTTGGCTGCCTTCATATACATTTTAATTCTTTCGAGCTTTTCATTCGTAGCCTCTACCACTTCGACGCTTCCCAATTCTTGCTGACCAATTTCACCCCAACAGACGGGGGTCCTGCATCTTCTACCGTATAACATCTCGTAGGGTGGCATGCCAATACTAGCATGATAACTGTTGTTGTACGAGAACTCAGCTAACGGTAGATGGTCATCCCAACTTCCTCCGAAATCAATAACACATGCCCGAAGCATGTCCTCCAGGGTCTGAATGGTCCTTTCTGACTGACCATCAGTTTGAGGATGATAAGCCGTGCTAATATGCAACCTCGTCCCCATGACATCATGGAATTTCTTCCAAAATTTGGATGTAAACCGTGTGTCGCGATCAGATACAATCGACACCGGTACGCCGTGACGAGTCATAATTTCTTTGATGAAAAGATCAGCCAACTTCTCGGACGAATAAGTCTCCCGCATCGGCAAGAAGTGAGCACTCTTCGTCAATCGATCCACAATCACCCAGATCGTATCATACCCTTTAGGGGTACGTGGCAGCTTTGTGATGAAATCCATGGTGATGTGTTCCCACTTCCACTCCGGGATGTCCAAAGGTTGAATCTTTCCATACGGCTTCTGGTGCTCCGCCTTCACTTGCAAACACGTGAGGCATTTACTCACATACTCCACCACATCGCGTTTCATACCCGGCCACCAATAATCTTTCTTCATATCTTGGTACATCTTGGTGGCACCGGGATGAATGGAGTATCGAGACTTATGGGCTTCATCCAGAATTTTCATTCGCAGATCCCCTAAACGAGGAATCCACATACGCCCAAACCGCGTTCTAACACCCGTCGCGTTCTCACCCAACTCCGCGACCAGACCTCTCATTCGTTCAGAGTTAAGGTGTTCGTCCCTTAAAGCCTCATCTTGGAACTCCTTGACCTGTTTCATTACGTCGGAGGTCATGATTAACTGGTACGCCTTCACTCGAATTGGCTCGGGCCTCTCCTTTCGGCTAAGGGCATCCGCCACCACGTTGGCTTTGCCCGGGTGGTAGTGGATTTCACAATCGTAGTCTTTTATTAGTTCCAACCACCGCCTCTGCCTCATATTCAGATCTTTCTGCTCGAAGAAGTACTTCAAGCTTTTGTGGTCTGTGAAGATGGTGCACTTCGTCCCGTATAAATAGTGCCGCCAAATCTTCAACGCGAAAACCACAGCTGCTAGCTCCAAGTCATGAGTAGGGTAATTAATCTCATGAACTTTCAGCTGCCGGGATGCATAGGCTATCACCTTTCCTCTCTGCATTAATACACACCCCAACCCCGAGTAGGAGGCATCAGAATAAACCACCAAATCTTCACTCCCCTCGGGTAACGCCAATACTGGAGCTTGGGTCAATCTTGTCTTCAGTTCTTCGAATGCCTTCTCTTGCGCTTGACCCCATACAAATTTCACGTCTTTACGGGTCAACTTGGTCAGAGGAGAAGCAATTTTGGAAAAGTCTTGGATGAACCTTCGGTAGTAACCCGCCAAACCCAAGAAACTACGGATCTCGGACGGCGTCTTCGGAGACTTCCATTGCATCACTGCTTCCACTTTCGCCGGATCGACCATAATTCCATCCGGATTTACCACGTGACCCAAGAATTGAACCTCACGCAACCAGAATGCGCACTTGGAGAATTTAGCATACAACTTCTCCCTTCTCAACGTCTCCAAAACTTCACGAATGTGACCGGCATGCTCAGTCTCACTCCTTGAATAAATCAAGATGTCATCTATGAATACAATCACTGATTTATCCAACATCGGCCGGCACACCCTATTCATCAGGTCCATAAAAGCAGCTGGCGCATTGGTCAAACCAAATGACATAACGAGGAACTCATAATGACCGTAGCGCGTACGAAAAGCTGTTTTAGGGATATCCTGCTCCTTCACCTTCAGTTGATGGTAGCCTGATCGAAGATCTATACGTGAAAACCAACTAGCACCCTGAAGTTGATCAAACAAGTCGTCGATCCTCGGCAAGGGGTATCTGTTCTTTACTGTCAGCTTATTCAGCTCGCGGTAGTCGATGCACATCCTCATACTACCGTCCTTCTTCTTTACAAACAGGACCGGAGCACCCCAAGGTGAGATACTCGGTCGAATAAACCCCTTATCCAGTAGCTCTTGTAACTGCTCCATCAACTCTTTCATCTCTGTCGGGGCCAATCGGTATGGTGCCTTGGCAACAGGTTGGGCGCCTGGTACTAAATCAATTTGGAACTCGATCTCTCTGTCAGGTGGCAATCCCGATAAGTCTTCCGGGAACACGTCTGGGAACTCACACACAACCGGGACATCAGACAGTTGTGGTGCTGGCTTCTCTACATCTTTCACGTAACATAAATAGGCGTTACATCCACGCCTCATACATTTCCCCGCCACTGCTATTGAGATCACTTTCGGAATCGTAGTAACCCGATCCCCATAAACTGTCACTGGACTACCGTCAGGCGCTGTCAAACTGATCATCTTCTTGCGACACACAATGTTCGCCTCGAAATCTGCCAACCAATCCATTCCAAGCACCAAATCGAAACCTCCTAGCGTCATCGCAAAGGGTTTAACTGGGAATTTGTGACCCTCCAGTTCTACATCGCAACCCTCAATTACCTCAGAAATCTTGGTGGTTTTACCTATAGCAGTCTCTACATCAAACGGCACATCCACACGCCTACTACTAACAGGCAATTTGGCACTAAAAGCAGCAGAAATAAAACTCCTACTGGCACCTGAATCAAATAATACTGAGGCTAGAGTTTGGTTCACCAGAAACGTACCGGACACTACATCAGGGTCCGTTCTAGCCTCTTCCTGCGTCATCATGAATGCTCTGGCGCTTGCCTTCGACCCTTCACCCACTGCCTTCTTTCCGCCGGAACTCCCAGGCTTCGGCTTCTTGCAATCTTTGTTCATATGACCACTTTCCCCGCAGTTAAAGCACTTCATCGCCCTACACTCCTTAGCCATATGACCGGGCTTTCCACACTTAAAACATACATTCAGCCCCCATCTGCATTCACCACCGTGCTCTCGCCCACACTTTTCACACTTTCTCGACCCTGCACCTGTCACAACCACACGGCGATCATCAACCCGTGCCTTCTTACTACTTGTCGAAGTATCACCCCGACCAGACCTCTTTCCTTGCCACTTCCTCTCATCACTTCCCTTCTTACTGCCCTCAGATTTCACCAAAGCAGCTCGTTCATCATACAACCTCCCAGCTAAATCTACCACCGACCTGAAAGTACTCGGTCGGGCGGAAATCAAATGCCAACGAATTTCGGATGGCAGCCCCTGAATATACCGGTTGATCTTTCGAGACACCGGCGTCACTTGCTCTGGCACCAACAGCGCCAACTCGTTAAACTTAGTCGTGTACTGCTGATGGGTCATCGTTCCTGCCTCCAGCTGCAGGAACTCCCTTTCTATTCTATCCATTTCCCGACGAGGACTGAATTCCTCGATCACCAGCCTTTTCAACTCAGCCCACTTCATCTTCCCTATTGCCCTGGTACCCTCGGCTTGAACAATATTTTCCACCAGCATAAAGCCGACCCTGTGAAAGAGTGGGTAGCAAACTTCACCTTCTTGTCCTCCTGGCAGTCACTAATATCGAGGACAGCTTCCATTTCCATCACCCATTGGTGAGCATCAGTAGCAGTACCGGAGCCATCAAAAGTTGGAGGCTTGCACCTCATGAATTTCCCATAATCACAACCCCGGGCTGTCTCCCGTACCTGTTCTTCCTCTTCTTCCTCTTCATCATCAGACAATACTGTCTCCACCCCTGCCTGTTGTTGCCTACCCGAGGACCGATTCCTCCCTCGTCTATCCTCCTCACGTACTGCCTTTATCGCTTCGGTCATCACAGTCGGTAGGATTGTCTGCATAACCTGGTGCACTTCCTCTATCACTGCCTCTTTTACCGAGGCTCTCAACTTGGCGCTTTCGTCCGTTTCTTCCTGGTGAGGGATCTCGTTCTCCTCACGAACTACTTTCTCTTTTCTAAGTCTTCCTCGCGTGATACGCGGCTCATCACCACGTTCACCATCACGGGAGGCATCAGATGATCTATCACCGACCATCTTCTATCACACTGAAAGATTAAAACACCAACACGGTCATTCAAGGAAATAGCTCAGTTTATGTTAAGTACAGTAAGTCCCTAATTACAGTGGCCAGTTGTGATTAGCCACTTACTCTACTCTTCGTACCCCTAGCATCACCTATCCTGACTACATTAGTATCTCAGTCTAACAGCACACATAATTCACATCGCATGCGCATATAATAACCAGTTAATCTTTAATAAAATACCTGATGGCACGCGACTACTCAGATGGCATTCTCATTCTCCCTGTCCCATTCTCAGTTTAAGTTTAGGTTTATTATGAAAATTTACCCATTTTACTTAAACTTTTGCTCTGATACCAACTTGTAAGGCCCCGCTCACCGGGCACCTTACGGTTGGTTCTTCATTGCATATATTTTAGATAAACAATGAATAGACATACTTTTAATACGTGATCATAACATACGCAGCGGAATTAATAAAGAAAACATAAATACATTCTCATTCATTCATAAAAGTCATTACATCATTGACATAATTACAAAATACAACTTGCTTTACACATCCTAACTTTACTATGATTGCTGGGGAGACACATAGAAACCCGGGATTATCTAACAATCTCGTTTATTCGAATCCTCAGCAATCATAGGGGCATACTATACTATGATTGCTGCTGATGCATATTCCTCAACAATCATAGGGTCGTACAGCGACCTCTACCGAAATAAGAAAATATATTTTTCTTCATAAAGAAGATATTAAATTCAAAAATATATAAAGGAGATTTCTTGAGTGATCTCGTTGATTCAGATCCTCAAGAAATCTCGTAATGGCAGGCAACGTGACTTGTTGCGTGCGTTATGGGCCCGCAACACGTGACGTTGCAGCATTACAAAATGGAGAATGCCCTCCCAAAAGAGCTGAGTAGCCGTCTTGTGCCATCCTCAGCAACACTACCTGCGAACTAGAAAACACATAAAAGTCAGCGTTGCTGAGTGAGTTCTAGTTTTTATAATAAAACATACTTTCATTCTTATTAATCGTTCTTTCATACATGTGCTCATACATCATACGTACACGCAGATAATATTATATTATCTTATTATTCATTACTTACTTTCGTTCGTGTACACTTTCTCATTCTCGTTTACTTTCATACATACATACTTTACATACTTCACATACTTTCGTATGTCTTTTCTTTCATTCATACTTTCACTACATACGTTCGAACCTTCATTCTGTTTATTCATTCATTTATTACTTTCGTTCGAACGTTCATTACATTCGGTGACATGTACACTACCCCCTTTCATCATACGTACTACTGGTGCTGGACCTGTGGTGGTTAGCCACGAACGTTGTGCACAAATGCTGATCCAGTCACCTAGGGTAGGTACAAGCACCACTTATCTTTCACTTTACTTCTGGATCAATGCCGTATGCTTTACCCCGAACGTTGTGCACAAATGCTGGTGCTGGACCTGTGATGATCAATCACGAACGTTGTGCACTAATGCTGATCCAGTCACCTGGGGTAAGCAGCAAGGATCCCATACATACTTCTGGTCAATCACAAAGACTGACCCCGATGTACATCCTTCAGGGTAGCTAACCCGTACACCGTTGAGCTAACACCTGCCAGGGGTGTGCACCTCCTTCATTTTGCTTGCAAGCCTTTATTACATTCATTCATTCATTAATGCATGCATTCATTCATCATGTTCCTTCTTTCATTATCTTTTACTTTACGTTCTTAATACATTCGTTACATTCGTTCATTCATTCACGTAAAGTTATTAAAAGATAAGACACCTACACATAAGGAACATAATTACTTACATATCATCAGTATTCACCATCTACCATGACAACATCATTCTAACATACATACATCATACATACAATTCTACATTCACTCACTTCAGCCCTGTTCGGGCGACTGAACTACTGCCAGTCGCATGTCCTCCATGCGACTGGGCCATGCGAATGGGCTATCATGCGAATGGGTACTCAAACGTGCGATTGGACTTCCTTCCGTACGACTAGACACTATGCGACTGGATTATATGCGACTAACTCTTAACCGTACGACTGAACTACTCTGCGATTGAACTTATGCGACCGAAACTCTCAGTCGCATCACCTATCGTGCGACTGAGACTTAATCGGGCGTCTGGGCCTCAGTCGGGCGATTGGACATCAACTCATACTCATTCGGCCGAATGGCCCTCCAGTCGCATAACCCTAACTGGGCTGCGACTGGAGTTCATCACGAACAGCAGCCGCGAACCCCCGCACCCAAACTCGTCAAAAACCCATTTTAGCCCAAATTGACCCTCCCAAAGCTCAGGGATTCATACAAGGACATCATACAAGCATATACAAGTCCTACTTCTTACTATAAACGCATTACTCATAGTTTACTCAAATGGGTCAACTTACACTTTTACAAAACTAGGGTTTACATGTGATTCCAGCCCCAAAATCAGTTAAAAACTTGTAAATGAGGGGTCTTAGAACTCACATTGTCAGGTAGAAGTTGATGAGCTTCGAATTAGCTTGCCTCTCGACAATCGGGCAGCACTTTCCCCTCTTTCTTTCTTCTCCCGGTCTCTTTCTGCTCTCTGTCGCCTCTGCTCTCTCTCCCGACTGGAAAAATGGGAGGAGAATGGAGCTGCTCCCCTTTTATACCCACATCTCAGTCGCATCTGGTCCAGGGGCGACTGAACCTTCAGTCGCATCAACACTGTGCGATTGGACCTCAGTCGCTCATGTTCCATGCGACTCATACTTCATTCGGGTGATTGAACTCCACTCGTGCGGTTGAGCTCCAATCGGCCGAATAGCCATGCGGTTGAACTTTAGTCGCATAAATCACAGGCGACTGAAGCTCAGTCGCATCACATGCTGATAAGTCAAACTTTCGGGTGTTACACTTAGAAAGCCAATGAACGGTGGCCTCTTGTTCCATAACTCATAAGGGGTTTTTCCATGGGGCTAACTACAAGAGCCTTGTTCTTCACATAGCATGCAGTACTGACTGCCTCTGCCCAGAATGTTAGAGGTAGTTTTGAATTAGCTAACATGGTTCGAGCAGCCTCAATAAGTGTCCTGTTCCTCCTCTCAGCAACACCGTTTGTTGAGGAGTTCTGGGAGCACTATATTGTCAGGCAATCCCTTTTGAGTCACAGAATGAGTCTAGAACAAAGTTCTTAAACTCAGTCCCTTGATCACTTCTAATGATCTTAACCTTGTGATCAATTTGATTTTCTATTTTAAGAATAAAAGATTTTAACGTTTCAGTAGTTTCATCTTTACTTCTTAAAAAGAATACCCATGTAAATCTTGTAAAATCATCAACAATCACAAGGCAGTATGATTTCCTTCCAATGCTCATTATACTTGTGGGACCAAAGAGATCCATGTGCAATAAGTGTAATGGAGTAGTGATAGAGTTAACACATTTGGATTTATGAGATGATCTGTGTTGTTTCCCTTTCAGGCATGCAACACAGTTATCTTTGCAGAAAAATTCCTTTTTAGGCAAACCATGTACCAAGTTATTTTTAGCCAATTTATTCATTGTTTTAAAATTCACATGACACATGCGTTTATGCCATAGTGTTGACTCATCACTATCAGCTTTGGAAAGAAAGCATGATACTTCACCCATAGGAGAAGCATTGTTCATATCTAGCTTGTACATATCCCCTTTCCTGGGAGATCTAAGAAGCACCAATTCCGGAGGAATTGTCATCCCTGATTTGGTCACAGAATTGAGAAACACTTAACAGATTGTGTTCAAGCTGTTTGACAAAGTGAACTTTGTCAATGTTTATTCTGCCATTAGATATACTTCCTCTGCCAGAAATATATCCTCCGGCCTCACCTCCAAATTGGACAGGCCCTCCATCAAAGTTATGGAATTGTTGAAGGAGAGATCTGTTCCCTGTCATGTGCCTGGAGCATCCACTATCTACAATCCAGACATTGTTGTTCTTGTCAAATGGATGTCCCTGCACATAAGATGAGATGGTTAGTTTTGTTTGGAAGCCCAAGCCTTGCTGGTCTTGGGCTCTTCTAAAGATAATGACATAATTAAACCAAAAGATATGCATTGGGGTTCAATAGAGGTCGTTGAAGAAGAGGTTTGGGCTGCAGCATCTTTCTTGATCTTCCAATCCATCCCTTGATTGATCTTTGAGGATGAGCTTGTTGAAGATTTTGCAGCATGGTCTTCTTCCGAAGCTTCTTTCTTTTCGGAAGAAGCCTTCACCACCTTTTCTTCCGAAGCAGTCTTCTTCTGGGAAGGTTTCAAGGGAGCTATCTTGTTCTTCCGAACCTTAGAAGCTTTGGCTTCCGAAGCCATTCTCCCTTCGGAAAAAGTACTTTCTTCCGAAAGAAACTTGGCTTCCGAGACCAGTTTTCCCTTTTTCATCATTTGAACCGTTTGAAATGGTCCAAATGAGAAACCTTCCCTGACTCCTTATTTTCTAACATTATTTGCATAATGTGTGCTTGCTGGATTTTAGTAACAATCTTTAGCCATGTGGTTGTGCAGACCACAAATTGTGCATGCAATGTTAGTCTTTTGGGAATTTGCAGGTTGCTGTTTCTTTGATCTCTTCTCTTCATCAGCAACTTTCCCTTTCAACTTCTGATCCTTTGGCAGGACAGGAGTGCTGGTACTACACTCCTTTCCTGAATCAGATGTACCTACCACTTGGAATCCTGCAGAGATGAAGACACCCTTTTGCTTTGGGTCAGTCTTCAGCTTGGACTCTGCAACCTTTTTGGCAGTCCTTCTTGCAGCTTTAGCTCTGCTTCTTCTTGCCTTGGTGGTTAGGATTTTGTCTTCACGGGTGGAGATGAGTGTATCTTCCTGTTTCTCCCCTGTGGTGGCCACTATTTTTGCCTCATCCTCTAGTTCTGATGGGGAAGGGTCAGCAGTTGGAACCTCTTGCTCTTCAGTACCACATCTAGGTAGTCTAATAGACTCATAAGAGTGTGGTGGAGCTATTTCATTGGTTCCCAACCCTTCTTTGTTTTGATAAAACATTTGGAATGAGAGGATGATGCAAGAATAGCTTGGAATTTTGCTCAGCAATAGCTTTCTTCCTGGCCTGAGCCTTAGCAGTGACCAACTGGGCTTGAACTTCAGACAGTTTGGATATCAGATTTTTAATTTGAGTCTTGTAGTTGGTCTTTTCATGTTTTAAAAGAGACACAGTTTTCTCTAACTCTTCAATTTTCTTTTGATAGTCAGATTCAGCTCTTTTAAAATCATATTTTAAGATATTTAAAGACTCAACATCAGATCTGATTTCCATATTATAATCCTTATAGAGTTTAACTTTAGCAATACAGCCAACAGTAAAAAGATGTTCATATTCCTGATCATCATCTGTTCCGGCCATGAGTGCTTGAGCGGGAGTCACATCCTGTACCATAAAGCTCCAGTCAACTTCTTGAGCCATTGCAGCTGTTTCAGTTGATTTCTCTTCATGCTTTGAAGATGAGGGATGTGTGGAGGCCTGTGGGGTTCCCGGGTTGTTCTTGGGAGCCTTGCAATCCCTAGCAAAGTGACCTAGTTGGTTGCAGTTGTAACACTTTGCTTTGCTGTTGTCAAACCCAAACTTGCTGTTGACAGGGTTTTGAGGGAATTGCCTTCCAGTTCTCTTGAAGAACTTCTTCACTCTGTAAGTTAAAAGAGCCATCTGTTGGACAATGTCCACATACTCCACATCATCTGGACTGAAACACTCAAGATCATCAAAGCAATATTGAAAATCACCAGAGTGTCCACTTCCAGAGACAAAGGCACAACTATCCTGAAAGGAGTTGTGTTGAACCTTTTGAGACTTTGGAGTCTCAGGTAGAGTAATGTAGGGTCCACTATGTGAGTTGTCAGGGTAACACATCAACTGATGTTGTGGTTCTGTGATTTCCCTTCAACCACATGAAGGGCTGAACTCAATTGGTTATTGGAGTGACCAGAGGAGTTCTGCATGTTCATCTCCATCTAGAATGCACTTAGGATACCATACAACTCTATGAGAGAAAGAGTCTTAAGGTCTAAAGTTCTCTTGATTACGACACAATAATGTGTCCATAGTTTAGGAAGAGAAGACATGAACTTCCTAACTATGTCTCTATTCTCAAGAGCTACTCCAATATCCACCAGAGTATCCACTATCTCAACATACCTGAAGTATTATTGAGTCAAGGTCTCACCAGCCTTGAAAGTGAATTTCTCAAACTGCTGCTTCAAGAGATCCTTCTTGTTCTCTTTGGTTTCCTTGGATCCTTCATCAATGCATCCCATAAATCTTTGGCTGTCTTGCAGTTCTTAAAGCCTCTGTAGATGGAGTTTGGGAGAGCAGTTTGAAGAGAAGTCATAGCCTTTTGATCTAGCTCTATTCTCATTCTATCTTCTTCTGAGTAATCATCAACATCTTTTGGAATGATGCGATTACCAGTAGCAGAAGTAGTGCTTGGTATGAAAGGACCATTGACAATGGAGTCCCACATCCTTGAGTCTTGACACTTGATGAAGCCTTCCATTCTGGTGCACCATGTGTCAAAGTCTTCAGGGGTGATCAGTGGGGACTTGGTCATGGTGCCAGTTTCCATATCAGCCTTGGAGAGAGCGGCCATTTGAGTGAGTGGTTTGTAGTGAGGAGTGGAAAACTGGTTGATTTGGATGGTAAGATCTCACAATCAAGAGCCTGGAAGCTCTGAAACCAATTGCAGGATCGTATGTTGGTCACTCAATAAGTAGTTCTTCTCTCAAACTCACCTTGAACGATACTCACAAAGAGTCTATGAAGAGTTGATCACAATATAACAAGTAACAAGCAGTAAATAAACACAGGATGCAAATTTTCAATGTACTTTTATATTGCTTCTCAACTCAAAGGATTACAAGACTCTTGGACTCGATCTCTACTTTATGAGTTACAAAGAGAAGATATATATAATACGACCTACAGCCAGATATACTTTGATACCAGCTGGAAACCTCTAACCAAAACATCTATACTACAAGACTATAGGTGAGGTGTTTGGTAGTCAGGACATGTCCCTGACTTACCTTTTGTCACCAACTAAAGATGGTAACATGTACTATCATAAAAAGGTATACAGTAGAATAAAGTATGGTCAACAACATGGTTCTTTTAGGAAGAAGCCATGCTGTATTAGAGGTCTGCAGCGGACTATCAGAGACCATACTTATGTCTACTGGACATAGCAATGTCTTCTGAAGGATAAGATTCTTTAGAAGAATAACTTCTTCCAAAGCCACTTATACTTCGGAAGACTGCTTCTTCCAAGGCTTGGAATCTTCTTTGTCTTCGGAAGGAGACTTGGTCTTTAGTTCTTTCTTCAGACTTTGTCTTCGGAAGTCTTCAGACTTTGTCTTCGGAAGTCTTCAGACTTTGTCTTCGGAAGTCTTCAGACTTTGTCTTCGGAAGTCTTCAGACTTTGTCTTCGGAAGTTGTTCTTTAGACTTTGGAAGATCCCATACTTAGTTTCGGAAGCCTTTTGAATATAGCACCAAAATGACTATGTGAAGAGGTTTTGGTTGCACCAACCTTATAATGACCCAACATAGAGTTTGGTGTAGGCGTTAGACTTTGGTGGTTGTCGTTGGGCTCTCATTTCTGCTAGATACACTGCCCACTCAACCTTTTTGATATCGACATCAGCATCCGTAGCTTGGGTTTTCCCTTCTTCTTTCTCTTTCTCTTTCTCTTTAGCATTAAGAGCTCCAAACGTATCACTGCCAAATGTTTCACCCAGATCGGGGATAACATTTCCCTGTTGGTGTGTGTACTGTGGATACTCTTGTGTAGTGATATCCTCGATATCAATCTCATCGACATCTTGTAGCTCTTCATCACTGATGACGACAACTTCGGGAGCATCCTTGACTAGCTCATCCGGGTTGGGTCTGAACATGTTGGCCAGCTGCTCATTTGTGAGATCATGAATCATCTCTCCCTCTTCCGGGGTGTAACTTGCAGATCATCGCACGATCCCTTGCAAATCAAGAATCATGGTTAGCTGAGTCTAGATTTGCTAAAGGGGTGCGACATCAAAGTCGTCTGTTTGTTCAGCTTCATATGTTTGATTAAACATTTAAGACTCAATCACACACATCAGTAATCAAGATAATTAAACATTAATAAATATAAATTACATTAGTGTAATACATAATTCAAGTACAAAAGTTTTTCAAATACATGGACATTTAATCATTACTTTTGCCATTGTCGCTCGATTCTTCAGCTTGGGGAGCTGAGGAAGAGGGTCGTTGATCTTGATTTCTCTTGGTGCGCCTCTCCCGAGCCGATGGATTTGAGGTTGATGCAGATGCATCACCTTCATGCTCTGGCACATCATCATCTCCCCTATCTTTGTCTTTCCCACTGCCTTCAGCCACACCCACATCATCATCATCATCATCCGATTCATCATCGGATGAATCATCATCATCATCATCTCCGTCATCACCGTCACCCTTGATCTTTAAGGGCTCACCCTTCGTCCCATTGAGTCTGAGAAGAAGCTTCTTATTCTTCTTCTCAACCTCTTCTATCCTCTTTACCAATGCCATCAGCAACTCATTCTGTGCAGTGAGGGCACGATGAGCTCTGGCCAGGGCTCTCTCAAGAGTAGCATCTCTCTCAGTCAAATGGGTGACCTGTTGACTCTGAGCTACATCCCTCTCTGTCAGCAGGGCTATTTGCTTACCCTGTGCAGCGTTGACTGCCATCAACTGGTTCATCTGGTTAGCTCGGATGTCATCAGTAGCGAGCAGTTTGTTCACCAGACGGTTGAGGCTAGCCAGCTGCTCCTTTAACCCAACAGTGGGCAGAGGAGATCCATGTGGAGGGATCGATGATGTGGAAGGGCCAGTTTGGGGTATAGTAGATGTGGTGGTGGATATGGTGTATGTGGGCATAGGGATGAAAGTGAATGGTGAAGGAATAGATGTGGGTATGGTATGTGTGGTGGTGGGAATAGTGGTTGCTGTGGTGGTCGCAGTAGTGGTGGTAGGAGTGGTGGTAGGAGTGGTGGTAGTGATGGTAGGAGTGGTGGTAGGAGTGGTGGTAGGAGTGGTGGTAGTGGTGGTAGAAGTGGTGGTAGTGGTGGGAGTGGTAGCTGTGGTAGTGGAGGTGGTAATCAGTACTATCCTCCGTCTCTTGCCCTTCTTGCCATGAAGCTGGGCCATTCTCTTCAGCCTCGACCCCCTGGCATGCTGGGCTCCCCTAGGCTAGTTGGCTGGGGAGGTGTATAAGTGGGATCTGAAGTCTCAGCACCTTCAGCCCCAGCCTGGCGTCCTCCAACCGCCTCCTTTCCCCTTTTGGTAGCCACTACTCGGCTACCAACCGTCCTTATGAGGGGCTCCTCATCAGACTCATCCTCCTCCTCTTCAATCAAGAAGTCCCGGTGGATGGCAGCCTGCTCCGATCCACCGGGAGCAGAAGTACTACTATGGGGGAGGTGGTGGAGATATGGTAGACGTGTCTGTGGCCCGTGATTGACTGGGGCCTGCATCTCCACCACCTTGATCATCATCATGGTCATCTTCGTCGTCTTCGTCAGCAGAAGCCACAATCGGCTCGGCGTCAGAATCACTGTCGTCGTGATGCCACTTTGTAGAAGATTAATCAAGGCTCGGCAAAACATTTAAAGACTTAATGATAACGAATTCTGAAGACAGGTTGTGCGAAAGCCAGACTCACACGAGATGAAGCTTCCACGTGACAACTGACTCCACGCGAAAGGCTGATCCCGAGCGAAAGGCTTAGCCGCGCGAAAAGCAAGTCGTGCTAGAACTCTTTGTTTAGTATAAATAGCTTAGTTTTCGTTTTGTAATTAAGCTTTTGTTCATTTTATCATATCTATACTGTGCGAAATCGCACAAGACCTGTTCTAGGTTGTGTTATTCAATCAACGAATCATTTTGTGATCAATTCAATCTTCTTTCACTCCAATCTTGTTTACATTCCGCATTCACGAGATTGAGATCGTGTGTTTATTGTTTTTCTGGGAGATTTCAAGGTTTACAATTGGTATCAGAGCATTAGGCTCTAGAACCACGATTTGAAGAAGTTTTGGATTGATTTCTACTCTTTTCTGGTGATATTCATCATTGATTACGTGAGATTCAGCTATGGAGATGTTATGCTGCTCAAATTTTGAGTATTTTGACTGATTTGGAATGAATTAGTGGACTTTAGTTGAATTTTAATCATAATTAAGCTTAAAATTGAACTAAATTCATTAAAATTGGATTAAAATGAGTATAATCAGACATATTCAGTGATTTGTAGGTGATTCTTGCTTGAACAAACTGTTGGAGATTTGTTTCTGCACGAAATTGGAAGATTTTCGCTTGAACTGGGAGTTTTCGCGTGCGAAAGTATCAGATTTCGCACAAACGAGTATTTCACTTTTTACGAGATTTCGCGTGAAAAGTAAATCGGATTTTCGCCCGAAACTCAATTCTCGCGCGAAAAATTGTGCTGCGCGAAAACCATTTTCGCACAAAATTTCTCTCGCACGAAAAGTCTGATTTTCGATTTTCTGATCAACATGTCTTCATTAACACCAAATTTGAAGCATCTTATGCCAGAGAAAATTGAGAATCTGTTTGCCGAGTTTATATCTGATGATCTCTTGGATGGAGTGTTTGCTGAGAAGGAAGAAGTTGAGGAAGAGAAGGAAGAAGTTGAATGTAAGAAGGAAGCTGAGAAGCAAGAAAAGGAAGAACCAGTTGAGGCTATGAAAGCATTCATGGTGAAAAGGAATGAAGAGCCTCAAGGAGAAAGCTCAGAACCAAGGGTATATGATGATCTATGCACAAATTCTTGTGTTGAGAAAGTTCAAAGGTATAGAGTTCAAAATGAAAACTTGATAATGGAAGTTGAAAAACTCCAATATCAAGCTCGAAAACACAAGTCAAATGAAAAGATTTTAAAGAAAAACTTGAAGGTTTAAATAAATCAATATACAATTTACAACTAAATCTTCATGATAAAGAATGTACAAATAATGATTTGACAAATAGAAACAATGAACTCGCCTTGGAAATTAATAGACTCAACAATGAACTAGCCTCGGCTAAATTGACTGTTAAAAAATTTGAACTTTCATCAACTATGGTTGAAGGGATTATCAAGTCACAAATGACTCAGAAGATAAAAGGAGGAAAATATGGTGTTGGATTTTCAAACATTGCTTCTCCAATTAATCATGATTATTCATGTTTACCTTCATCTGATGTCATTTCTGATTCTGATATGGTCTATGGGATTGGTTTCTCTCCATCTCAAGACTTAAAACCTTCAGTCAAAGTAAATCTATCTGTTGATCCTATTATAATAACCAAACCTAAACAATCAACTGAAAATTTTTGTGCAGATAAATTGAAGGTGGATGGGTTGGTTGAAGAATGGGAAAGTGAGAGTGAGAAAGAAAATGAGAGTGATAGTTTGAAAAATAAGAATGTAAAAGTTTTAAGATATATTTGTAATCAAACTTTGTCAGGAAATGAAAAGACTGTTGATTTGAATGAGATTAAATCAAATAGTGAATGTAATTTGAATGCAAATCAGAGGGAAAATCAGAAAGAAAAACTTGAAAAGGATTTTAAAAGTAGATTTGTTTCTAAAGGTTAATTGAAAATGAAGAGCATATTTTTAAAGAAACGAATTCTCGATTCTTTAAAAATAAACTTCATTATAATGCTAACCTTGTGAATCAAGATATTTGTAGCCCAGATTTGCAAGTGAAAGCTCCTTTCAAATGCCTGGTCCTTCTCCAGCATCCATTCGCATATCAAAGCCTGGTCCTTCTCCAGCACCAATTCGTATATCAAAGCCTGGTCCTTCTCCAGCACCAATTCGTATATCAAAACCTGGTCCTCCTCCAGCAAAGTCTAAGACTGGTCCTGTTCCAGCACCATCAGTTCCAAAAGTCACAACTGCCAATTCTCAATTCAAAAGTGGTTATACATCAACAATTTCCTCGAATCTGCAAAAGATGAACATGCAATTATCAAATGAGGCAAAGATTCGAGAGACTGTACAGAATGTTAAACCTAGTCAATCTGACTTTGGTTTTTATGACAATTTTCATAATTGTCATCCACAGTTTGTTTTCCACACACCACAAAGGAGATGTTATCAGTGTGGAAACATAAATCATTTGGCAAATAATTGTCCTTTTCGACAAAAATCATTAAGCAAACAACGATTTCATAATTCTATTGCTCATAATAGAAAATTGTTTTTCACTCGTGGAAAATTTTCAAATCATAAGAAATCAAAAGTTGCTAATGATTTTAATGTCAAAAAGAATAAGAGTTTGAATAATGATTTAAACGAAAATATCAATGTGAAAAATGTAAATGAAAAGACTGATGTGCTAAATAAATATAACAATCTAAAATCTTTTTGTCTTAAAGCAACACATAGTGTGCTGAAGTCATGTTTGACTTGGGTACCGAAAGCTAAGTAATTTTGTTACTTATGCAGGGACAACCGCAAAGGATCATTGAAAGCTTATGGCATATAGACAGCGGTTGTGTGAAGACATATGACAGGAAACTTACAATTGCTTCAAAATGATTCAGCCATATAACGGAGAAACTTGAAATACTCTTTGAAAATTATTTTTGGTCTTAAGGGGAGTCAAGATTGGATTATTTAATAAAAAGGAATTTTCATGATTAAATGAGAAATGATTTTACAAAGTTCTAAAAGAGTCTAAGTACTTTCAAAGGCTTAAATACGAATAGACTTGGATTTTGATTGATGTGTCGATAGGCTTTGCTTTCAGAAATGAAAAGATCATAATTGAGTGATTAATCTTGAATTAAAGATATATGATTTAGTGGGGAACATATCAGGATTCTGTGATAATGACAAAAATGTTCTAACACAGACTGAGAGATATAATCTTGTCATACTCAAGCCTGTATTTGTTTAATTCAGTGATCATCATAACTATATGTATATATAAAAGGAGAAAATACAAAAAGACAAAAAGAAATAAAATAAAAAGAGAGACAAAAAGAAATTAGTTGAGCAAATAATTGAGCAAAAAGATGCCAAAAGGCCATATAGGATATAAGATGCCAAGATGCACAACAAATCAAAAAGATATGTCTAAAGACATAAATACTATATGGTATATATTTTCTACTTTGAGAATATTTTCTGATCATGGAAGGCAAAATCAAAAGATGGGGCATGTAAGTCCAGATGGCTTGTAAGTCCTAAACATCTTGAGAGGGCAGACGTAAGTCCGGATGGCTGTTAGTAAGTCCTTAAACTTGTTATTATTCCGTGTTAAGAGATATTTCTCAGGCTAGTTATGCTCAAATAGTTATATTTTAGGAATAAATAAATGATATCACTGATCAACAATGCATGGTTTAAGTCAAATTGGGGTGACTTGAAATCTCGACAGTGTCTTAAAGGATAATAATTATTTTACAGAAGTTCTGATTGTGGGATCCACTGACTTATATTAAATCAACACGAAACATGATATATATCACTCATTATGTTTCTGAGTAAAAACCTGAAGTATAAGTTTAAAGGGACAAAAGATATTGACAATCAACTTAACTAGTTATTTAAATAAAGCTGGACAGAGTCTTGACTTGATAAAGAACTATATGATCTCATTTTGAAAATTCTTACAAGAAAAGGAAGATTCCAGTCCATGCTCCTGTTCCTCCTAATTCTTTAAAGCAATTACTTTCTTGGAGATGTGAGAAGGATTCAGGTCATGCTGTGATCAAATGCACTGACAAATCATTTAGAATCATTGATCCAGCTGACTTAATGAAGTTTGGCAAAGATGACTTTATCAAGCTACTACACTGTCCCATTGCAGCTGATGAGTCAGTTTACTTTCTATCTTGCTAGTATGTCTGGATGATGGATCGAATCCTTCGGAACAAATGGTATGCTTATTCAGGCAATTACAAGAGAGAAAATGTTGATTTTGATTGAAGATGTTTCACCGAGCCTAGGGGGAGATTGTAGAAGACTAATCAAGGCTCGGCAAAACATTTAAAGACTTAATGATAACGAATTCTGAAGATAGGTTGTGCGAAAGCCAGACTCACACGAGATGAAGCTTCCACGTGACAACTGACTCCACGTGAAAGGCTGATCCCGCACGAAAGGCTTAGCCGCGTGAAAAGCAAGTCGCGCGAGAACTCTTTGTTTAGTATAAATAGCTTAGTTTTCGTTTTGTAATTAAGCTTTTGTTTATTTTATCATATCTGTACTGTACGAAATCGCACAAGACCTGTTCTAGGTTGTGTTATTCAATCAACGAATCATTTTGTGATCAATTCAATCTTCTTTCACTCCAATCTTGTTTACATTCCGCATTCACGAGATTGAGATCGTGTGTTTATTGTTTTTCTGGGAGATTTCAAGGTTTTACACACTTCTTGCGAGCTGGTGCCACGTATCCCTCATAGGCCAGATGGCCGAAGAGTCTCCTCACCGGGGGCTTCATCTGCTTCTCCCGGTATACCTTCATCCTTCCTGGGGTGGTATCATCCATCACCTCTACGGTCACTGCATCGTCTTCCTCCTTAGGCAGCATAGGAAGCTTCTCGTCGATAATCATCTGCAAGAATCTTGGGTACATGAAGAAGCCTTCCTTACCTTTGGCCTCAATGTTCTCCGTCTGGTAAGAGAAGAACATGCGTGAAAAACTGAACGGGTGGTTCAGTACCAGCGCAACGTATGCATTATGGATTTGATCTGTCATCTCGTCAAATCCTCCTCTCCTGGAGGCTATGCATTTTAGGATCACATGTGCCAGATACTTGAATTGCGGGCACATGTTGCTCTTGTTTAGCACGCCGACATTGATGTCGCTGACGTACTTGATCCTGAGAAAGCATCCCCGTACCGTTAGGGGATGCAGCTTGGTTGGGTGGGTTCCATCATCACCCAAGTCCAAGACTCGCCGTAGGTCGTCTTCTCTGACCTGTATATCTTGACGAAAGATAGAATTCCGGATGCAGAATGGTTCAGTAGACCGGTCGACAATGGCATTCTCCCAGAATGCCTGCTGGATCGACCTGTTTGGTGTGCATGGAGTGGAAATAGCCTTGAAGATTCTAGATCTACGCAGGAAAGCTATAATCCCGGTGAACTCAGAAGCGTTCCGGGACGTGTATTTAGATGAGCACATATGTTATGCTTGGTGCTTATCATCCATCTCTCAGCCATTTTTGCTTCAATACAAGAAACAAACACATTAGTTTGTTGATAAGAGGTAAACAACTGACTTGGAACAAATTTAGATAGATTGGTTCAATCGTGCGATTGAACCATTCGATTGAGTTCAGTTGTACGATTGAGCCTACGACT
Source organism: Flaveria linearis (assembly GCA_024085815.1). Taxonomy (NCBI): domain Eukaryota; kingdom Viridiplantae; phylum Streptophyta; class Magnoliopsida; order Asterales; family Asteraceae; genus Flaveria; species Flaveria linearis. Next base: position 45,516,445 of record CM044006.1, read on the forward strand.
AAACTTAGTCGTATGCTATACCAGTACGGTTGAGTCATTCATGCGACTGAGTCACCGATTGATTCAATCGTGCGATTGAATCATACGTCTGGCTCAATCGTGCGACTGAGTCATACATCTGGCTCAATCGTGCGACTGAAGTTCACCAGCCTGTCCATTCGTGTCTTGCACTGTTCGAACCATTAAATTTGAATCTTTATAAAAACAATAAATTAGGCTTCACGTTAGATTCTTTAGGTTTGCAATGACTCAAAATAGCACTTAATGTCATTAAAATCAACTTTATTATTCATTTAAGTGGCCTATTTTAGGTTATCTGTCCAGATTGTTTGTTTTATCAATTACAATCATTTTAGATTCGATTTAACTGTTTATTTGTCTCGATTTCGTCCGCAAAGTACCTGAAGATGAACACTAAGTGGTTAGAAATCGAATCGGAGTGTAATCACAAATATTGGAAATTTTGGTAGAATGTCTGGGTAATGGGCAGTTTTTTGAGAATTTTTGAAGTGGTAGGGTTTACGACCGACTGAGTCTCTATTTATACTGTTTTGGGGTTCAATCGTGCGACTGGACCCATACACATGCCTCAATCGTGTGACTGGACCCATTCTCATGACTCAATCGTGCGACTGGGGTTCAGTCGCGCGACTGACTTAGACTCCTTCATTCAGTCGTACGATTGATTCATTCTTATGTTCCAATCGCATGGTTTCCCCCATACTCATGGTCCATTCGTGTGATTTACTCATACTTACGGTCCAATCGTGCGACTGGTCCATACTTATGGTCCAATCGTGCGATTGATCCGTACTTATGAGTTTGACTTCATCCATTTCCACACACTCAAATTTAACTTTTGATAAATAAACGTTATGCCCGATTATCATCTCAGACATGATCTTTTAATAGAAATCCTTTGATCACCTTAGAGGTGCTCCTTTTAAATTGAAACAGTTTGGTCACCTCAAACGTGACCTACCCTTTTAAATTTTCAAACTTGATCAAATCAGACATGATCCTTTTAAATTCATACCAGTTTGGTCACCTCAGACGTGACACTTTGAAATTATGATTCACAGAGTTCATCTAGTTACATAGTCCGACATTGACACCTAATTGATAGATAAAACAGAAAAAAACTTGGATTCAAATAAAACAAAACATAATTTTGTGGTTTTGTTTGAGGTGGGTTGAAAACATTTTATTTTCCTTAATAGATTTCTCCCCCTGGACAGAGCAGCATCAAGCGCTTACATCTTATCTGGAAGGACTCTTATGGAATCATACAGGCATAACCATAATCATTTGGGACCCTCTAGCATATGTTTGTTTAACTTATTCTTATTTGTCTGAGAGTCCAAAGCCCTTACAGGAAATCATACTAGAGCTGTAAGAAGCACATAATGATTTTGACTGTCGAGGATCACTGCCACGATGATTGTCAGTATATTTGTCCACCTAAATCCATACACAGATTTTTAACTCACATTAGTGATTAGTTAGGTTTGTTATTTCAACGAGCATTTGTGGATCCCACTCTTATATGGTAATCAATATTCCTCAGGAGATTTTTGAGCGGTCTATGAGTTTAGTACAAGAAGAAACTATTCTAATAGCTTTCAAAGAGATGCCAAGCCTCAGGTCAGTGTCATCGCACAGAAGAGAGGCGCAAACAACAATGAATTCTAGAATATTTAGGTTATTCTTATGCTCAGGTTAGTGCCATTGCACAGTAGAGAGGCACACAACCTATCTTCTTGTTTGAGCACTTTTCTTTTACAGATTATGCACCAACAACATTAGTCGTTAGCTTGATTGCGTCTAACATTTTTTCATGTGCTTTGCTCATTTTTTAAGATCATCCGCACACATTTGTGGCATTTATTTTACTCGTCACCTCTTATTGGAAATGCGTTGATAGTGTTAACCAGGGATAAGGTGGAAGCCCACAGCTAGTTGAACTATTTAGTTTTAATTTGTTTCACCAATGAGGTCTACTTGTCTATTGTGTTGAATCTAGCGACATATCATTTAATGGACTCGCAACCTCTAGGCCTACTTTCTCTATATAACCTCAGTAACAGACTAGTTTACTATCATTTTTCCTTTATTTGGCTTATCCTTTTAGACTTGTAGTTTTAATGTAACATTTTAAACCTTTACGTTCTTTTGATGTTCCAAACAATTAGTTCCATGTATACTATCATATTCCATAGTTTTGAATCAATCTTAAAGATTTGATGTCCTTGATTTTCAACTTTTCTGCCCGCCCTCGTTTTTTCTTGAGTAATTTAAATACTAACTACTGAGACTAAACCTATTCTCCCCCTAAAATTCTAAAACTGAAAATCTTTTTGCGTTTTTGGATTTCTAAAGACAGGAAAATAAAATAAAGAAAAAAAATTAAAACATAAAGACGGACTAAGAACTAGATTCTTCTAGAATGACATCACTTTTCTTTTTGACGCCACTGACCTCTAAGAGATATAAAAACCGAGGTTTATCAAATGATTTTGTGTAGAGGTCGGCGCGTTGAAAATCCGTATTAATTTTAACAACATCGATTAATTGTTTTTCAAAACAGTCACGTATAAAGTGATATTTAATACCGATGTGTTTAGTCTTTGACCGGATTTTTAGTGATAACAATTGCAGCAGAATTATCAACATAAATAGGGGTGTTAGAAAATTACAAACCATAGTCTCACATTTGCTATTCAATCCAGATGATTTGAGAACAGCAACTTGCAGCGGTAACATATTCCGTTTCACATGTCGATAGAGCTACCGACGTCTGCTTCTTACACTGCAAGGTGACTAAATGTCTTCCAAAGAACTGACATTACGCTGATGTAGACTTGTAGTTCATCTCGCAACCACCGTAATCCGAGTCACTATACGCTGTAAGCTCAAAGTCATCATCATGAGGATACCACATCCCAAGTGTTGGAGTACCCTTCAGATAATGAAAAATCCTCTTTACCCCAATTAGATGATTTACTTTAGGTTTTTCCAGATATCTAGAACAGAGACACATGGCGTACATAATATCAGGACGAGAAGCTGTGAGATACATGAGAGATCCGATCATTCCTCAATACATGGTGGCATCGACCAGATCACCATTTTCATCGGGTGCACATCGTGTTTCGTGGCAAGTGGAGTCCCAGCAACCGTTGCATTCTCTATGTAAAACCGACTAAGGATATCTCCTACATATTTGGTCTGATGCAGGAATATACCATTTGGTGTTTGATGTACTTGTAAACCGAGAAAGAACTTCATCTCTTCCATGGTGTTCATTTCAAACTCAGATTTCATCACGGAGTCAAATTCTTTACATAATGCTTCGTTCTTGGAACCGAAGAGTATGTCATCCACGTTTATATGTACAAGTAGTAAATCACCGTCCTTTTCTTTGATGAACAGTGTGCAGTCAATGACCCCTCTGCGAAAAACATGTTTCAGCAGGTGAGTAGAGAGTTTCTCGTACTAGGCTCGAGGGGCTTGATGAAGCCCGTACAAAGCCTTGTCCAGTTTGTACACTCTATCCCGATAATAAGGATCCTTAAATCCTTCAGGTTGACTGACGAACACTGGTTCTCGGATTTCACCATGAAGGAATGCACTTTTCACATCCAGTTGATAGACTTTAACCTGCATGTAGGATGCATAGGCTAAGAAGATACGAATAGCTTCCATCCTTGCCACAGGTGCAAACACTTCATTGTACTCAATGCCTTCGACTTGTCTAAACCCTTGAATGACAAGCCGAGCCTTGTTCCTGATTATGACCCCTTGGTCATCTTTCTTAAACCAAAGAACCCATTTTGTGCCAATCACCTTTGCACCTTTTGGTCTATCCACAAGTGTCCAGATACTCTAAATTGGGTTTACGTTGTAGGAGCAACTCATAACAAGTTTTTCCATGATGTTTGACTACCAAGACCCGATTTAGAGTATAACATGCATTAGCTACTGCCTCGTTCCAGAATTGAACCGGCAGTTTGGAGTCAGCTAGCATAGTCCTTGCTGCCTCTATCAAGCTGCGATTCTTCCTTTCAGCAACACCATTCATTTGTGGAGTGTAGGCAGAGGTAAACTGATGAACAATTCCTTTCTCTCTACAAAAGGTCTCCATCCACTGGTTCTTGAACTCTGTCCCGTTGTTTGATCAAATTCTTCTTACTTTTAGCTTGTAGAGAGACTCCAATGTTGTAACAAGATGTTTGAATGATTCAAATGTCTCTGATTTAGCTTTCAAAAACATCACCCAAGAGAATCTTGAGTGATCATCTGTACCACGAAGCAGTACCAATCCCCGGCTATGCTTTTTGTGCTCACTGGGACAAACAAATCCATGTGTAGAAGCTCGAGAGGAATATCAATAAAATTGACCTTCTTTGCTTTGTGAGACTTCTTGGTCTGTTTTCCTTTCTTGCAAGCGACACAGAAATCTGGAAGTTGGAAATTCATGACTGTAACTCCATCCGCCAAATCGTTTTGAACTAGATGATTCATCTTCCTGGGATTGATGTTTCCCATTCTCCTGTGCCAGGAGAATGAATCTCTTTCTATTACTTTTGAAAAGAAGCACTGAGGTGTAGACTCAGTTGTGGAGGATTTTGATAGGTCCAAGACATAAAGGTTATTATATCTTGAAGCCGACATGAGAACTTGTTCCTCCGGAATGACATACTCCTTCTTCAGTATGTAGCACCTCTTGTTGTCAAATACAACCTTGAATCCCTTATCGCAGATTTAGGAGACAGAAAGTAAGTTGTTCTGTAGTTGCTGAACATAGTTGACCTTGTCAAACTTCACTTTCTCATTTCCCACTTCGCCTTGCGCGGTGATGTAACCTCCTTTGTTCCCAGCTAATGACACGTGTCCCCTTTTAATTTGCTTGACGTTGAAAAGGAGGGATGAATTCCCGGTCATGTGCCTAGACGCCCCACTATCAATAATCTAGGTATTAGTGATAGCGCTGTAGCGGACACCCTGCACATACAATGGAAATGATTAGTTCAGGTTTAGGACCCAAGCCTTAACTGGCTTGGGTGTCCAAGAGATATCACATATCATGAACTCAACCCACTGACATTCAAAGGAGGAGGGCACATTTTTCTCTTTCTTATCTTCACTATCAGACACAAAACTTGATTTTCTTTCCATAAACCAGTTCTGTGTAAGGCTTGTTTGTAATAAACAGACGACTGGCTTATGGTTTGAACTTTAGGTTCACTAATAATCATTGATTTAACCTTAGGTGACACAGCTTCGCTTTTAGCTTGTCTGTGTTGACTTTGGTGTTTTGAAGGAGTATTAAATCTGATTTTAGAAAATTTTAATTTTTCATCATCAAAAAGTTCTACTTTCCTTTTAGGTGTCTAATAGTAAGGACAATTTGGAGAGATGTGTCCTCGTTTTCCACAACTGTAGCAGGATCTCCCTTTGACAGTGTGAGGAAAGCATTGACGAGGGGTTGAGTTTGGTTGGGGGCTTGGTAGTTTCTTTTCACTTTTAGATGTTTCTCCTTCTTTAACAAAATTAATTTTTTTGACATTTGCAACATCTTTTGCTATCATTTTATTTAAATTTTGATGACTTGCTGGTTTAGGGTTTGTTGACTTAGATTATTTAGGTTCTGAAGTAGATGTTTTTGAACCAGAACCTAAGTTAACTTTCTCAATTTTATTAGTCAAGTCTTCAACATGCATCTTATCTGTTGATCTCAAAGTAGTATTCTTCTGTTCAGTGACAGACTTCACGGTTTTACCCGTAGAATCTGGATCACTGACCAGAGGAGTAGACACCACATGATCCTTTACCGGGTTATTATTGATTGGTTTACATTTAGAGTTCAAAAGGATAGCATGTGGTGGCGGTACTACTTTATAACCCAAACCTTCCCTGCCACTTCGTTCTTTCACTAAGTTTTGAACTATATGTGAAGAACTAGCAAAACTATGCAGTTTTTGTTTTAACAATTCAACTTCTACTTGCAAACTGCTTTCTCCTTTTTAGTTTCTTCTAAAGAATTTAAATAGAACTTAATATTATTAGATTGATTTAAAGCAACAACTTCGGTTTCCCTTAGTTGTTTCCCTAACATTTCTATCTTTTCTTTGAAGCTGTACTCATTTTGTCTTAACACCCGGTATGCTTCACTGCAGAGTTGTAAATCATTTACTAGATTATCATTGTGTTCTAGTAACCTAGAAAACTTCAAATCAATGCTTTCCCTAAATTTATCACATTCAGAACAAGCATGTTTATCAAATAATTCGTCTTTAGAATATACCTGTGTAGTACTAGACGAATCAGCCATCAGTGCAGTGTCAGATTCTTTAGTGACTTGAGATTCTGAATTTGCAGCACTTAACTCTTCTTCAACCAAGTGATCGACTACATCCATAGCTTCTTCTATATCTGAACTAGCAAGATCAGCTATGATGTCTCCCTCACTTGCAGATCCATCATCCAAGGTATCAACAAATGCACCATTAGATTCACTATCGGATACAAATCGGAAGGACCAGTCTTGTCCTTCATCACCTTGTGCAACCAAAGCTTTAAAATCTTTAGTTGATGATGCTCCAACCTTCTCCTTGTCTTGACGGTTGAACGTGGGAAAAGGATTTCCATCCCCGGTCTTCTTTGGCTTTGTGCACTCACGTTTGAAGTACCCCTTTTCTCCATAATTGAAGCACGTGATTTGGTTTTGTCAAATCCAAATGTAGTGTCTTTAGTTGCAACCAAATTCTACCCCGTCTTCTTGACAAATTTCTTGGCTCTTCTAACCGCACTAGCTAATCCATTCGTTCCAGCTCAGTTTCATCAACTTTCTCGTAATCTTCGTCAGCAAGATGACAGTTCCCAATCTTACCAGCAAATAACCCATCATAAGATTGAACAACGGTAGCTAGAAGATCCATATGTTCTTTAGCAACTTCCACGGTGATATTTCCGAGATTCTCGGTCTTTAACTTGGTAGTATTTGCCTCGGGAACAATATATTGGGTGCTAGTTGACCCTGACGTTTCGGTTCCTGCTGAGTTGCTTTGGGAAGGTGTAGAAGAGTTAGACACAAACGCCGTTTGAAGCGGTGCACCTGATGTAGAAGGAGTTGGAACTGAGTTGTAGAGTGCAGGATTCTGAGCATAGGATCCTTTCCTTGACTTGTATTTCTAACGCAGCTCTTCCTCCCTTAATTTCAGAATGAAATCATTTATGTCTAAAGTGGCAAGAATGTCGTTTTGTCTCAAATTAGACACAAATGGATCCCATTTGTCTGGTAGACCATCAGCAAAACTAGAGACTTTATCTTCTACGGATGTGGTCATGCCATGAGTGTGCAACTCACTCATCACATGATAGAATCTATCAATGATATCATCCAAGCTCTCTTTTACAATTGGTGAGAAATTGTCAAATTCCTTTTTAAGAGCTTTTGCCTTCAGTGCTTTCAGAGTTGCATTGCCTTTGTATCTCTTTTCCAATGCTTCCCATGACTTCTTAGACTGCTTGTTCTCTGAAAACTGATGAAATATGTCCTTAGGTATAGACTGAGTCAACAAGGCATATGCTTTCTTTTTAGCATTATACATAGTCTTCTGGGATTCACTCATTCCTCCCAAAGTCAGCTTTACCTCATTAGCACTGACTGGTGTCACATAACCAGTCTCAATAGACGTCCACAAATTGGGGTCAACTCCATTAAGGTAGATTTTAAACAGCTGTTTCCACTGCGGGTATTCATCCAACGTTAATAGCTTTGGCGGTTTGTTGTGGTTCCCAATCTCACTTTCCAAAAGTAGAAGATTCTGGATGCATGAGTCCTTTCCAGCAGTAAAAGCAGAGAACTAATCTTCCATTTCTTTAAACTTGATGAACTAAGAGCATGACAGATTGACTTATACGATTGGACAAGCCGACTGGTTCAACTGTACGATTGAAGGATGCGAATGACTTCAATCATGCGATTGGATTCAGTCGGGCGAATGAACATGACGAATGAGGTCAACCGTATGGAATACTTCAACCGTGCGAATGAACTGTGCGAATGAGTCTAGTAATGGGATTCAGTCGTGCGGTTGGGCCAATCGTGAGACTGAAGCTGCTGTTGCAAAAAAAATCAAATTTTTGAACACTTGACTCAAAATTACGAATTTTCACGAACCCTAATCTGCCATATGGGAAAAGGTCGAAACTTTTAACATAGAGACTCGTCAAAAACAAGTTTTGAAGTGAAAAAGTGTATCTATTGAATGAAAACGTTAGTTTTTACACAAAAACCAATTGAATCCACGCAAAATCACGAGCCTAAGCTCTGATACCATATGAAGTCGCTGGATCAGTTGACATCCAAGCGTGTTCTTGACGGAAGGTGATAAACCAAAAGACAAACAATAGTACGAATGATAATCGAATGATTTCATTGATAAAACCGAATTATTACAAGCTCATTAAATAGAAAAATCATGACTTTTGGCAAGGGGAGATCGAGCATGATCTCCCCTCTCATCCGGCAGCACCTGGGCGCCGGTCACACTATCAAAAACCCTTAGGTTTCTACATAAGGAAACTGGTATTTATAGGCTTTAGCCAATATCAGATGCGAGTGGGCCCATTCGTACGATTGGACAATGCGTACGGTTCAATCGTACGACTGGACGATGCGTATGGTTCAATCGTACGACTGGACCATACTTATGGTTCAGTCTTACGAATGGCCCAATCGCATCTCTCAGTTGCACGACTGGTCCATTAGCATGGCTCAGTCGTACGACTGAGTCCCATTCGCATATGCTCCTGCGAATGACTCAGTTTCATGTGTTTACAACATATCAGGTGTATTACATTAAGCCTAGACTATTCGTCAAGCGACGGACACACTATATATGACAATATATGCTCCAATAAATCCCCCCTTGGACGTTGCTTACGAATAGTAGATAACACCTCTTACAATCTTCAGTCAATCATTGCTCTAGTTTCCAATAGAATCAAATGAAAAACCATATTAGCCAACGTTACTGATCCGTCAGGTTGCTACAGTATCCCTGAAAATGAATTCAGGCACAATAGCTTTCGTTTACTTTGCAGAACACCATCATAGTAGTAAGATTCCCTATTTGACTGATTTTTCCAGATAATGACATGAATAGTTTCCCATTACTTCAATCTTCACACAGGCTAACTTGATTAACATTAGCAATTGCAGAAATTCCCCATCAAATTCAGCATATCCCAATATATAAACGTTGTGCTCTCCTGTCGTCTTCAGACGGTGTATTAGGCAAAAGGTAGAAGGTTCCAATCCACAGCTGACAATCTCAAACAAATCAGCATGCATGCAGATTCATCATCGGAAAACAGCTCACGTCATCACTTTTTGATTGCGTCTTCAATTTCTCTATACATGGATTCCCCCTAAGAATCAGAATCCTCTCTGTGCGGATAAATATAACTTGAGTGGCCCATAAATAACCAGATGCTCCTGACTACCCCACAAAATCAGCACTGACTGCTGATATCTTCTCTTCTCTCTTTCACGTTCTAACTACACTCACCTATTCTGGAAGTCCAACAAATAATGGGGTATCCATCAAACTTGTTTGACAAAAGAACCTCAGGGTGAATGTGCTTTGCTCATCCTCAAATCTGTGCAAGAGGCAGTTCCAGACTCTTTTTTTTGGTCTGGAACACCGTTCATTCGTATGACATGGAGGACAAATATCAAATTCATGTGAATAGATGATACGAATGATATATTCATGTGACTGAACATATGACTGGACATAAGACTGGTCCAGTCGCACGACTAACATAAGACTGGTCTAGTCGCATGGTCCAGTCGTACGAATGGTCGATTAGCATGGTCTAGTCGTACGAATGCTCCATTAGCATGGTCCAGTCGCACGACTGGTCCATTCGTATAGTCCAGTCACATGTGCGGGTTTGCACGCAGAATTTTCAGATCTGCAGCCGCCATGGCTGCCAAAAACCCTAATCTGATGAATTTTACATGAACCGAACCTAAATAGACATCATCAGATTCATAAGGGTGATAATAACAAGATCTGAGCAAAACACGAAGAACACGAAGTGGGTTTAACATAAAAGATCATGAAATAAATCCAGAAATCAAGAGCTCGGGTTGCTAGAATGATTGTTAGATCATTCTAGTAGTAACCTGGCTATGATACCAATTGTGAAGTCGCTAGATCGGTTGACATCCGAGCGTGTTCTTGACAGAAGGTGATAAACCAAAAGACAAACAATAGTACGAATGATAATCGAATTATTTCATTGATAAAACCGAATGATTACAAGCTCATTAAATAAAAAATCATGACTTTTGGCAAGGGGCGATCGAGCATGATCTCCCCTCTCATCCAGCAGCACCTGGGCGCCAGTCACACTATCCAAAACCCTTAGGTTTCTACATAATGAAACTGGTATTTATAGGCTTCAGCCCATATCAGATACGACTAGGCCCATTCGTACGATTGGACCATGCGTATGGTTCAAGCGTACGACTGGACCATGCGTATGGTTCAATCGTACGACGGGACCATACTTATGGTTCAGTCTTACGAATGGCCCAATCGCATCTCTCAGTCGCACGACTGGTCCATTAGCATGGCTCAGTCGTACGACTGAGTCCCATTTGCATATGCTCCTGCGAATGACTCAGTTTCATGTGTTTACAACATATCAGGTGTATTACATTAAGCCTAGACTATTCGTCAAGCGACGGACACACTATATATGATAATATATGCTCCAACATACCACTTGTTAGGACCGTGTACGTACGGAGTACTAACGGATTCTGCGTGAAACCACATCAAATAGCGTGAAATTCTATTTGATTGGTGATCCAATCAGTGAGAACGAATAACCCGATCGATCTAACGATGAAACAAATGTTAAGAACGGATTGGAATCGATCAGGAACGAACTATGAACTTGGATTTGCAACTTGAGACGCTCTGGACGGCTAGGGTACGAAGTATATGAAGTGTTTTGAAGTGTTACGTTTTTCCATGAATAATGTGGTATTTATAGGTTTTCAGTGTTCATTCGTACGACTGAACCGTTAGCATGGTTCATTCGTGCGACTAAATCATGCGATTGACTCATACGCACGACTGAAGGTTCAATCGTGCGATTGAACCAATCTTATGTCCCAATCATACGACTAATCCAGCCACCTAGTTCAGTCGTGTGACTGGTCCATAAGCATGGTTCATTCATGCGTATGGGCCATAAGTACGGTCCATTAGGATGAATGTCCACATGTCTAAGTTAAACACATTTCTAAGTTCATAGAACTATGTAAAACCAACATCAAACCTATATATTTAGTTCATACATGTGAATCACATTTAATATAAAGATCACAATGCATTTTATATATCATTCAATCAATTCATTACATTGGATTACACAAGTGTAAGACATGAAAGACTTTTACATTTAAAAACATAAACTAGGTACATCAATATATATCAACAGAATGAATACAAACAGTTCTGTAGGGAAACTGGATTCTATTATGATTTCCAAAATATCCTCATCAATAAAGAAATCACCAAAAGAGTAAGTCAAGCTCTTCAATCAAAGTGCTCATGGTAGCCTCCTCTTCAGTTTGACTTGAGGTAGGAGTTGTGTAAGGAACCATAGCAAGTAAATCATGCTCTACAGGCTTCCCAGATGTACTTGGTTGTTCAGTAGGCATGTCTTTCTGCCTCTTTAGTTTGATTCTGTAGTAGCATGAGACATATAAGCAATACAACTACTTCTTATTAGTGTAATTAAAATCACTATTAATATAATTACTAATCATAACATTATTATTGTTATTATCATAATTATTAACGTTATTATTATTATTATTATTTAATATTATTTATTTTTCATCATTTAATTCATCTCTATTAATTAACAATACGTTATGACTATCTCGTCCGCTACATCCTCTTGTTTCCGCTGTAAGCAGGGGTGTGACAGATTGGTATCAAAGCCATTGCTTATAGAGAATTAGGTGGATCACTCAACCTAGACTATCACCTAGGAACTTTATGTAGAATGCAAACTAGGGTTTTGTGTGCATCTGATATTACATGTATGTCCTCTTATCTTGTTTATATGTTTGTTTATTATTTAAGCTATTTCACCTGAGGTAAAGTACTTATACTTTTTCCTTATAAGATGTCTTTTACTGGTCCTTCAGTTTCCTCTACATCCCGTGTTGTTTTATCTGACTCAGAGTCAGAACCCTAGGAGGTTCTCTTAGACCATATGCTTCATTCGTTATCAGGTACTGAGTTTGACCCAGAGGAATTTATGTCGAAGTCATCTGGTGAGGAAGATTCGGGTAACCCTGTGTTGGTGGGATTGCCTGTTGTTCGAGCTGTACTAGCTATTCCTACAGCACCTGAGATTCCTGTTACACTGATTGCTCCTGTCATTCCTGCTTCCCCAGTTGTTCTTGAGGTGCCTATTATGCTAGCGCTCACGTGATATGTCCCCGAGGCAGGACCCTGGGTACTTGGCTACCCTAGAGGGCCATACCGGCTGAACGGCGTACGATCGTTTTTGATGATGAAGGTCAGGAAAAGGGTGTTCCTGACCAACCTTATTAGGATCCAGCTACCAGAAGATGAGGCCAGTCTATTGTAACGCCCAGAAATATCAAAGCAACTAACTTAGTAATAATGGGGTCAAGTGGGAGGATTATAAACAAAAAATAGATTATGGACCCAATTGGATACATAGGTTAAGTGATATATGGGCTTAAGAGCCCATTACCACCCTTAAACAACTCTAATCTGGAATTACAACACACTTGTAACTCAAGCAACAAAGTATTCTAGAGAGAGAATAAAGAGAGAAAATGAGGGAAGATCAAAGGTTGGAAGCTTGGTGGATTGATGGTTGAAGATCAGAGTATTGGGGTATCAAATAACGAAAAAATAGCAAGGAGTTTAGGTAAGAATCGTCCTCTAAATATCTTTTTATAATAGATCTGGAAACTAGGGTTTTGGGTTGGAAAAGTTACAAAAAAATCACATAAAGGTCATATTTTTACGGATGAAATCATGTAAAATTCTTAGATATAGTTTCATGGATTAAAACCAAGGTTTTGGATGTAAAATGTTAAGACTTTTGATTAAAAATGGGCTGGTTCGTCATTTTTATACGTCCAGCGAAACTGTTAGCCCGATCATCGAAACCAATGGCTCTCCCAGCGAAACTAAAAGAAGTTCCAGCGAAACTAAAAGAAGTTCCAGCGAAACTATAGTTGTGCTAGTAATTTCGCTAGTGCCTAGGTTGACCAGTAGATATTGCGAAACTAGGAAATTCCAATGAAAGTTGGGCGCAACTGGTGGGGAAACTGCCATGCGAAACTAGCAGTGAAACTGGCAGCGAAACTGTGTAGAGAATAACCCATTTGTGTGTTAACTTATATGCAGACCCCGTGTGACCTGATCATAGGCTAGGTAACTTAGATGCAAGGCTACTTATCGACCAGGTGAGATCTAGATCTCCTTATTTACAAGTGTTTCCATGTTTTGGGGGGGTATTATGCATAGTAAACCTAAGATTTTCAAAGCAAAGATTTTAAGAGGTTTTAAAAAGAAAATAATTTTTCCTATAACAAAATTTTCAGGTCAGCCTGACCCCAGCAAGGGGCGTTGCTCCTTGAACCCCACTAGGGGCTGCTGCCCCTAGAACCCCGCTATCAGGGGCTGCCACCCCCGAACCCCCGCTATCCCGTGGAGAGTCGTTTATATGGTTTATAACTCATTGTTGGTGAAATCTATTAGTATATACCAAGAGTTTATTTCTAATCATGTATAAGTATATGTATAACTAAAGATGGAAGTGAAACTTGAAGAATTTTTATCGAGGTTATAACACTGTACCATTGCCAGAGTAAAGTCTTGTGTTTGTCATAAGCATATACAGAGTAAAGACTTGTGTTTGTCATAAACATATACAAAGTAAAGTCTTGTGTTTGTCACAAGCATTGACAGAGTAAAGTCTTGTGTTTGTCACGAGCATTAATAGAGTAAAGTCTTGTCTTTGTCATAAGTGTGGGTCAGGCCCTTGGGGAGATCCCGAGACATAGTAACTATGAATTGACGGCCAAAGAAGAGCAATAGTTAATAATTAAGCGAAAGTCTTAATGATAAAGTATTGATAAAGTGATAATCTGTGTATAGTAGATGCTTAATTATGTGATGTTTAAATTTTAGAATAATAAACTAAACTTAGAACTCACTCAGCGAAGCTGACTTTTGTATGTATATTAGTCTGAAAGGTGTGCTATAGGGCTTAGAGGGATGGAAGCATGGATCTAAAGCTTCTTGGAAACCGAAGACTGGCATTCCTGATTCAGAAAATTGTTAAACACTCTTTTAAAATTTGTTTGATGTACTTAAGACAATGTTAACGATTTTTCTTTGAATTTTGTCATGATAAATTCAATTTAAAGTAATTTTCGCTGCAATGTTTACTTATGTAAATGCTTTAAATTGTCGTTATGCTGTGAATGACCAATTGTAGGGCTTCCTGGGATCAGGGGGCCCTACATCTGTGGGGTGACCACCTCGACCAGCCCCCGAGTCCCTCTACTTCCTCCAGCAGTGGTGACTACCTCGACCAGCCCCTGAGTCCCTCTACTTCCTCCAGCAGTGGTGACGACAAGGATTGATATTACACGAGCTTTGAAGAAGTATTAAAGATTGATGAGATTTATTTTTAGTTATTTCATATTTCGTATTTAAACTTGTTAGACTATTAGTACTCACATGTTTTTTGGATATTTTGGCATTTGGTCATGTTTGGGAAATTATGATTTACGAGAATGGAACTCTATATTATTATAATGAGATTTTTTGTGATATTGTCTTGGAAATTATATGGTTTGAAATGATATGTTATTTGCGCATGGAGGACTAAATTGTGTTAAACCTTGATATGATTGAAACTTACGTGTTATCTATGATTATAAGAAAAATGCCGACTAGAAAAATTGTCCGGAGTAACAGTCGCTGTGGTGCTGCCCCAAGAGGAAGAGGTGCTGGTGGTAGGTGTGAAGCACATGGTAGAGGAAATGAAGGCGATCCAGCTGGTAACAACCATTGAGCTGGGAATCCTGACATAGCTGCTATGATTGCTCAGCAGTTAGCTGCGCTCATCCCGATCATAGTGGCACAAGTAAGTGATACCATCATGAACCAAGACAATGGGGGTGGAAACAATGATAATAGAAATAACGGTAGGAATGGTGGTGATGAATAGAATGGTGAGAATGGGTATAAAGGCGAGAATGGCAATAACAATGAAGAAGGAGATGGACTGGGTAAAGAAAATGGTAATGGGAACATGAATGGCAATGGTAGTTGTCCAGGTAACAGAAATGGAAACGAACCAAACAATGGTAATGCTAATAGAGGTGGAAATGGGAACGTATATGGAGATGCAGGGAGAAGGAGAGGATGTACTTATAAGGAATTTATGGCTTGTAAGCCTAAGGAGTTCGATGGAAAGGGTGAGCAATATCGTTAACCAGGTGGATAAAAAAGATGGAAGCAGTGATTGACATTAGTGAGTGTCTGGACAGACAGAAGATCAAATATGCTATATGTTCACTACAAGGAAAGGCGCTGTTGGAGCATATATTGTCATATATAGTGTGTCCGTCACTGGACGAATAGTCTAGGCTTAATGTAATACACCTGATATGTTGTAAACACGTGAAACTGAGTCATTCGCAGGAGTATATGCGAATGGGACTCATTCCAATGATTGAGCCATGCTAATGGACCAATCGTGCGACTGAGAGATGCTTTTGGTCCATTCGTAAGATTGAACCATAAGTATGGTCTAGTCGTACGATTGAAGGAACCGATTGGTTCAGTCGTACGACTGAACCATACGCATGGTCCAATCGTACGAATGGGACCAGTCGCTTCTGATATGGGCTGAGGCCTATAATTACCAGTTTCATTGTGTAGAGAGTTAAGGTTTTGAGAGAGTGCCCGACGCCAAGGGGCTACTGGATGAGAGGGGAGATCATGCTCGATCTCCCCTTGCCAAAAGTCGTGATTCTTCTGTTTAACGAGCTTGTAATCATTCGGTTTTATCAATGAAATCATTCGATTATGGTTCATTCTATTGTTTGTCTTTTGGTTTTTCTCCTTCCGTCAAGCACACGCTCGGATGTCAACCGATCCAGCGACTTCACAATTGGTATCAGAGCCAGGTTACTGCTAGAATGATCTAACAATCATTCTAGCAACCCAAGCTCTTAATTTCTAGATTTATTTCATGTTCTTTGACATTAAACCTACTTCGTGTTCTTCGTGTTTTGCTCAGATCTCTTGGCGTGTGTTGTTTCTTTGTTAAAATCGAACCCGAGATTACGTTCTCATCACCCTTACGAATCTTATGATGTCTATCTTGTTTTGGTTCATGTAAAATTCATCAGATATGGGTTTTTGGCGGCCATGGCGGCTACATATCTGAAAATCTACGTGCAGATCCGCTCATGCGACTGGACCATGGTAATGGACCATTCGTACGACTGGACCATGCTAATGGACCATTCATACGACTGGACCATGCAAAGGGACCATTCGTATGACTGGACCATACTAATGGACCATTCGTGTGACTGGACCATGCTAAAGGACCATTCGTACGATTAGACCATGCTAATGGACCAGTCTTATGTCCAGTCATGCTACTGGACAAGTCTTATGTCCAGTCATGCAACTGGACCAGTCTTATGTCCAGTCAGCCAGATGGACTCAGTCTTATGTCTATTCGTAAGACTAGACTAGTCGCATGAATATATCATTCGTATCATCCATTCGTACGAATGTGCTATTTGTCCTCCATGTCATACGAATGAACGGTGTTCTAAAAAAAATTGGATCTGCCTCTGCACAGATTTGAGGATGAGCAAAGCACATTCACCCAAAGGTTCTTTTGTCAAACAAGTTCGATGGATATCCAATTATTTGTTGGACTTCTAGAATTGGTGAGTGTAGTTAGAACACAAAAGAGAAAAGAGAAGATATCAGTAGTCAGTGCTGATTTTGTGGGGTAGTCAGGAGCATCTGACTATTTATGGGCCAATCAAGTTATATTTATCTGCATAGAGACGATTCTGATCCTTAGGGGGAATCCATGTTTAGAGAAATTAAAGACGCAATCAGAAAGTGATGATGTGAGCTGGTTTCTGATGATGAATCTGCATGCATGCTGATTTGTTTGATATTGTCAGTTGTGGATTGGAATCTTCTACTTTTTGCCTAATACACCGTATGAAGACGCCAGGAGAGCACAATGTTTATATAATAGGATATGCTGAATCTGAGGGGGAATTTCTACAGTTGTTAATGTTAATCAGGTTAGCTTGTGTGAAGATTGGAGCAATGGAAAACT
>CM044006.1:46933919-47203919 GCA_024085815.1 Flaveria linearis
CTAATTCTCAAGCAATTAATACCTCATAAATATCAGTAACACCATCTGATTTTCATAATACATACGTACCTATACATATATATTTATTCTCATAAACCAATTGTAATCTGTATTTGGACGTAATAAATTACTATGATTGGTACTTGACTACTTGATTTAACTCATACATTATGCTTTATGTACATAAGATTCATGCATGTTAATTGAATTGCTTGCTTAATATCTTGATCCGATCATAATCTAGTGCTCATATTTTTCTTTCATCCGCATTGATCATAATACACATTCGCATCACATTTATATAAGTCAGCATTGGACTTCATCGCACTTCAAACTTCAATTTGCATCGAGTTATGTTCAGTGCATCTCATCTGCATTGCACACAATGATCAAATTGACCATAATTAATATATTCATTCGCATCGCGATTGGCATCAACCTTTATTTGCATCAAAATAACCATCCGCGTTAACCTTCTTCATCGCATTAATATTTAAACTACTACGAGCAACAAAACCCCGCGCGATGCAGCGGGCCGGTTAAAATTTGTAAGACACGATTTTGATGACTTGGAAATTCGTAATCATCCCACGGCAAAAAGCACGTCAAAACATTGAAAAATAATAAGCATTTGATCAACTTTGACGATTTTTGTGTGTGTTTCGTGACTTGTATTATTACGTACAACTTGCTATTAAGATAACTTATATTGAAAATTAAAATAACTACGTCACAACAATGCATTTAAAATTTTATAAAACGTTAAATTTTAAAAGCTATAAGAGAAAAAAAAAAGTAAAGAGCTTGTATCAATTGTTTTTTAATAAATTATAACTATTAAATGATTGTTGAAAAAATAATTATTAGTTAAGAAACTAAAGATATAAGTATTTTAAACTTTACAAAATTAGTTAGTCAAATTATTCATGGACTACGGGTTTAAAAGACAAATTAAATTGAGAGCTCTGATAAAAAAATATTTTTGAGTGTGCTTTAATTAAGGGCTCAAGGAAAAAAAAAAGTTAGGATATAAACTCAAACAGGGATTCGAACCCAAGTGAGCTAGGTGAAAAAGCAGCGCCCAACTGCTGTTCTATGGACTTAACAATTGTTTACATTCATTGAGAATATATATATAATCACTTGAAATTGAAATAAAAACAAAATAACCTACTGTAGCCTTAACAATTGTTTACTTCCATTGAGAATATATATATTAATCACTTGAAAATCAAATAAAAACAAAATAACCACCGACATGTATCTTTAATATATATAATAAAATAATCACTTGAAAATCAATAAAAACAAATAAGCTACTGTAGCCTTAACAATTGTTTACTTCCATTGAGAATATATATATTAATCACTTGAAAATCAAATAAAAACAAATAACCACCGACATGTACCTTTAATATATATAATAATAAGTTTATCCTTAAACTTTCCTCACATTTATTATGATATTTCATATATACATTTAAGGATCATGTATGTATAAGAAAACGTTATCCAGTTTAAAATAGTTGTTTGCTCGTCGTGCATTCTGGCGGCAGAATGCATGGTGTAATAAAGTATTGATTACAATCAACCCAACTCGTTTAATTTCAAACTAAATTTACATCAAAACGTAGTTTAAATCTATACATTGAATACAAACGTAATATATATGACCCAAATTTTATCCAAACAAATTATATTGATTAAAGAAACAGCTCAAAACACACATAAAATGCACGGCGCCTTACACATTTATCACATATTATTTCTTTGCTTTTACCGTGTAGCATCTTTAATAATTTCATTATCAATTGCGTATCAATTAAATCAAATGAAAAGCTTTTTTTTAATGTTTAAACCATATATATTTATCATCGATTATGCAATTTTTCAAAGAATTTTATTTTCATATCATGAATAACTACCCATAAAATTAGAAAAAGTGACTATTAAAATTCAATTTTTAAATAACTTTTGTAAGGATTATACTTAGAGTGTGATGCAACAAAAAAACTCTCAGCATACACATGTGAAGTATAAAAAAGTTGCTTTGGAAGATTTTATATAACTCAAGAAATTTCACTTAACTCAAGAAATTTCACTAAGTATCAAATCTTCCGAAGCTAAAAGACTAATTCTTCCGAAGCTAAAGTTGAAGTCTTCTAAATCTTCAAAGATAAAGTCTTCCGAAGCCAAGACTGATTTCTACCGAAGACAAAGATGGCATGTCTTCTCTGACATGCTTTTGACAAAAGCTAAAACACCTTTCCGCTGCCATCTTTGAAGATTTACCAACTTATATAAGTTGGTGAAAAATCCTACTTTTGTGAACTATAGATGAAGGTCTTGAGTCTGTAAGTTTCTACCTTTGTACTTTTATCCTTTTTCTAATAGATAAAGATATGAGCTATAACATGTCATAGTCACTAGTCAAAAGGTAATCTACCTTTTAACTTTAGATTGATCTTGTTGTCTAGATTCGTGTTTTCAGCTGGCCTTCAGAGTATGGTTGACTGTAGTATATAGTATAAAGTATTTCAAGTACTTGTAATTATAACTAAGCTTTTTAACACTTTGTAAAAGCACTTAAGAGCAACATACATCATTTTTGAAAACCATATACTTATGTTCTTGTTTTATTTTTTACTTGTGTTCATTGGTTCACTTTAAGCCAGTTCCTTATTTCATCTGTTAAGTGTTCAGCACTCTCCAACCTTGGGAAACTATCGCATTGACCCCCTTATCGGTCCTGCAATTGGTATCAGAGCTTTTTAGGCTCTTGATTGTAAGATCTCACCATCTTTAATCTCTTCAGTTTTTACAAAACACTTACCAGCATAAATGACAACTCTTACCAACACTGACATGGAAACCAGTACCATGACCAAATATCCACTAATCACTCCTGATGACTTTGATAGTTAGTGCCAAAGAATGGAAGGATTCATCAAGTCTTAAAACAGCAGGATGTGGGGATCTGTTGTCGTAGGACCTAATGTTCAAACTACCACTTCAATTACTGCCAATGGTGGTATGATCCCAAAGGAAGTGGCTGACTACTCCATAGAAGGTTGAAAGAAAATTGATGTAGATCAGAAGACAATGACCGCTCTCCATACTGCTCTTCCTAACTCTATATACGAAGGCTTCACGAAGCGTAAAACAGCCAAGCAGCTCTAGGATGCACTGAAGCTTATGTATGAGGGGTCTGATAAAGCAAAAGAAAACAAAAATTACCTCCTGAAGTAGAAATTTGAGAACTTCACCTATAAATAAGGTAAAACTATGACTCAATAATACTTTAGGTATGTTTAGATTATAGATATTCTCATGGATGTTGGAGTTATGCTTGAGAATAAGGACATTATGAGGAAGTTCATGTTCTCTCTTCCCAGATAATGGACTCACTACTGTGTGGCCATTAAGAGAACTAAAACCCTCTCCACCCTTACTCTCACAGAGCTATATGGTACCCTCAGTGGCTACCAGATGAAGATGAACATGGAGAATCTATCTAGCAGCTCTTCCAGCAATCAAAAGAGTTTAGCCCTATATGTGATTGAAAGGGACAGCAGAGAACCATAACATCATCTAATCTGCTACCTTGACAACTTATAAAAGACCCTTTAATCACATTCTAGGAGACATGAATGGAGAGCTACATCCAAGAAAGCCTATTCCAAGATGCAAGCTCATCACAAGCCTTTGTGTCTTCTGATGAAGTTTTGGAAACTTTCTCTTCACCCTTGAAGATTTGGACTGTATCCACGTAGATGACCTGAAGTATATGGAGATAGTTCAACAGATGGCTCTACTCACTCACAGAGCTAAAGAAATTCTACAAGAGGACTGGGAGAAAGTTCCCCAGTAATGTATATAGTTGAAAGTTTGGACTGGATAAAAGCAAAGTTAAGTGTTACAACTATAACCAGATGAGGCACTTTGCTAGGATTGTAAGGCACCAAAGGAAAATAATAGCCATACACAATCCCGGTCAAACTACACTAAAGGAGCTCCAATGACTGAGAAGCCCACGCAGCAAGCTGCAGTTGTTATGGAAGAAGTAGGCTTTCATTGGAATTTTCATGTTGAAGATGTTTCTCCTAACCATGCCTTGATGGTTGACCTTGATGAATCTAAGGTATTACAACATCTTTGTACACCTAAATTCATTGCTAAAGTAAATATGTATAGGTCTTATAACTTGGAAATGAGATCTGACCTTGAGTCCTTTAATATCTTAAAAGCTTATTTAAAAAGAGTTGAGAATTACTGTAAACTTAAAATTAAATATTTAGAGAAAACAATTTCTACTCTTAAGCATAAGCATACAAATTACAGGACTAAAATCAAAGATCTCATTACTATGTTAACTAAAAGCCAGGCTGAGCTTGTGATCAGCAAAGCCAGGGCAGAAAAATATGTTCTTAAAGAGAAACCTTGAAGAACATGCAGGATCAGAGTTTGTCTCTCAACTCTAGATTTACCTCACACACTCACTAGGTCTTACTCGTTTGATGATGCAGAATCTATAACTAAGTTGATAATAATATACTAAGTTAATGAACACAATAAATGGTTTTCAAGATACTTGTATATATTACTACTCAACGGAGTGTTACAAGACACTTACATAGCATAACATGATGAGTTACAAGGAGAAACTCTATATACTACTATCTACAACTGGTTATACTTGGATAACCAGCTGGAATCTACAACTAGACAAATACTATGTTTCTAGAAGTAAGACATTTAAGATAAAATAGTATCCCAGGATTAGGTAGTCATTACAGGTCGATGACTTTCCTTTTTCACCAACGAAGTATGGTAACTGTACTAGCTGATAAAGGTGAAAAGTGTAATAAAGTATGGTCAACTACATGGGTGTGGGAAAGCGTCATGCAGTATAACAGAGGTTCGCAGCGGATGTCAGTCAACCCATACTTTTGTAAACTTGTTCATAGTTGATTCTTCCAAAAGGTAAAATAGCTTTGGACGAATAAGTCCTTCCGAGGCCAATTATACTTTTGAAGAATCAACTTCTTTCGAGTTTTCTACAAGTCTTCAGGATTTCCTTCTTCAGAAGACTTTGACTTGGATCTTTTAAGTTGAACATTTCGGAAGTAGAACTACTTAGGTGCTGTTTGTTTTTTCTGCAGAAAAACGTCTGCAGTCTGCGAACTACATCTGCAGACATCTGCAGCAGAAGAGGTGGACCAAATGTCTGTAGTCTGTAAGAAAAAGACTGTTTGTTTTTTTAACGTCTGCAGAATGCTGAAATATTTTGTAGTTAAACTAAACCTATTTTTTAAACTTTAAAAATAACATTAACATTAATATATAAATAAAAGTCATACAAATACATTAAATATAAATCACTAATCACTAATCATACAAATTAAAATAACAAATCATACTATACAAATCATAAATCAAACCAAATACTATATCAAATCACAAACCAATAAATTTGGTATAGTATCTGATTTTGTCTCTATCATCCTCATATCTAAAATTTTTAACAACCACATATGCATATAAAATCCCTTTATATGCATATCTGATTTTGTCGTAACTCTAATCAACAACCACATCCACAGCTTCATCATCTTCAAATGCATCGTCATCATCTTCAAATCACCATCACCGCTATGAATCCATAGACCTTAAGTTCCTATAGCTTCTCATAACTCTAATCAACAACCACATCCACACGCTAATCTCATTGATGTGAGAGCGGAGCTGGCGCAGGAGGTGTATCGGACGGTGGTGGAGTCGGCGGTCGAAGTAGGAAGCAGAGGGGTCAGAGGCCGGCGGTCGGACGGCGGTAGCGTGGAGTTGGGGCAGCGGAGGGGGGAGGGATGCGAATGGTGAGGGGGTCAGAGGGGGGAGAGGCTGCGACTGGAATGGAAAATGGGCGGGAGGGCTGCGATGGCGAGAGGGTCGGAGGGGGAGGGTTGCGACTGGAATGGAGTCGGAGGGCGGTGGCGTGGAGACAGACACGGCGGTCGGAAAGCGGTAGCGTGGAGGCGGGATCGGAGGCGGCAACTAGAGATGAGTGGTGTGGTGGGGGTTGGAGGGTTCAAATGAAAGAAAGCAATATCTGGAAGAAGAGAAGAAAATGGGGTAAAGCAGAAGAGGTTGTGAAGACATAAGAAGTGGTAGCCCCACATCTTCTCTGTGCAGACGTCAAGAAGCCGTTTTTTAATAAAACGTCTTTCAAAAAACATACAGTCTGCGAACTTAAAAACTCTTCCCGCGTCTGCGTGCGCGCAGATGAGGAGGTGGGGAAGAGCTTTTTCTAAAAAACAAACACCACCTTAGTCTTCAAAAGATTTAGTTCTATCTTCGAAAGTTCTTCATATACTTCAGAAGGAAAACTACTTAGTCTCGGAAGACTTAGTTTTCTTCGGAAGCTCTTCACACTTTAGGCCTCAAAAGATCTTTAGTTTATCTTCGGAAGAGTTGCTTTTGCTTTGGAAGACTTTCTTATTGTGCTTCAAAATTATTCTAAGTGTTGTTTTGGTTGCACCAGCCTCATATGATCTAACAAACTCCTCCTAGTAACACTAGGGAGAGCAAATATTTTTCTATCTCTATGTTTTCCCTGATGTGGTGCTGAGGAGCTTGTACAAGTCATTTGTTGATAGCAGGTCGAGTCTGTCATTCTGCATGATATGTACTCATTGTCGTGGTCCCCTGAAGAGAGTTAGTTGATAAGAATTGTAGTCATATTCCCATCTGACTATAGGATCTAAAGTTGGGCCTTCAACTATATGATGGAATTTCTTTCCTTTTATGGTTTTGCCTTCTTCCTCATCCCTTGCTCTCTTCTTCAACTCTCTTCAGTCTTGGCTTTTCTGATAAGTTCAACAAGATGAAGACTGCTCAAATGATTTCTGATATGAGCAGTAACTTGAGTTGAAGGAATTGGAGAATGGTTTCTTTGCAAACTTAGCAATGCCAAATCTGCTGGAGTGTAGCAGAGCTGAAGCATTGAGCCTGTTTACTTCACCATTCTCTCCTTCCACAACAAAGTTGTCAGAAGGTTTGTCAAACTTCCACTGGATAATTCTCTTTATAGGATTGAGTGGTTTTGTTGGCAGCTTATCCCCTTTCATAGTATCCAGTAGAATCACCAGTCTCCTTCTTAACTTCTTTTTTTCTTCATTTAGTGTGTCTGAATTAGTTGCAAGAAGTTGAAGAGCTTGGCCCAGTGTTCCCCAAAGTAGATCAAAGAATGCATCTCTTATGAGAGAACTAGAAGAACCATCAATATACCTTAGCTTAATTAACTCTTCCTCACAAGAGATGTCGCTCAAGGTCGTACAATTAATAAGCTTTGTCTTGAGCTCCTTGAACTCTTCTAAGGTCAGGGCCTTAGAAGTTTCAGAAGATGGTTTGGGTAGTTGTTAGGTTTTGGGTTTAAGGATAGGTGGTGGTGGTTATTAGGAAGTAGAGGGTGATAGTGTGAGTAAGATCGATGGTGTGGGTTCAGAGGTGTAAGGCTCAGTGATTGGTTCAGTTTTGATAGGGAGGGGAAAGGTGTGGCCATAGGTTGTGGTTTGGGTGTTGGTGTTGGTTTGGGTGTTGGTGCTGGTTTGGGTGTTGGTGCTGGTTTGGGTGTTAGTGCTGGTTTGGGTGTTCGTGCTAGTTTAGGTGTTGGTGCTGGTTTGGGTGCCATCATCTGAACACTTTGTACTTATGGTACCTCTTTCCTTCTTCTAAAGTGAATGTCATCCTTGATTTTACTGACATGTCGTTGAAGGGTCTTCTCTGTCATAGGACCCACTTGCCGACCGGTGAAGCCATGGGCTTTGAGATAGGCACTCATCCATTCCTTATCTCCCACCTTTTTGGCAGCTACAAGTTTTACCTCTTCCTCCTTCTTCTTCTTTTCCCTCATCTTTTCCCTGGCACTCTTCATCTTTTCTTTAGTGATTTGATCTTGCTCCTTGAATAAAAGAAAAAAATTGTCTTACTATCATGAGGTGCCAGCTCCTCTTGAGAGTAACGTCTAGAGCAAAGAAAGGCTATTCCCTCCAACCTTTCTCTTTCCATAGCCTCCTCCTTCCTTTTCTTTTTCTCCAACTCTTTGGCTAACCATGCTGCTTCCTCTTTTTCCTTTTGCAACAAGGTTTCCTTTTCAAACTTCACAAGCTCATCAAGTGGGAGTAAAACTATTTCTTCATTGTCTACTCCCACGCTGATGAGCCTGTCTATCACCTCCACTCTTTTCTGGTTGTTGATATTTTCTTGAGTGGCTGTTGCTGCTTTGCTACTTACCGCTAACAGCTTCCCTGTATCAACTCTTCCCTTTTTTTAAGCTTTTCCAACCTTTCTTCTTCTTGTAGCTCCTTGGTAGTGAGCTTCCTCTTCCCTTTTGGATCAAAGGAAGATTCAGCATTTAGAGACTCAGGCTTAGAGCGTTTAGGTTGGGAAGAGTGGGTTGATCTTGTGGTTCTTGTTGTGTCTGAGAGAGAGGGGTCTTGAGAAAGTCCTCATTGTTTACCTAACAGGCTAAATCAAGGATAGCTTCGGTGAGAAGCAGATCATCAGAAAATGATGACAATTCCATAATCCGTTCCACAGCTTGAATTTCTGCTTCAGAAGAGATTGGAATGGCACTACCTATCCCAACTGAGTCAGTTGCTAGGCCATCACTCCTTATTTCCCCTTCAATATCAATCTCAGGTTCAATAAGGACTTTAAGTTGACCAACTTCCTTCCTAGTGGTAGGTGGTGCACTCAATCTTTGAAGATTTTTAGCTCTAAAGTAGGCTATAGCAATGTCAGGTGAGGGTTGTTCAAGTGAGGAGCTTATCAGAAACCACATTAAGATTCTCTAAAGATCAATAAGCATCATAGGGTCCACTTTAATTGTTATAGTAGGTGGTTGAGGGAAGATAATTGTAGAGTGTTGTTGTGTAGGATAGAATGAAGATAGGGTTGAAATGGCCAATGTGGGTTCCTCATGACTTTGATTCTATACATTCTCCCCCTTTTTGGTAGCATCATCTTGAGATGTAGATAAGCTAGAGGAAGAACTTAAAGAGACTTGAACAAGTACGTGCCTAACAGATTTCTCAATCTATGTCTCAGCTAGTTTGGCCTTGATATTTTCAATCTTAAGTTGCTGAGTGGTAGACCTATCCTCTAAAGTCCTAACCTTGAATTCAAGGTTTGAGACTTTAGAAAGTAGGTATTGAATGGCGAGTTGTAGACTTTCCTCATCTTCTTTTGAAGGATCACGGGGAGATGAGATATCATACCTAGTATGCTCATCATCATCACCAAATGTGGTTTCTTGGCACCCTAGTTTCCCTTGCATACAAATGTCCTTTCCAGAGATATCAAATGACAAGGTTGCTGTAGAATCAGTCTCAGTTATGTTACCATTATCCTTAGAGCTTAATAAGACACTCTCAGTAGTGGCAGCTGAGTCTACATGAGTCCCCCCATAACTATGGGACTCACCTTAGTTTGGCTTAACTGATGTGGGCTAGAAATCCAAGGATTCCTAGGGGCTCAGTTCATCTGGAGAGTGGTGTGGTAGATCAAATCATGGCCCAGATGAAACATGAGATCTTCATCAGATCAAGTTAATAGATTAATAAAGGATATAGAAGTTATTCCTAATGACCCAGGACCTTGGTCAACATCTAGTGGCATTGAGCCAGTGATATGGTTGTCCTTTGTTGGCTACTTAGGGGTGTGTTGGGACTCACCCTGAGGGCTTGAAGCTTTGGTAATGGGCTCATCAGGTTGAGTCTGAGGAGACTTAACACTGATATTGAGTTCAATTATGGAGGATGGTTGGACCACTGGCTGAGTGCGAGCCCTTTATTCCACTCTAACCTTTTTGGTTTGAACAGAGAGGACTTGTTCAATCAGAGTATATTGAACAAGGGTTCTTTTAGGGCGTCTCTTGTATGTGAGTGTGATTTGATAGGAAGAAGTGGTTTGCTATATAGTGGTGGTGTCTAGGTTGGGTTCATCACCTGCTAGGTTTGAAGGAATGTCACTAGGATCCATTGGCTCGAGCATACCTGGAAATAGATTTATGAACCTTCCAGTAAAGTTGGTGGACACCTTTTTTAGCATTTTAAAGATGCTCGTCCTCATGTGAGGGACCACTAGAACATTTGTACATTCTAGTTTGTCCTTGTCCAACTCACAGTTGATTATATGCTAAATAAACCTAGGATACATATAGAATGTATTTCTGGTATGATTACCTCTCAGCTTGATCAGCATGCATCTTGAGTAGTTGAACCTGAGCCTTTCACCAACCCATGGACTAGGTAGCTTAGATCATATGGGATTTGATCCTAACCCCCTAATTTGTTGGATAAGCTATACAGGACAATGTGAAGTAAGAACTTCCAGTTGTAAGAGAAGTTGAACTGTACACTATAGAGTTGCTTACATCTCCTCCATAGCCCATTTAAGAGTAGGTGTCTTCCAAATCATATTTTGGGAACTCAGTGGGGGCTCCTTCATCATGGAGTTCTAGATGCTTCCTGATTGTGGTCTCACTTATAACAATCTCCTGTCCATAGATCCTTGATCTGAGAACCCTTGCATCATGAAGTATGTCATTTTGACCATTTACCCAGAATTCGCCCATTTGGTTTGAGTAGATGGTGGGGTTAACAGTGAGGGCAGTGAAGTATGCAGATTGGGTTAGGAATTGGATGATGGTGGAAAATCATCATCCTTTGAAGAATCAAGGATGGTGACTTGATTGTGTTGGGGATTCCGGGCCATTATTATTGAAGATACTAGTGGATTGGAGGAATTTGAGTATGAGTGAAAAAGTTAGTGGAGATTTTAGGGCTTTTACAGTGGTAAAGAAAGTAAAGAACAAAAGTCGGAAATATTTAAATGGTGGGTAAAAAGCCAAACTGATAAAGTGAAAAGACTGTCTAGGTTTTGATTTGACAGTGGCGGTAAGGTAAACCTTTTGAAAAATTCTGACAATTATCAATAAAATCTTACTTTTTGTAGAGTGGGACCCAAAGATTTTTGTTACACAGTAAGGTTTTCTTACGAGAGTAAAATTTGCTTCCGAGAGAATACTTGTGTTTTTCTTTCCTGATTATTTTCTGAAGTCACTTGTATTTCCGAAGCAAAGTATGTCTTGAGGAATAATTTGCTTCTGAGGGTAAAGTGTTATTCTGAGAGAAGAAGTTAGTAACCTTTAGAAGGAAATTTGATCTATACTAAACAATCTTATGAGGCTAAAGTCTCTTCGGAAAACAATATTTGTGCAGAGGAATTTGCCTTCGGAAGACGAATAAGGATTTCTTCCATGGGTAAATTTCTATTCGAAAGAATTTATACTTAGAAAATTTGGAGAAAGACCTTTTGTAGTAGCACTTAGATTGTACATAGATACTTTTTAGACATGACATATTTTTAAAAGAATTTCAAAGGAGATTGACTAGTTAATGTTTATCATCTCAATAGTTGTAATTGAATACTTAAATCTTTGTTCATCAAAGGCTTTGGTGAACAAATACACATATTGTTCATTTGAATCAACTTTGACTAGTTTGATCAAATTTTTTTCATTTATATCTTGAATGAAATGAAATGATACCTGATGTCAATATGTTTTGTGTTGGAGTGCTTGACTGGATTTTCTATGATAGAAATAGCTTTTTTGTTGTCTATGTGGATAGGAGTTCCCATGAAGTTGAAACCATAGTCTAACATCTGATCTAAATCCATAGTAGTTGAGCACAACAACTAGTAGTAGCAATGTATTTAGCTTTAACAGTTGATGTAGAGACACATAATTGCTTCTTACATTGCCAAGAGATGATCCTTCCACCAAGAAATTGACATCCTCCTGATATGGATTTCTTGTTAATGTTGCAACCACCATAATCACTATCAGTGTAACTATAAAGGTTGAAATCCTTGTTCTTTGGATACCAAAGTCCCACTTTGGGAGCTCCTTTAAGGTATCTAAGAATTCTCTTGACAACAATTAGATTATACACCTTGGAAGTAGCCTGATATCATGCACAGATACAAGTTGCAAACATGATATCAGGTATACTTGCAGTGAGATACATTAGAGATCCAATAATTGCCCTGTGCTGATGCTGATTAATATCCTCCCCCTCAGAATCAGGACAAAGATTGTGATTTCTTTGTATAGGTGTTTTGGCTGGCTTACAATCTTTCATTTCAAATCTTTCTAAGATGTCCTTGATATACTTAGACTGGTTGATGAAGAACCCTTCTTCCATCTATTTAACTTGAATTCCAAGAAAGAAATCCATCTTTCCCATGGAACTCATTTCAAATTTCTTTCTCATGATGCTTTCAAAGTCTTTGCACATTTAGTTATTTGAGGAACCAAATATGATGTCATCAACATAGACTTGAACAAGCAACATATCCTTCTCGGACTTCTTTATGAACAATGTCTTATCTATGGTGCCTCTGTTGTAGCCATTCTTTAGAAGAAACTAAGACAAGATCTCATACCACAGCCTAGGTGCTTAATATAGCCCATAAAGAGCATTATCCAGTTTGCACACATAGTTAGGGTGTTGTGGGTCTTCAAATACAGGTGGCTGGCACACATTCTCTCTCTCTTGATATCCCTATACAAAAAATGCACATTTGACATCAAGTTAATGGACTATGAAGTTCTTGGATATAACAAAAGCAAGGAAGATTCTCACATCCTAAAGTCTTGCAACAGGTGCAAAGATATCAGTCTAATCTATCCATTCCTCTTATGTGTGTATCCTTGAACTACAAGTCTGGCCTTGTTCTTGATGATCAAACCTCTATTGTCTCTTTTATTCCTGAACACCCACTTAGTGCCAATAGGGACTTGGCCAGGTGGCAATGGACACAAGTTCCATACCCTTTGCCTTTTGAATTGAAGTAACTCCTCTTGCATCACTTCAACCCAATTCTTGTCCTTCAGGTCTTATTCCACCTTCTTAGGTTCCATTTGGGAGAGAAAGCATGAGTCTAGGCAATGATTCCCATTATGGGTTTTACTTCTTTTCTCATGCATTCTGAGACTTTCCTAATGATGTTCTCAGCTTGATGAGTGTTATGTATCCTGAGCTTGAGAAGCACGTCCAATTGCATAGAGAGATCCAGGTTTGAAAAGTTTTGCTTAGAATTATGCACATTAGTTCCAACTGATGTCACACACTCATTCAATGAGGACTGATTGAATGAATGAGTGACAACATCAATGTTGTTTTCTGTGAAGCAGCATTAACAGTTGCATGTCCCACCAGAGTACTGTCTTCATTAGCTTAGTGTTGAAAATTAGAGTTGTCACCTGATGAGTTTTAAGGCTCAGTTAGCTGACAACTTGTTGAAGCTCTATTTTTTCCTGAGATAGTCAAGCTTTCAGGACTTTCAGTAGTGGGAGCTTGCTCTTCATGTCTTATTGAAGAAATTGGAATACGTCTGGGTAACTCAAATAGTTAATCATCAGAGGAGTCACTTTGAGTTCCCGTTCTAGCTGAATATTCTCATAAGATAGTTTAGAATAGTTGGGAAACAATTCTAAGTTAAAGATGTGATCAGGTCCATTCCTATTAACACAAGGAGTGTGCTCATTTTACAACAATGTTAGATGATTCCTCTAATTGTTGATTCTTAATGTTGTATACTCTATAGGCTATAGAGCTTGAGAAGTATCCAACAAAGATAGCATCATCCGACTTTTTAGCAAATTTTACTAAATTGTCCTTTGTGTTAAGTATGGTGCACATGTTGTCGAAGGACCTTAGAAAGCCAATGAATGGTGGCCTCTTGTTCCATAGCTCATAAGTGGTTTTTCCAAAGGGCTTAACAATGAGAACCATGTTCAGCATATAGCATGCAGTGCTGATTGCCTCTGCCTAGAAAATTAAAGGCAGCTTTGAATCAGCTAACATGGTTCTTGCAGCTTTAATAAGTGTCCTGTTCCCCCTCTCAGCAACACCATTTTGTTAAGGAGTTCTAGGAGCACCGTATTGTCTGGTAATCCGTTTTAGGTTAGACAATAAGTCAAGAACTTGATTCTTAAACACAGTCCCTTGATCACTTCTAATTATTTTTACCTTGTGATCAATTTGATGTTCTATTTTAAGAATAAAAGATTTTATTATTTAATAAGTTTCATCCTTAGTTCTTAAGAAGAATACCCATGTGAATCTTGTAAAATCATCAACTATCACATCGCAATATGATTTCCTTCCAATGCTCATTATACTTGTAGGACCAAATAGATCAATGTGCAATAAGTGTAATGGAGTGGTGATGAGTTAACCATTTTAGATTTGTGTGATGCCTTGTGTTGCTTCCCTTTCAAACAAGCAACACAATTGTCTTTACAGAAAACTCTTTTTAGGCACACCATGTACCAACTTATTTTTGACCATTTATTCATGGTTTTAAAATTAACATGATACATTCTTTTATGCCAACGAGTTGACTCATCACCATTAGCTTTGGAAACAAAGCATGACACTTCACCCAGTGGGAAAGCACTGTTCATATCTAGCTTGTACGTATCCCCTCTCCTGGGAGATCTAGGAAGCATCAATTCCTGAGGAATTGTCATCTAAGGTTTGAGGATAATGTACTCATGTTCTGTGAAAATATTTCGTGCCTTTGGTCATAGAACTAAGACACACTCAAGAGATTGTGTTCAAGTTGTTTGACAAAGTGTACTTTATCCACCTTTAACTTACCGTAGGACACATTACCCCTACTAGAAATATATCCTCCGGCTTCACCTCCAAACTAAACAGGACCTCCATCAAAATGTTCAAATTGTTGTAGGAGAGATCTGTTCCCTATCATATGCCTGGAGCATTCACTGTCCATAATTAACATATTTTTATTCTTGTCATGTGGATGTCCTTGCATATAAGGTGAAATGATTAGTTACTATTAGAAGCCCAGACCTTATTGGTCATGGGCTCTTCTAATATAGATGACATAACTGAACCAAAATGTATGCATGGGGGTTCTACTATGGTTTATGAAGAAGAGGTTTGGGCTGCAGCATATTGTCTAATCTTCCATTCCATCCTATGCTTGATCAGTGTAGATGAGCCTGAATAGGCTTCAGCAGCATGACTTGCTTCTGAGACTTCTTTGTTCTCGGAAGAAGTTATCACTACCTTTTCTTTTGAAGCAGTCTTCTTTTCGGAAGATTTGAAAGGGTTCTTTTTATTTTTCTATTTGTTCTTGGGCTTGTCTTCTGAAGATATTTTCCTTTCAGAAGAATAAGTTTCTTTTGAAAGCAACTTGGCTTCGGAAACAAGCTTTCCTTTCTTTAACACTTGAACCATATGATATGGTCCAAATGTGAAACCTTCCTTGACTCGTTTTTTCTTAACATTGTTTGCATAATGTGTGCTTGCTGGATTGTAGTAATAATCTTTAGCCATGTGATTATGCAGGCCATAAATTATGCACTCAATGTTAACTTTGATGGTGCATGAGGGCTATTATTTCTTTTACTTATTGTCTTTATTAATAGGCTTCCCCTTTACCTTCTAATTCTCCAGCTAGATAGGAATACTGGTACTATTATCTTTTCCTAAATCAGAGTTT
Source organism: Flaveria linearis (assembly GCA_024085815.1). Taxonomy (NCBI): domain Eukaryota; kingdom Viridiplantae; phylum Streptophyta; class Magnoliopsida; order Asterales; family Asteraceae; genus Flaveria; species Flaveria linearis. The sequence continues at coordinate 46,949,520 of CM044006.1, forward strand.
CCAGCCACTTAGAATCTAGCTGAGATATATAAACCCTTTTGCCTAGGGTTTATTTTCATCTTAGACTCAGCCACCTTCTTAGTAGTTTTTCTTGCTGCCCTAATCTTGTTCTTTCTATCTTTGGTGGTCAGAGGTTTATCATCAGCTGTGTGGATGAGGTTTTCTACCTTATCCTTCACTGTGACAGTCACCATTATTACATCATTCTTCTGCTCATTGGATTGTGGGTCAGCAGTTGGAACCTTTTGCTCATCAGTACCACATCTTGGTTTTCTTATAAACACATAAGAGTATGGTGGAGCAGTTTCATTGGTTCCTAACCCACTCTTGTTTAGATATCATACCTTTAAGTGAGAGGACGATGCAAGAATGATGTTGAAGTTATGCTCTTGAATGACATACTTCTTTTCTTTAGCCTCAGCTATTACTAGTTGGGCTTGACCCTTAGTCAACTTGGAGACGAAGTCTTTTGTTTGTGCCCTGTAGTTTGAGTGTTCATGTTTTAAAGAAGACAGTTTCTCTAACTCTTTAATTTCAAATTTATAGTTAGATTCTGCTCTCTTAAAATTAGATTTTAGTATATTTTGGTTAAGGATTCAATTTCAGACTTAACTTCCATGTGTAGTCCTGATACATTTCAACCTTAGGTATACAGGCTGAAGTACAGAGATGTTCATATACCTTGGTATTATCGGTTCCAGCTATGAGAGCTTGACCAGTGGTGACATCTTGCACTATGAAGCTCCAATCAACCTCTTGAGCAATAGCTGCAGTTTGCTGCTCAGTTGGCTTGGTTGCAGCCTTTGGGGTAGCATCATGTTGGGAGGCTTGAGCCGCTCCAGGATTAGATCTAGGAGCTTTGCATTCCATTGCAAAATGACCAGGTTTATTACAGTTGTAACACTTGGCTTTTGACTTATCAAACCCAAACTTACTGTTAGTTGGGTTCTGGGAAAATAGTCTTCCTGTTCTTTAAAAACTTTTTTGCTCTGGAGGTTAAAAGAGCCATCTGTTGGACAATATCCATGTATTCTACATAGTTTGGGCTAAAACACTCTAGATCATCAAAATAAATTTGAAAATCTCTAGAGTGTTTATTTCCTGAGACAAAGGCATAACTATCCTGGAAAGGCCTTTGTTGAGCTTGTTGAGACCTGGGTGTCTCAAGAAATATGATGTAAGGCCAAGAGGAGTATGATGACTGTTGGTTGTATTTCTGGTACATTTGGGGTGGGGAGTTCTTGATCCTTTAGTAACATGTAGAGCATTGCTGACAGGAGGGTTTGAGCTTATATTCATTTGATGGCCTTTCTGAGTATTCATATCCATACGGTTTCCATCAAGGATCCCATATAGTTCAGTCATGGTGCGTGTGTTCAGATTTTTAGTTCTAGTGATAGATACACAATAGAAAGTCCATTCATGAGAAAGTGCACTCATGAACTTTCTTACTATGTCCCTTTTCTCAAGAGTCACTCCTATAGACTAAAGAGATGTGATTAAGTCTATGTACCTGAACTATTATTGGCTCAAGCTCTCACCAGTAATATAAGTGAAGTTTTCAAACTTTTGCTTCAGTATATCTTTCTTGGACTCTTTGGATTTGGAGGAACTAGAGTATATCAATGTCAAATCATCAAAGCGTTCTATGTTTGTTTTGTAGTGCTTAAAGCCTACCATTATGGAATTTGGTATCACAGTGAGCAATACAGTCATTGCTTTGCAATCGATGTTCAATTGCATGATCGGAGTTTGTCTCACAACACCAGATCTACCTCATAAACTCACTAAGTCTCACTCGTTTGTTGCTGCAGAATTCTATAACTAAGTTGATAATAATATACTAAGTTAATGAACACAATAAATGGCTTTCAAGATACTTGTATATATTACTTCTCAACTGAGTGTTACAAGACTCTTACAAAGCATAACATGATGAGTTACAAGGAGAAACTCTTTATACTACTATCTACAACCGGTTATACTTAGATAACCAGCTGGAATCTACAACTAGACAAAGACTATGTTGCTAGAAGCAAGACATTTAAGATAAAATAGTATCCTTGGATTAGGTAGTCATGACAGGTCCCTGACTTTCCTTTTTTCACCAACTGAGTATGGTAACTGTACTAGATGATAAAGGTGAAAAGTGGAATAAAGTATGGTCAACTACATGGGCGTGGGAAAGTGCCATGCAGTATATCAAAGGTTAGCAGGGAATGTCAATCAACACATACTTTTGTCCACTGGTTCATAGGTGCTTCTTCTGAAAGGTAAAAGCTTCAGAAGAATAAGTCCTTCCGAGGCCAATTATACTTTGGAAGAATCAACATGCTCCGAATCTTCTGCAAGTCTTTAGGACTTCCTTCTTCGGAAGAGTTTGCCTTGGATCTTCTAAGTTCAACACTTCGGAAGTAGAACTACATAGTCTTCGGAATACTTAATTTTATCTTTGGAAGTTCTTCATATACTTTGGAAGGAAAACTACTTAGTCTCTGAAGACTTAGTTTTCCTTCGGAAACTCTTCACACTTTAGGCTTTGGAAGATCTTCAGTTTGTCTTCGGAATAGTTGCTTTTGCTTTGGAAGACTTTCTCAATTGTACATCAAAATTCTTCAAAGTGTTGTTTTGGTTGCACCATCCTTATATGATCCAACAGAACATCATATCCTCATCCATGCATGCAAAAATTTGTTATCAAAACAAGCAGGGACCAGGATATAATGAAATAGGTCCTCCACACATATTACAATCTGTAAGATCTCCAAGGTGTGAAACTAGTGAAGTGAGTTGTCCCTCATAGATCTTATCCAAGATGGAGATAAAGATGAAGATTATATAGTGAAGGATGAACAAAAAGTGACTGAAGTAGTTCATCCTAAGAAAGGTCACTATGCTCCTGGAAAGAAGAAAGAACTAAGGATGGCTAAGTCTATTAGGAAGAATTTGATCAGGACATATAAAGAAAATGAAAGAAAGCCCAAGAGATCAAGGTCATATTCAAATCCAAGCAAAAACAAGTTTTTGTTTCTGCTAGTTCAAGTTCAAACCATCCTGGTCAAAAGAAGAATGTTGAATAAATATGCACCACCACTGCATAGTTTGAACCATCCAATTCAAACAACAAGCCTCACCCTAAGAAGCCTATTGCATTATCTCTGAAGATGAAAAAGGAAGTCGAAAGAGATCAAGCTCAACCTCCTCCCAAGAAGAAGAGTCTTAGAAGTATGCCAGTCGAATGCATCATGAGTGGTGTTGCTACTTATTTTGCTAAGGATTGCATCTACAATCCCAAAGGCATCATTGTTAGGTCATTATAAGGCTGGTGCAACCAAAACCACTTCACATAGTCAATTTTGGTGCTATATTAAAAGGCTTCCGAAGCTAAGTATGAGATCTTCCAAAGTCTGAAGAAACAGCTGAAGACTATCTTCTGAAGACAAAGTCTGAAGACTATCTTCCGATGACAAAGTTTGAAGACAACAGCTGAAGTCAACAGCTGAAGACTATCTTCTAAAGACAAATTCTGAAGAAGGAGCTGAAGACAAAGTCTGAAGAAAGAGCTGAAGTCAAAGTCTACTTCCAAAGATAAAGAAGACTCCAAGCTTCGGAAGAAGCAGTCTTCCGAAGTATAAGTGGCTTCGAAAGAAGTTATACTTCCGAAGCAATTTAACCTTCAGAAGACATTGCTATGACCAGTAGACATAAGTATGGTCTCTGACAATCCGCTGCAGACCTCTGATACAGCGTGGCTTCTTCCCAAAGAGCCATGTTGTTGACCATACTTTATTCTACTGTTTACCTTTTTATGATAGTACATGTTACCAACCTTAGTTGGTGACAAAAGGTAAGTCAGGGACATGTCCTGACTACCAAATCTCAGATAATATATCCGAGATACCTTAACCTATAGTCTTGTAGTATAGGCTTTTTGGTTATAGGTTTCCAGCTGGGATCAAAGTATATCCGGCTATAGGTAGTATTATATATAGTTCTCATTGTAACTCAATAGATAGAGAGATTTTGCCTTGTAAGAGTCTTGTAATCCTTTGAGTTGAGAATCAATACATAAAAGTACCTTGAAAATTTACTTCTCGTGTTTATTATCACTGGATACTTGTTATATTGTGATCAACTCTTCTTAGGACTCTTTTAGAGTGTTGTTCAAAGTGAGTTTGAGAGAAATAAACCACTTGTTGAGTGACAGAAACCGATCCTGCAATTGGTATCAGAGCTTTGGCTCTTAATTGCGTGATCTAACCATCCAAATCAACTCGTTTTTCACTTCTCCCTACAACCCATTCATTCAAATGGCCGCTCTCTCAAAAGCTGATATGGAAACAGATACCATGACTAAGTCCCCACTGATCACCCCTGAAGATTTTGACACATGGTGCACTAGAATGGAAGGCTTCATCAAGTGTCAAGACTTAAGGATGTGGGACTCCATTGTTAATGGTCCTTTCATACCAAGCACTACTTCTGCTACTGGTAATCGCATTATTCCAAAAGATGTTGATGATTACTCAGAAGAAGATAGGAAAAGAATAGAGCTTGATCAAAGGGCTATGACTTCTCTTCAAACTGCTCTTCCAAACTCCATCTACAGAGGCTTCAAGAAGTGCAAGACAACTAAAGATCTATGGGATGCACTGAAGCTCATGTATGAGGGATCCAAGGAAACTAAAGAGAACAAGAAGGATCTCTTAAAGCAGCAGTTTGAGAACTTCACATTCAAGGCTGGAGAGACCTTGACTCAACAATACTTCAGATATGTTGAGATAGTGGATACTCTGGTGGATATTGGAGTACATCTTGAGAATAGAGACATAGTTAGGAAGTTCATGTCTTCCCTTCCTAAACTATGGACACACTACTGAGTTCAGCCCTTCATGTGGTTGAAAGGGAAATCACAGAACCACAATATCAGTTACTGTGCTACCCTGACAACTCACATATTGGACCCTACATTACTCTACCTGAGACACCAAGGTCTCAAAAGGCTCAACACAACTCCTTTCAGAATGGTTGTGCCTTTGTCTCTGGAAGTGGACACTCTGGTGATTTTCAATATTGTTTTGATGATCTTGAGTACTTCAGTCCAGATGATGTGGAGTATGTGGACATTATCCAACAGATGGCTCTCTTAACTTACAGAGTGAAGAAGTTCTTCAAGAGAACTGGAAGGCAATTCCCTCAAAATCCTATCAATAGCAAGTTTGGGTTTGACAAGAGCAAAGCGAATGCAAGGCTCCCAAGAACAACCCAGGAACCCCACAGGCCTCCACACATCCCTCAGCTTCAAAGCATGAAGAAAAGTCAACTGAAACAGCTACAATAGCTCAAGAAGTTGACTGGAGCTTCATGGTACAGGATATGACTCCCGCTCAAGCACTCATGGCCGGAACAGATGATGATCAGGTATATAAACATCTTTGCACTCCAGCCTGTATTGCTAAGGTTAAACTTTATAAGGATTACAATATGGAAATCAGATCTGATGTTGAGTCATGAAATATCTTAAAATCTGACTTTAAAAAAGCTGAATCTGACTATCAAAAGAAAATTGAGGATTTAGAGGAAACTGTGTCTCTTTTAAAACATGAAAAGACCAACTACAAGACTCAAACTAAAGATATGATATCCAAGCTGTCTGAAGCACAAGCCCGGCTTCTCACTGCTGAGGCTCAGGCCAGGAAGCAAGCTATTGCTGAGCAAAACTTCCAAGCCATTCTCGCATCATCCTCTCATTCCAAAATGTTTTATCAAAATAAAGAAGGGTTGGGAACCAATGAAATAGCTCCACCACACTCTTATGAGTCTATTAGAAAGGAGAAGTTGCTGATGAAGAAAAGAAATCCAAGAAACAGCAATCTTCAAATTCCCAAAAGACTAACATTGCATGCATAATGTGTGGTCTGCACAACCACATTGCTAAAGATTGTTACTACAATCCAGTAAGCACACATTATGCAAATAATGTTAGAAAAGAAGGAGTCAGGGAAGGTTTCTCATTTGGACCATTTCAAACGGTCCAAATGATGAAAAAGGGAAAGTTGGTCTCGAAAGCCAAGTTGCTTTCGGAAGAAAGCACTTCTTCCGAAAGGAAAATGGCTTCGGAAGCCAAAGCTTCTAAAGTTCGGAAGAACAAGAAAGCTCCCTTGAAACCATCCCAGAAGAAGACTGCTTCGGAAGAAAAGGTAGTGAAGGCTTCTTCCGAAAAGAAAGAAGCTTCGGAAGAAGACCATGCTGCAAAAGCTTCAACAAGCTCATCCTCAAAGATCAACCAAGGGATGGATTGGAAGATCAAGGAAGCTGCTACAGCCCAAACCTCTTCTTCAACGACCTCTATTGAATCCCAATGCATATCTTTTGGTTCAATTATGTCATTATCCTTGGAAGAGCCCAAGACCAGCAAGGCTTGGGCTTCCAAACAAAACTAACCATCTCATCTTATGTGCAGGGACATCCATTTGACAAGAACAACAATGTCTGGATTGTAGATAGTGGATGCTCCAGGCACATGACAGGGAACAGATCTCTCCTTCAACAATTCCAGAACTATGATGGAGGACCTGTCCAATTTGGAGGTGAGGCCGGAGGATATATTTCCAGCAGAGGAAGTATATCCAATAGCAGAATAAACATTGACAAAGTTTACTTTGTTAAACAGCTTGAACACAATCTGTTAAGTGTTTCTCAATTCTGTGATCAAAAGCATCAAATGCTTTTCACAGAACATGAGTGCATTATCCTCAAACCAGGGATGACAATTCCTCCGGAATTGGTGCTTCTTAGATCTCCCAGGAAAGGGGATATGTACAAGCTAGATATGAACAATGCTTCTCCTATGGGTGAAATATCATGCTTTCTTTCCAAAGCTGATAGTGATGAGTCAACACTATGCCATAAACGCATGTGTCATGTAAATTTTAAGACAATGAATAAATTGGCTAAAAATAACTTAGTACATGGTTTGCCTAAAAAGGAATTTTTCTGCAAAGATAACTGTGTTGCATGCCTGAAAGGGAAACAACACAGGTCATCTTATAAATCCAAATGTGTCAACTCCATCACTACTCCATTACACTTACTGCACATGGATCTCTTTGGTCCTACAAGTATAATGAGCATTGGAAGGAAATCATACTGCCTTGTGATTGTTGATGATTTTACAAGATTTACATGGGTATTCTTTTTAAGAAGTAAAGATGAAATTGCTGAAACGTTAAAATCTTTTATTCTTAAAATAGAAAATCAAATTGATCACAAGGTTAAGATCATTAGAAGTGATCAAGGGACTGAGTTTAAGAACTTTGTTCTTGACTCATTCTGTGACTCAAAAGGGATTGCCAGACAATATAGTGCTCCCAGAACTCCTCAACAAAATGGTGTTGCTGAGAGGAGGAATAGGACACTTATTGAGGCTGCTCGAACTATGTTAGCTGATTCAAAAATACCTCTAACATTCTGGGCAGAGGCAGTTAGCACTGCATGCTATGTGCAGAAGAGGGTTTTTGTAGTTAAGCCCTATGGAAAAACCCCTTAGGAGTTATGGAACAAGAGGCCACCATTCATTGTATTTCTAAGGTCCTTTGGCTGCAAGTGTACCATACTTAACACAAAAGACAACTTATCAAAGTTTGCTGAGAAGTCAGATGATGCTATCTTTGTTGGATACTCTTCTAGCTCGAAAGCTTATAAAGTATACAACATTAAGAATCAACAATTTGAGTAGTCATCCAATATAGTTGTTAATGAGCATACTCCGTGTGTTAGGGGGAATGGACCTGATTATATCTTTGATTTAGAATTGTTTCCAAACTATTCTAAACCATCTTATGAGAATGTTTCAGCTGGAACAGGTGCTCAAGGTGATGCTGATACTGATGCTGATCAACTATTTGAGCTTCCCAGACCTCTTCGAAATTCTCCAAGAGCTGAAAGGCAACACGCTTCAACCATTCACAGATCTGATAGTGTCACAATCTCCAGGAATAGTGAAGCTTCAACAAGTGAATCACCTGATGAACCCCAAAGCTCTTCAAGTGATCCATCACAACACCAGGTTGAAGGAAGTAGCATTCTAAAGGAACATGCAACCATTAATACTACTTCTCATCCAACCATTGATGACGTTTCTCAATCATTCAATCAGTCCTCATTGAATAACTTTGAAACAACAGCCGGAAAGAGTGATCCAGTTCCTGACCAGAATATGTGCAACCTGGACTTATCTCTGCAACTGGAAGTGATTCCTCGTCTTAGGATTAACAACACTCATCCAACTGAGAACATCATAGGGAATGTCTCTAAGGGTGTGAGAATAAGAGGGCAAACTCCTCATGGGAATGTTTGCTTGTACTCATGATTCTTATCTCAAATGGAACCCAAGAAGATGGAAGATGCCTTAAAGGATAGTAGTTGGGTTGAATCGATGCAGGAGGAGCTGCTTCAATTTAGAAGACAAAAGGTCTGGAATCTATGCCCACTACCATCTGGTCAAGTACCCATAGGCACTAAATGGGTTTTAAGAAACAAGAAAGATGATAGAGGCTTGATTATCAAGAACAAGGCAAGATTAGTAGTTCAAGGATACACCCAAGAGGAAGGAATTGATTATACTGATGTCTTTGCACCTGTTGCAAGACTTGAGGCAGTTAGGATCTTCCTTGCTTATGCTACATCCAAGAACTTCACAGTCTACCAACTTGATGTCAAGTGTGCTTTTCTATATGGGGATATAGATAGGGAAATTTATGTATGTCAACCTCCAGGATTTGAAGACCCACAACACCCCAACTATGTGTGCAAGTTGGATAAAACTCTATATGGGCTGCACCAAGCACCTAGGCTGTGGTATGAGACTTTGTCTCAGTTTCTCCTGAAGAATGGCTACACAAGAGGTACCATTGATAAGACTCTCTTCATCAGGAAGATTGGAGAAGACATTTTGCTAGTTCAAGTCTATGTTGATGACATCATATTTGGTTCTTCAAATGACCAAATGTGTAAGGACTTTGAAAGCACTATGAAGCAAAATCTGAGATGAGTTCCATGGGAAAAATGGACTTTTTCTTGGGAATTCAGGTGTAGCAATTGAAGGAAGGATTTTTCATCAATCAATCCAAGTATGTCAATGACATCTTAGAGAGATTTGAAATGAAGGACTGTAAGCCAGCCAAGACACCCATACCTAGAAACCATAATCTTTGCCTTGACCTTGAGGGGAGGATACTGATCAACATCAGTATAGAGCAATTATTGGTTCTCTGATGTATCTCATGGCTAGTAGACCTGATATCATGTTTGCCACTTGCATTTATGTAAGATATCAGGCTGCTCCAAAGGTGTCTCACCTAGCTGCTGCAAAGAGAATTCTCAGATACCTCAAAGGAGCACCTAAACTAGGTCTCTGGTATCCAAGAAATAGTGATTTCAATCTATGGATACTCTAACAGTGACTATGGTGGCTGCAACATTGACAAGAAATCCACATCAGGAGGATGTCAATTTCTTGGTGGAAGGATCATTTCATGGCAATGCAAGAAACAATCCTGTGTATCTACATCAACTGCTGAAGCTGAATACATCGCTGCTGCTAGCTGCTATGCTCAGTTGCTGTGGATTCAGAACCAGATGTTAGACTATGGATTCAACTTCATGAGTACTCCTATCCATATTGACAACAACAGTGCTATCTCCATCACAGAAAATCCAGTGAAGCACTCCAAGACAAAGCACATTGATATCATGTATCATTTCATTAGAGATATTCATGAGAAAAATCTGATAAAATTAATCAAAGTTGACTCAAATGAACAATATGCTGATTTGTTCACGAAAGCTTTTGATGAACAAAGATTTAAGTATCTCATATCAGCTATTGGGATGATAAACATTGATTAACTACCTCTTTTGAACGCTTTTTAATGTGCAATATCTTGTGTCAATACAATTTAAGCCCTGTTATAAAAGATCTCTTTGAAATATTCCAATTGTAAATTTCTTCCGAAGAGGAATTAACTCTCGGAAGATATTTGTAAATATCTTCCAAAGTAAATTTCCTCAATGGAAATTTTCTTCTCGGAAGAGTTTTTAGTCTCGGAAGAAGCGATTTATTTCACATTAGATCTACTTCCGAAGCTTATAAAACTTTTCATTCGGAAAGCAGCTCTTGCCTTTGGAAGCATTGTTTTGCTTCGGAAGAAAGGATTGCTTACCTTCAGAAATGTTTTATACTAGGAAAGAGAGTTCTTACTGTGTAACGGATATCTTTTTGGGCCCCACTCTGTAAAAGGTAAAGATTTTGTTGATAATGTCGGAATATTTAAAATTATCCCTTACCGCCACTATCATTTCATAACCACCAACTGCCGCCCTACCACCATTTAAATAATCTTGACTGTTCAATTTCATCTTCTTTTACTGATTTACTGCCCTAAACATTTCCTTCACTGCCAATATGGAAATTCACCCAAGTTCAAGCTTACTTTCTTTTACAATGGCGCTAAACCCTCAGCACAACCAGGTCGCATTACTTGATTCATCAAGAGATGCTGACTTCACTAAAATCATCACCTTTCTTTCTAAATCAACCTACTTCATGGCGCTTACTGTTAACCCCACCATTTACTCCAACCACATGACTGAATTTTAGAGTAACGGTCAAGTTGAAATCCTGAATGGGGTTCGCGTCCTGAGAACCGACATTTGCGGACAGGAGTTGGTTATTAGTGAACAACTCATCAGGGAGCATCTCGAGCTTCATGATGATGGAGCTCCTACTAGTTTCCCAAAGAAGACTTGGATGGTACCTATATCCTCATGGGATATAGTGGAGATGTGAGCAGGTCAACCGTCTAAAAGTTTAACTTCTCATATCATTGGAAGTTTCTTCTACACATTGTCCTGCACTGCCTATCCAACAAGTCTGGGGGATGGGATCAAATCCCATACGAACTAGGATGCCTAGTTCATAGGTTGGTGAGAGGCCTGTACTTCAACTGCTCAAAGTTTGTGTTGACCAACTTAATTGGGAATCTTCAACGGAACACATTCTTCATGTATCCCCGATACATTCAACACATCATCAACTGCGAGCTGGAACAGAGCAAGCTTATCTGTGCAGCTGCTCTAACTGTTCCTCAAGTGCGGCCTACCATCTTCACGACTTAAAAGAAGGTGTCCATCAACTTTACTGCAAGGTATACTCCTTTACCTCCACAGATGATTGAGCACATAGCTCTTGGTGACATCCCTGTTGACCCCACAGGTGATGAACCCACACCAGCAACCCACACCATAAATGTCCCAATACCCTCTCCACCAATCAAATTCACATATCAGAGACGTCCCAAACGAACCCTTGTTCAATCTACTCTGATTGAACAAGCTCCTCCAGTTCAATCCAAAAGGACTAGAGTGGAAACATGGGCTCCCACTCAGTCCAAGGTCAAACCATCCTTCTCCTTTGACCTTAATTTGGGTTTTGAGCCTCCTCAGTCTCAAACCCAAGAGCCCAAAACCCAAGCCTTTAGCCCACAAGGAGAGTCTTTACACTCCCCTGTGCAGCCAACAAGGGACAGCCCCATAAGAGGCTCAATGCCTGTAGACATTGATCTAGGTCTCGGTCAGTAGGTTTAACCTCTCTATCCTTCACTGACCTTTTAATCTGAACTGATGAAGAGATACATCTCTCCATGGCCATGAAATTGATCCGCAACACCCTCTCAAAGATCAACAGAGCCAAGAGAGATCCCTTATCTCTAGCCCCCATCAGCAACCAACTACTGAGGTGAGTCCCACTGATATGGAGGGGACTCATGTAGGCTCAGCTGCCACTACTCAGAGTCTCTTACAGAGCTCTCAGGACAGTGGTAACATTAATCAGACTGAGTCTACGGCAACTTTGCCCTGAGGCACAAAGTATGCAGGTGATGCCTGAGCTGGTGATGGATGACCAGAACTGGAGGAATGTTGCCCTCTGTGCTGTGAGCTATTGCTTGGAAAAGTCACAAAGGGTGCAGAGGAGTGAGATCCAGATGATCTACACTCTCTAGAAAAGTGTCCAAGCCTATGGCACTTGTGACACCTCAACTTGCTCTTGTCAAAACCAACTTTGGTTTTGCCAGAGAGACCAGGAAATTTCCTGCCAGTTCTCTTGTAGAACTTTTGAGATGTGATATTTATCATTGCCATTTGACTCAAAATATCCATCTCTTCTAGATCATCATCTGGAATGCCCTTCAAGTCCTCTATCAGAAAGCACAGGTTATCACTGCTACCTCCTGAACTACTATCAACACCAACAAAAGAATGTTCAGAATTGGTAGAGAAATCAATATGCTCATCATAAGAACTCTCTGATGCATCATTTTCTGACTCTTGACCTATCAGTGCAGTATTGCCTGATACAAAGTCATCAGTGAGCTTGCCAGAGGTGGACAACTTCCTTTTCTGCTCTATCTCTCTCTCAAATGTAAGGAGTTTCCAATGAAGTTGGGTGAGAGATAGAGTATCCAGATTTACACTGGAGCGTAGGACAATGGTATAAGTGTCCCATCTCTCAGGCAGGGATCTGAGGAAACAGTTGTTCATCTGACTATTGGAATACTCTTGTTTAACCATTTTCAGCTCAGAAAGAAGACAAGAGAATTGCTCAAACTGTTGAGTCAGTGTCTCACCCTTCCTATGAGAGAATGTATCATATTGTTGGGCGAGGATTTCCCTAGTGTTTGCCAGGACCTTATTGGTTCCTCCGAATTGTTCCTTCAGAGCAACCCAGAGATCATGAGCAGTTTCATGATGCAAAAGCCCTGAATAAATTTCATTTGGAATTGCCATAGCCAGAATTCCATGGGCTTTAGCATCAATTTCGAACAGCTTAAGATCTTCATCCAAATATTGTTCAGGTTTCTTCGGAACCTTCTCATTTGATTCAGGAACGCTCACCATAGGCATGTGTGGTCCATGTACCATTGACTTCCAACAACCAGAACTGTTGACAGACAAGTGATTGAGCATACGACGTTGCCATATGTTATACTCGTTCCTCACAAGCATCGGAGGCTTTGTTGAGGAACCAGTATTGTGAGGATCATTAGCTGGTGTCGCCATTTCAGATTTCAAGTAAATTCAAGGTAAACAAAAGAAATCTAGCTCAAAAACCACGAGAACCTCAAGTTTAATGGCCAGAAGCAACAGAAACTCAATCTCTATAACTAATTCTTGCAAATTGCTAATTCGATCAAACGTAGATAGCAATAGAGCAGTTTCAATGATCAATATTTAAATCGATAAATGATTAACCTGCTCTGATACCATTTGAAAGGATCTCAGCCTCTAGTTTGATCAATTAGGTTGTATTCGCAGCGGATTTAGCATGAGAATTAAACAGATAAGCAAGAACACAAATGATTTTGCATGTAACAGTAAAATTATAGAGAGAGAGAACAATTCTGCGAATAGGTGTTTTCTATTGAATCACACGCTTCGGCAAGGATTACAATTAGGTCATCTCCTTTTATAGGAGAAATGACGTATGCTGATGTCACTTGATAGTGACATCAAACGGTTATTAACCAACTACTGAAAGAACACTAAACTACGTAAGATGTCAAACAGCTGACATCTTCTTACAAAATGCTAAGTGTTCTAACTTATTACAAACTACTAAAGAAAAAACTACTGAAAGTATTACAACGACTGAAGAACAAGCTCTTCAGTCGTTTACAACTACTGAACTATAACAGCTGAAGAACAAACTCTTCAGCTGTTGTACAAGCTACTGAAAAGAGAAAATACGAACTACTGATAGATAAAAACCATCACAACAACTGAAGACAACTTCTTCAGCTGTTGTGACAAACTCTGAAGCTTCAGCACTTGGTCTTCAGACTTTGATCTTCAGATGTTTCATTAGCTGATGACTTCAGTAGTTGTCATCAGCTGATGTCTTCAGTCTTTGTCTTCAGACTTTGTGCATCAGTTGTTGATCTTCAGTTCTTCAGTTTTTGATCTTCAGCACTTAACTTTAGTACTTGAGATCTTCAGCTGTTGTTCTTCAGATCTTTGATCTTCAGCTGTTGAAGTCTTCAGTCTTTGTCATACTGCTGATGAAGCTTTCAGCAGTTGTTGTGATGTCTTGTGGGACTTAGAGGTTTTTCTGATCTGGCTCATTGGTTCTTTCGGTCCAACAATCTCCCCCTGAACCAATGCAGCCAAAACCTCTAAGCAATTTATTGTCCCACTTATTGATGCCAGGAAGATTGGTCTTTTTCCTTCTTGATTAGATTAGAAGATGACCCAATTAAGCACTGGCCTGGGAAGAGGTCTTAAGAATTTGTTTGGCATAGTATGGATGGGAACTCTGTTTTGGGGAACTGGACACAGAGTTGTTATCCCATCCATAAGACCTACTTCCCAACTATGAGCCTGTAGGATTCTCTGGTGTAGGCCTCTAAAAACATCACTTGTTCCTCCATGGTAAGTACTTTTGCCTCACCATCAAAGAATCCTTCAGGCCCATAGAGCTCTGAGATGTATTTGGCCTGTTTACCACTTTTGAGCTCCATAGTTTTTATGGCCCTATAGGCGAATTCATCTGGGTGATTACCCTCTAAGAACAAGTGGAGCTCATTTCTCTGAAGTTTCTCAAACCTCTTGTAGACTAACCCCTTTTTAACAACCCTGTTCTCCAACATCTTTTGTGGTGGGAGGTTAGCCTGATAGGTTTTCTTGAAATCTTCTATGATCTCCCAGGGTGATATTACAATGGCCAAGGAGATCTCTTCACCTACGATCCTTTTCACTTGGCCATTGTATCTCTGTGGTATGTCTTTCTTCATAATTCTGTGAGACACCCTGGGATCAGGCCAAATACTCACTTTGTCCTTTTGAAATTGGAATGTATGCCTTAAAGTGAATAATCTCAGAGCTTGTTTCGTCATATTTATGATTGATGAGGAAGCAGCATAGGCTTTATCTACTCTTTTCAATAGCTCCTTATCATGTAGCCTATGCTGCTGTTCTTCTTCAAGCTTAACCTTCATAGCTTCCATCTATGAGGCAGGAGTGATGGGAGTGATGGGTAAAGTTCTGGGTTTCGGCAAAGATAAGACTGCAGAGAGAGGCAACCTATCTTCTTCCTCATCATCCTCTTCTTCTTCTTCTTGTAGCCTCAGCACCCTTCTCTTCCACTTCAAGGGTGCATCATCGGCTATGGGTTTTGATGGAGAAGGGGTTGGTTTTTGGGTTGTGTTTGGGTTTGTGTTGGTGTGGGAGATTGGCCAGGCTTTGCTAGCAGTCTGGATATGAGTGAAGGTTTGGTTTGTTTTGCTAGAAAATCCTGTTCCCAGCACCGGTTTCAGAAAGGGCTTCTATGACCAGTCCCTTGGTGAATTCCCTAGCCGAACAGATCTTGGTGGCTATAGCCAAGATGCTGCCCCTGGTCCATGACTTAATATCTAGGACTGGTCTCCCCAAGTACTTCGAAATAAACCTAGTCATAGCCTCAAGTCTCTCTCTTTCCTCTTGGCTATAACTGGTCCATCGGTATTCTATTCCTTCATTTCCAACTTCCTAATTTCCTGATCTAGCATGGTAGTGTCTGTGTCAAAGCCTTGCCTGAACAGCTGATCAATGATAGAGTCCATTGATCGGCTATGCTCAGCATCAGCCTCCTTGACCATGACTACTAGATCAGTCTCCTTTATCACCTTCTCTCCCTCCTTCTCACCTTTCTTCTTTTTATAAGTAACACTGAAATCTTTTGGATTTCAGCCACTTTTATCTGTTCAGCTCTCTCCTCCCTCTCCTTCTCCTTCCCCTTCACCCTCTCGGTCTCCTCACCCATATCCCTCTCTTTTACCACCTCTTCCACCACTTCTTGCTCCTCCTCTACCGTCTTCCTCTTTGCTTTCACTGATGTCTCCCCCTTTTTGGGTGCATTGGTTAGGGTTTGACGATCAGGAAGTGCCTTAGCTACAGCAACCTCCACCAAGGGTTGTATTTGTGAGGGAAGCCTCTTATCAAGGGTTTTCATCACAATGTCTCTGATTATTGGTGTGATGAGAGGCAGGGAATTTTGAAGGATAGCAACTAATTACTCAGGAGGGTTCGTTCCTGAGAACTAGTGCCAGAAGCAGTGGCTGGTGGCTGAGTTTGTGGGAGTGGCTGAGTATATGGGAGACCTTCAGGTAAAGGTGCCATCTATGGGTGTATGGTGGCAGATGGACTTTGATCCTAAGACATTTTGGCAAGCAGCTCTTTGAGTTTGCTTACCTCATCCTCTAGGATGGTGTTTTGTGCAACTAAATCGCAGAAGAAGCACTTGTCATCATCAGTTTGCACTGAATCAGCTGACCTCCTGACTTTGTCAGGATGTACATGCACTGAGTATGGCTCAGTAGTTGCATGTGCCCCTTTGTCTTGGTTCTGGGGACTTCTAACCTCCGGATTGGATCCATCATCGGCAGTTGCCTCTGGTGAGGTCTTATTGATGTTACCAGCTTCTTCCTGTTCATATGCTGATGCAGGGGAAGTGGCAGCCTCACCAGAATATCCCATCTCCCTTGCCACACTGGGAGATGAGACCTGTGATTCTCTGTGTTGTGGGCTCCCATCAACACTTGTGTCCACCCTCTCTTCGGTTGGAGTTTGCCCAGTTAAGATTGGTTTCTGGGGAGAGGGTGGAGTGTTAAGATGGGTCAACACTTCTGCAATAATTAATGTAGGGCTTTTAGGGGCGGTTGCAGTAGGAGATGGGGTAGAAACAGGATGCACATGGGGAGAAGTGTGCGTTTCAATGGCAACATCCTCAATTGAGAAAGTATCCAGATGTGTGGCAGCCCCAGAAATGGTGGCATTAGGCTCCTGTAAAGAGGAAGACTGTGCGGTTGTGGTAGGTGGAGTCGTGGTGATTGCTGGGAGAATCTGGCCAGCAGTTACTTCCTGCGTTTGTTGTGCAGGGGCATCCTCAGGGGACTCATCTACCTGAGTAGCCTTTTGGGTTTCTTTTTGGGTTTGGGCTTGGTGGGGACTTTAGACTTGGAGGTGGAGGCTGTGGGTTCCACTGCGTGGGTTTTCGCAGCTTGGCAGCCTTTTTGAGTGTCTGGTCGCTGTTGTGCCTAGAGTATACCTCAGCTAAAACAGCCATGGCAGGGACTCCAGTGCCAACTAGTCCCTCAGCGTTAAGATGGCTCTCTATCATGGCCATAATGAACCGAGGATATAAAATCCATCGGTTAGCAAAAGGTTTTGAGGCCATGTCTTTGAGTTCTAAAAATATTATTTCAGTAAAATTTAATGGTTGTTTCTCAAAGATAGAGTACAATACCTGTTGCCACCTTGTGGACATCTGGTCCGATGAGGATGTCTTTAGGGCAAGACAAACATTCACCATATGGAAGATGAGTCGTTGTGGATCAGGGAAATGTTTCTTCAGCAAGGTGGAAGCAGAGAGGTCACCCTGATAATCATGAGTGGTGAAGGAGAGATCAAGGGTCCCTTTGGGGTAGGCAGTTGGGAAGGTGGCATCCTCCAGCTTTAGGGTTTGTCGGATAATAGCTGGAGTGATGACCATTTGATGGTTGTTCACGGACGACCGGAGAGAGACCTCGCCGTCGTTCTCTCCGGTTTGAATGGTGACGTTCGTCCAGAACTCTGATAGGGAATCGACATGAATGATCAGATTTAAGAGGAAGGCCGTCTGGTATGGTGAGTTTGTCATCAGATCAACGGTATTGTGAAATTTTGACCAGAAGGGCGATTTAGTAAGGTATGCGACACAGTTGTGTCGAGCTTTGAGTTGTATGGTCTCCATTAATGGTGTATGGGAAGTTCCAGAGTTTTTGAAATTTTAGGTCAAAGTGAGAACGAAAAACTCTAAAGGTTGGGTTGGGATTTATAGGCTAAAAGAAAATGACTGAAGGTTGTGGTGTTAGTCATCAGTTGTTAAAACTACTGATGACGTGGTTTTAACCTTCAGTAGTTGTAACATCTGAGGACTTGGTGTTAGTCTTCAGTAGTTGAAACTACTGAGACCTTGGTTTTGTCCTTCAGATGTTGTAAACGGCTGAAGACTTGTTGTTAGGCTTCAGTAGTTATAAGCTACTGAAGACATGGTTTTCATCTTCAGACGTTGTAACAACTAAAGACTTGGTGTTAGTCTTCAGTGGTTGGAAACTACTTACATCAATAGTTATGAACTGCTGAAGACATGGTTTTGCTTCAGTTGTTATAAACAACTGAGGACTTGTCGTTAGTCATCAGTAGTTGTGAAACTACTGAAGACATGGTTTTGTCCTTCAGTTGTTTGGGTATGAAACAACAGATGTAGGTATCGGCTGAAGAGTAAAGTTACTCATCAGCTGTTTCCGTCAATTCATTGTTTCATTCTGACCTCCACATTTACTCATCAGCTCTTTGGCTGACTTTCAGATGTTTCATTGACCCTTTAGCTCTTGTGAATATTTTATTCCTCAGCTCTTGTGATCAGATGTTCATAAGTGCTGATAAATTATTCTTCAGAGCTGGGGAACAAATTGTCTTCAGTACTTATGTGTAAGATTACACATCAGTACTTGTGAACAGAATTTGTATTTCAGTACTTATTTGTTTGAAAATTATACATCAGTAGTTATAACCACATCAGTAGTTGTAACTATATCAGTTGTTTTCAACAAATACTCAGTACTTTGAAGCATTTTAGTCTTCAGTAGTTATGAAAAATGCTGAAGACTAACTTACTCATCAGTACTTATTTTTGACTTTTGCATACTAATGCTCATCAGTACTTGTGAGCTGAGAGCATCAGTATTAGTCAAATTATTCTAGCTGCAACATACCAAGCCTTAGTACCAGATTTTGAAATGTGGCACTATCTAAAGGATTAGTAAAGATGTCTGCAAGCTCATCAGCACTAGGCATAAACTTTGGATCAATCAGACCTTTTTCATAGCAATCCCTAATAAAATGATGTCTGATCTTAATATGTTTGGTCCTAGAGTGCTGGACTGGATTTTTAACAATGCAAAGAGCTGAAGCACTATCCATTAATAATGGAGTCTTAGTCTCTGTAATGCTATAATCCAAAAGTTGGTTCTGAAGCCAAAGTGCCTGAGATGTACAACTTGCAGTAGCAATGTACTCAGCTTCAGCAGTGGATGTAGCAATTGACGTTTGTTTCTTACTCTGCCAAGAAACTAAACAATTGCCTAGGAATTCTCAACCACCAGAAGTGGATTTTCTAGTGACTTTACATCCTGCATAGCCACTATCAGAGAAAGCAACTAATTTGCAAGAATGCCCAGTTGAAAACCAAAGATCTAGTGATTGGGTACCTTGCAGATATCTAAAGATCCTTTTGACTGCAATCAAATGGGATTCTTTAGGTGCAGCCTGAAATCTAGCACAGGCAAATGTTGCAAACATGATATCTGGTCTAGAAGCTGTAAGGTACATCAAGGACCCAATCATACATCTGTAAAGGGTTTCATCAACCGCTTTACTTTTCTGATCCACATCCAGTTGTGCGGTGCTGCTCATGGGAGTAGAACAGGGCTTACAGTTTTGTAAATCAAACTTATTCAACAAATCCTTTGTATACTTGGACTGATGAATGAAGGTTCCATCAGCCCTTTGTTTGATTTGCAACCCTAGAAAGAACTGTAATTCTCCCATAGCACTTATTTCAAACTTTTGCTTCATGAGCTTAGTGAATTCATCACACAATTGGGGATCAGAGGATGCAAAAATTATATCATCTACATAAATTTGAACAAGGAGCTTATGCTGTCCCACATTCTTAATAAATAAAGTTTTATCAATGGGGCCTCTAGTGAACTTATTTTCCAGAAGAAAAGTTGATAATGTCTCATACCAGGCTCTAGGAGCTTGTTTCAGCCCATAAAGAGCCTTATCAAGCTTATACACCCAATCAGGATGTTTATTATCCTCAAAGCCTGGTGGTTGACACAAATAAACTTCCTCTTTTACTTTACCATAGAAATGCACTCTTGACATCCGTTTGATAAACTTTAAGACTGTGAAAGGAAGCATAAGCTAAGAACAATCTAATTGCCTCCAGTCTGGCTACAGGGGCAAAGATTTCATCATAATCGATGACTTCCTCTTGTGCAAACCCCTGTACAACCAGCCTGGCCTTGTTCTTGACAATTTGGCCCTTTTCATCAGTTTTGTTCCTAACACCCATTTAGTGCCTATTGCACACTTACCTTGGGGTAAAGGAACAAGCTCCCACACTTGCTGTGTTCTGAACTGAAGAAGCTCAAGCTGCATTGCTTCAACCCATCCATTGTCTCTTAAGGCAACATGATAATTCTTTGGCTCTTGCTGACTGATGAAGAGAGCATAGAAGCAGAAGTTGGACAATTGACTCCTGGTTGAAACTCCAGCATTGATATCACCCATGATCTGAGACATTGGGTGATTCTTCAGCTCTTGATAGACTATAAGATCAGTGCAAGTGTTTGTAGGACCTTCAACAGCAACAGGTGGTGATGAGGATTCTTGAAACCATGTAGGAGATGGCAGCTCAAATGAAGTAGAGCATGCAGAAATCTCATCAGCATTTGTTGTGGATGGAGCTGCTGAAGCCACAGGAGCATCAGGTTTAGTTGACTCAGGTAGGTTGTCACTAAACCTGAAAAGGTGAGTACTGGCATCTTCATCATCAGTACCACCAGGTGGAGAACTGTTTACAGGAACAACAGCTGGAGGTTGATAAGGAACATATTGCAGTATGTCCAGATCAAATAACTCCACAGGGTTTTGTGGAATCTTGTCCTTTGGAGATTCATTGAACTTCACATGCAGAGTCTCTTCAACCATCTTTGTCCTATAGTTGAAAACTCTGTATGCTTTGCAAGTTGATGAATAACAAACAAAATACCCTGCATCCACCTTTGATACAAACTTCTGGAGTGGATCTCTTGTGTTGAGAATGAAGCATGGACACCCAAAGGCTCTGAAGGAGGAAATCAAAGGAGCCAAATGATGAAGTACTTCATAAGGAGTCTTCATCAACCTCTGATTCACTAATACTCTATTCTGTACATAGCAAGTTGTATTAACAGCTTCAGCCCAAAAGGTCAATGGCAATCTTGAGTCAGCCAGCATTGACCTTGCAGCTTCAATGAGAGTCCTGTTCTTTCTCTCCACCACTCCATTTTGTTCAGGAGTTCTTGGAATGCTGAACTGCCTTTTGATTCCCTTTGACAAATAAAAGTCATCAAGTGTGTGATTCCTAAACTCTGTGCCATTGTCACTTCTCACACACTTGACTAGAAGGGAATACTGCTTCTCCACATATAACACAAAGTTCATTATAGCTTTTGCAGCTTCATCTTTGGAGTGCAAGAAGAAAGTCCATACATATCTGGAGTAATCATCCATAATTAGCAGACAGTATTTCTTCTTTGCCATGCTCATTACCCTGACAGGACCAAAGAGATCCATGTGCAATAGTTGCAAGCAGGCAGTGGACTTAGGCTCTTCTATTGGAGGGAATGAGACTTTGTGTTGTTTTCCATTTAAACAAGCAGTGCAGTTGTCTTCACATTTGAACTCCTTCAAAGGCAACCCTCTTACTAATCCATGGCTTATCAGCTGATTCATGTTTTTAAGATTAACATGCCCCAGTCTTCTATGCTATAGAGTAGATTCTTGAGGAGAGGACTTGGAGAATAGGCAAGGATGGCCTTTTAGATCAATTTTCTTGGAAAGATCTAAGGCATATACTCTTCCTGTCCTGTTGGCCTTCAGGAGAGTATATTCATCCAACACCTTGTCAACCAAACTCAGAACTTTGGATGACAGAATCCGACAGTTCTGGCTTGTGAAAAATGGCAACATGGCCGTTATCACACATTTGACTGACACTCAAGAGATTGTACTTGAGATTCTCCACATGGTTGACATCATCAAACCTTATTTCCCCATTAGAAACAAAGCCTTTGCCGATGATGTAACCTTTTGCATCATTGCCAAAGGAAACAAATCCCTTCTTTCCTTAAGAGTAGTCATTAAGAAGAGAGCTGCTCCCTGTCATGTGCATGGATCCTCCACTGTCTACATACCAGATGCTTCTATGGCATGTTGAAGAACCCTGCAATCATCATAACAGATTAGTTAGTTTTGGAGACCCAAACCTTTTTGGTTTTGGGTTTGTTCTCATCAACAGATGTAACACTAACAGGTTTGTTATGTGTGACAGTCTGAGGTGAAGGAGATGGTGTAGAAGAGGAACCCTTTGGCTTGGATTTCCTTTTCTGTGGTTTCAACGCAGGAGCATCTAATTGGTTGACTCTTCCCATTAGATGTTGAACCATCATCACAAGTTGTGTCTGACTTTGGGATAAAGCTTTCAGCTCCTCAGACACACTAGTGCTTGCTGGTGATGGATTCCTATGTAGCACCATCTTCTTTTGAGCAACCTCAGCTGTTGCCTGATTGACTCCATCCTTCTTTTTGGATTTCTTTTTTGACTTTGGGGTTTCAGATTTTGATGTTGCTGATACAAACTTGGACTCAAACTCATTTTTCATTTCATTCATTTTCTCTTTAATTTTCTCTTTTTGTTTGAGTTTGAATCCCCTTTTGTACCAGCAATCATCAGTAAGATGATTGAACAAGCCACATATTTCATATGGCTTCTTCTTCATCTTATGTTGATCATCTACTAAAGAAGATGAAACTGCTGAAGACTTGTTCTTCAGCTGTTTGCTATCAGTACTTGCAGTTTTTTTCTTTGCAGTACTTGCTTTCCTGACATCCTCTTTAGTAGTCTTCAAACCCTTTCTATTGATAGTTTTCTTCTCTTCAGTACAGATAGTAGTTGGGGTTTGAACTTCAGGTGTTATCACTTGCTCTCCAGTACTTTTAGTACTTCTAGAGACAACACCTGAGTTGATCAACTTTTTGATCATGTGACATTCAACATTTGAACCATCAGCTGTTTTAGCATCAGCTGATTGGTTCTGTGAGAAATGAATGCTGACTTCTACTTCTGATGATGCTGTATCAGATAGTAGGTCACATGATGAGAAGGATTGGTTATTTTTCTCTCCATCAGATTCAACTTCTGCTCTGGAAATATAATCTGTTAGAGGAGCAGTATGATTATAACCAATTCCAAACTTCACATTGGAAGCTGATTGCTTACTCAAAAGCATTTCAAAACCCTTGCAGGATTGTACCCATCGATCACACTCTACCTGGGTAGCTGCAAGTGTTTCCTTGAGGTCTCTGTACTTCTCTAGAAGTACCTCTTCCCTAGCCTCATCCTCTTTGATTTGGCATTTAAGCTTATAAATCTCATCATTTTTATTATTATTCACAGCCTCAAATTTAGCTTTTCTTTTGGAAATGGTTTGCTCTAGCTCAAAGTTTTTATCAATTAAAGCCACATTTGCCTCTCTAATAGAAGCAAATGCTGCTATGCATGAATCAGAACAAAGCTTAGCTTTAGCCTCAGAAGATACCTGTGATGAAGTATTGGAGGATGACCCATCAGCAGACTCCAGGTCCATGAGAGCAAGGTTCCCAAAAGGATGATCACCACCATGTTGACCAGCACCAGGAAACAGTTGTTCATGACCAGATAAATCATCTGGTAAACTGCTCCAGTCAACAACTCCTGGGGTGAAGAAGCTATGTTGTTGAGGTTGGGTTTGATGATGAGATGAAGAAGGTTGAGGCTCAGGGAGTGCATGTGGTTGCTGAGCAGTAGGTGCTTGAGCTTGACTTGGCTGAGGCATGTAGTAGCAGGGATATGGGTATGGCATATGACCCTGAGGCACAAAGTATGCAGGTGATGCCTGAGCTGGTGATGGATGACCAGAACTGGAGGAATGTTGCCCTCTGTGCTGTGAGCTATTGCTTGGAAAAATCACAAAGGGTGCAGAGGAGTTAGATCCAGATGATCTACACTCTCTAGCAAAGTGTCCAAGCCTATGGCTCTTGTGACACCTCAACTTGCTCTTGTCAAAACCAACTTTGGTTTTGCCAGAGAGACCAGGAAATTTCCTGCCAGTTCTCTTGTAGAACTTTTGAGATCTGATATTTATCATTGCCATTTGACTCAAAATATCCATCTCTTCCAGATCATTATCTGGAATGCCCTTCAAGTCCTCTATCAGAAAGCACAGGTTATCACTGCTACCTCCTGAACTGCTATCAACACCAACAAAAGCATGTTCAGAATTGGTAGAGAAATCAATATGCTCATCATAAGAACTCTTTGATGCCGCATATTCTGACTCTTGACGTATCAGTGCAGTATTGCCTGATACAAAGTCATCAGTGAGCTTGCCAGAGGTGGACAACTTCCTTTTCTGCTCTATCTCTCTCTCAAATGTAAGTAGTTTCCCATGAAGTTGGGTGAGAGATAGAGTATCCAGATTTGCACTGGAGCGTAGGACAATGGTATAAGTGTCCCATCTCAGGCAGGGATCTGAGGAAACGGTTGTTTATCTGACTATTGGAATACTCTTGTTTAACCATTTTCAGCTCAGAAATAAGACAAGAGAATCGCTCAAACTATTGAGTCAGTGTCTCACCCTTCCTATGAGAGAATGTATCATATTGTTGGGCGAGGATTTCCCTAGTGTTTGCTAAGACCTCATTGGTTCCTCCGAATTGTTCCTTCAGAGCAACCCAGAGAACATGAGCAGTTTCATGATGCAAAAGCCCTGAATAAATTTCATTTGGAATTGCCATAGCCAGAATTCCATAGGCTTTAGCATCAATTTCGAACAGCTTAAGATCTTCGTCCGAATATTGTTCAGGTTTCTTCGGAACCTTCTCATTTGATTCAGGAACGCTCACCATAGGCATGTGTGGTCCATGTACCACTGACTTCCAACAACCAGAACTGTTGACAGACAAGTGATGGAGCATACGACGTTGCCATATGTTATACTCGTTCCTCGCAAGCATCGGAGGCTTTGTTGAGGAACCAGTATTGTGAGGATCACTAGTTGGTGTCGCCATTTCAGATTTCAAGTAAATTCATGGTAAACAAAACAAATCTAGCTCAAAAACCACGTCAAGTTTAATGGCCAGAAGCAGCAAAAACTCAATCTCTATAACTAATTCTTGCAAATTGCTAATTTGATCAAACGTAGATAGCAATAGAGCAGTTTCAATGATCAATAGTTAAATCGATCAATGATTAACCTGCTTTGATACCATTTGAAAGGATCTCAGCCTCTAGTTTGATCAATTAGGTTGTATTCGCAGCGGATTTAGCACGAGAATTAAACAGATAAGAAAGAACACAAATGATTTTGCATGTAACAGTAAAATTAAAGAGAGAGAGAACAATTTTGCGAAAAGTTGTTTTCTATTGAATCACACGCTTCAGCAAGGATTACAATTAGGTCATCTCTTTTATAGGAGAAATGACGTATGCTGATGTCACTTGATAGTGACATCAAACGGTTATTAACCAACTACTGAAAGAACACTAAACTACAGAAGATGTCAAACAGCTGACATCTTCTTACAAAATGCTAAGTGTTCTAACTTATTAAAAACTACTGAAGAAAAGAAACTACTGAAAGTATTACAACGACTGAAGAACAAGCTCTTCAGTCGTTTACAACTACTGAACTATAACAGCTGAAGAACAAACTCTTCAGCTGTTGTACAAACTACTGAAAAGAGAAAATACAAACTATTGATAGAGAAAAACCATCACAACAACTGAAGACAACTTCTTCAGCTGTTGTGACAAACTCTGAAGCTTCAGCACTTGGTCTTCATATTTTGATCTTCAGATGTTTCATCAGCTGATGACTTCAGTAGTTGTCATCAGCTGATGTCTTCAGTCGTTGTCTTTAGACTTTGTGCATCAGTTGTTGATCTTCAGTTCTTCAGTTCTTCAGCTTTTGATCTTCAGCACTTGACTTCAGTACTTGGGATCTTCAGCTGTGGTTCTTCAGATCTTTGATCTTCAGCTGTTGAAGTCTTCAGTCTTTGTCAAACTACTGATGAAGCTTTCAGTAGTTATTGTGATGTCTTGTGGGACTTAGAGGTTTTTCTGATCTGGCTCATTGGTTCTTTTGGTCTAACAAGCTGATCCTCTCTCTCAATCCGAACCCTTTATCCAAGAATCACCACAGTCAAGTTCTGCTAAAGACAAGGGCAAAAGGAAAATGACTGCGGAAGAGATTTAGGAAGAGGAAAGGATTGAGAAGCTAAAGAAGAAAGGTAGACTTCCTGCTGAGAAGCTGCTAGCTGCTAGTTCAAAGGCAGCTGCAGCTAATCAGGAGGAAATCAACAACAAGAGAAGGATAACACTCATTGATCAGCTCATCAACTTAGGAGCAGCCAATGAGGAAATACTCCTGCTACCACTAGAGGAGTTGGTGACTTTGGAGAGGACAACCAGGCTAAGACAAGAAGAAGAAGCCAGGTTGGCCTTAGAGAGAGAAGAAGAAGAACAAAGAAAAGCTGCCTTGCAGCAGAGAGAAGCTAGGATTAAGTTCCTACTCTCAAGAGGCTTCAGTCTTCCTGAACTTTCTCCACGTGATGATGATATGATCCTGCTGCTCCGCAACAAAGAGCAGGATCAAATGGAAAAGAAAGGAAGAAGGCTGCAAGGGAGAAGATGAAGGAGAAGAAGCGGAGGGAAGAGGTAGAGAGGGTCACTGCCACCAAGAAGCTCAGTGACAAAGCCTGGATGAAAGACTATCTCCGGGCTCACGAATTCTCTGGTAGGCAGGTGGGACCTATGTCCGAAAGGACACTCCAACGGATAGTCAGTGAAATAAAGGCTGACATCCGTATGGGAAAGAGGAAGGAGATGTATAGAAGAGGACAGGGAATGATCTTCACCCCAACCACTCAACCACAACCTACACCAGAAGAACAAATCCCATTTCCCATCAAAACCGAGCCCTTAGATGAAACCTTCACCCCTGAACCTACAACTTTACCCATACCTACTTCATCACCACAACCACCTAAACTTCCCATCCTTAAACCCAAAACACAACCCAGAACCACTAAACCCAAACCTACCCAACTGGTACCCAGACCACCCCCTCAGCCTTCTCAACATCTCTCTCTTGAAGAGTTTAAGGAAATCAAGACAAAGCTCAACAACTGCATAACTCTGAGCAACATCTCCTATGAGGAAGATCTCATCAACATCACCTATTTTGACGACTCTTTAAGTTCCCTCACACTAGATTAGATTCTTGATTTGCCTAGAGGAACTTTGGGCCAGGCTGCAATACTTCATGGTCTCATCTCTGATTCTCTAAATGCTGAAGAGAAGAGACTTAGAAGAAAACTAGTGACTCTACTGGATACTAAGAAGGAGGACTGGATTCCTAGTCAGTCTCCTATACCTAGGAAAAGTATAATCCAGTGGAGGTTCGATGAAACTTCTCACAACTTTGTTGTGGAAAGAGAGAATGGTGAAATCAACCGGCTCAATGCCACTTCTCTATTGCATCTCAGCAGATTTGACATTGCTGAGCTTGCTTAGAAGCCATTCTCCAACCCCTCCAACTCTGAGACAACTGCTGTCATCAGGAATCATCTCAGCAGTATTCAGTTAGCTGAGCTGACTACAAAGGCAAAAATCAATGAAGAGTTGAAGCCGAGTAGACAGGAAGAAAAGGAAAGACCTACAACCAAGGGCGCAGCCTTTCTACAGATGGTGGAGGGTCCGGAATTGGAACCAATAGTTAGATGGGAATATGACTATACTTCCCATCAACTAATTCTTTTCAGAGGGCTACAAGAAAAGGTACATATAATCCAAGGTAACAGACTGGATGTTCTGTCTACCAAGGATTTGTACTAACTTCTCAGCACTACATTAGGAAAAAACAAGGAAACAGATAGATATCTACTTTCCTTGGTGCTGAAAGTTTTGAGAAGAAGAGAGAAGTGAAGTTTTGGTAGCATCAGCCTAGGAAGAGTTTGTTGGGTCACTATAAGGCTGGTGCAACCAAAACCACTTCACATGGTAAATTTTGGTGCTACATTCAAAGGCTTCCGAAGCTAAGTATGAGATCTTCCGAAGTCTGAAGAAACAGCTGAAGACTATCTTCTGAAGACAAAGTCTGAAGACTATCTTCCAAAGACAAAGTCTGAAGACAACAGCTGAAGACTATCTTCTGAAGACAAAGTTTGAAGAAGGAGCTGAAGACAAAGTCTGAAGAAAGAGCTGAAAACAAAGTCTACTTCCAAAGATAAAGAAGACTCCAAGCCTCGGAAGAAGCAGTCTTCCGAAGTATAAGTGGCTTCGGAAGAAGTTATACTTCCAAAGCAATTTAACCTTCGGAAGACATTGCTATGACCAGTAGACATAAGTATGGTCTCTGAAAATCCACTGCAGACCTCTAATACAGCATGGCTTCTTCCTAAAGAGCCATGTTGTTGACATACTTTATTCTACTGTTTACCTTTTTATGATAGTACATGTTACCAACCTTAGTTTGTGACAAAAGTTAAGTCAGGGACATGTCCTGACTACCAAATCTCAGATAATATATCCGAGATACCTTAACCTATATTCTTGTAGTATAGGCTTTTTGGTTATAGGTTTCCAGCTGGGATCAAAGTATATCCGGCTATAGGTAGTATTATATATAGTTCTCATTGTAACTCAATAGATAGAGAGATTGTGCCTTGTAAGAGTCTTGTAATCCTTTGAGTTGAGAATCATATATAAAAGTACCTTGAAAATTTACTTCTCGTGTTTATTATCACTGGATACTTGTTATATTATGATCAACCCTTCTTAGGACTCTTTTAGAGTGTTGTTCAAGGTGAGTTTCAAAGAAAGAAACCACTTGTTGGGTGACAGAAACTGATCCTGCAATTGGTATCAGACAACAAGCCTCACCCTAAGAAGCCTATGCATCATCTCTGAAGATGAAAAAGGAAGTGGAAAGAGATCAAGCTCAACCTCCTCCCAAGAAGAAGAGTCTTATGCATCATGAGTGGTGTTGCTACTCATTTTGCTAAGGATTGCATCTATAATCCTAAAGGCACCATCCACATGAACAAGAAGAAGACTTCTGAGAAGAAGACTTCTGAGAAGAAGAAGAAGAAGAAGAACATAGCTTCGGAAGGAAAATCATTTTCCTTTGGAAGCTCCAAGGTGAACAAACTGAATATAGGTGGGAAATTGTCTTCCGAAGAAAATTTAGTCTTGGAAGAAAGGAATGCTTTCAAAGCACTGAAGTCTGCTGTAGTGGATGCAAAAACTTTTGAAGGTTTAGTCTCTAAAACATCTGAAGTTGTCAAAACTTCCGAGGTCTTGAAGTTCAAGTCTAGTTTTCAGAACATGGTATAGAAGGTGAAGGTAGACCATGTGACTGAAGTTTATTCATCTATAATAGCTAGTGATCCTCAAAGTTTGCATATAGGATCAATAACTGTTAATCTATCTTCAATTCAACTTGATGAGCCTAAGGCCAGCAAGGCTTGGGTTTCCAAATATAACTAATCATCACTTTTTACGCAGGAACAACTAAAGACCATGAGGAATGTCTGGATCATTGATAGTGGTTGTTCCTGGTACATGACAAGCAATTGCTTTTTGCTTCAAGATTTTGAGACAATTGATGCAGGGCCAGTTGCTTTTGAACGAGAATTAGGTGGTTACATCACTAAAAGAGGCAAGGTCATAAATGTTAAGCTCAGCATTGAAAAGTGTTGGACCAAAAGAACCAATGAGCCAAGATCAGGAAAACCTCTAAGTCCCACATGTCATTACAATAACTGCTGAAGACTCCCATCAGTTGTTCTGACAAAGTCTGAAGAATAAAAGTCTGAAGATCAAAGATCTGAAGTACAACAACTGAAGAATCTAAAGTGCTGAAGACAAGTACCGATGTGTGAAGTACTGAAACATACAAGTACTGAAGACTTCAAGTACTGAAGACAAGTGCTGAAGATCAAAGTTGAAGAACTGAAGAACTGAAGATCATCTACTGATGCACAAAGTCTAAAGACAAAGACTGAAGATAACAGCTGATGACATCTACTGAAGTCATCAGCTGATACATCATCTGAAGCCCAAGTCTGAAGAACCAAGTGCTGAAGGTTCAGAGATTGTCACAACAGCTGAGAGAGTCTTCTTCAGTTGTTGTGATGGTTTTTCATTTCAGTAGTTTTATATTTAGTTTCATAGTTTGTACAACAGCTGAAGAGCTTGTTCTTCAGCTGTTATAGTTCAGTAGTTATAAACGACTGAAGAGTTTGTTCTTCAGTCGTTGTAGGTTTTTCAGTAGTTTCCTTTTCAGTACTTGTAATAGGTAGAACACTTTTGTAAGAAGATGTCAGCTGTTGACATCTTCAGTAGTTTTATGTTCTATCAGTTGTAAGTTTAATAATCGGTTGATGTCACTGTCAAGTGACATCATCACCCATCCTTTTGCCGCCTATAAAAGGATGGTGAACCATGCTGTATTAGGTGCCGAAACGTGTTGAGTAATAGAAAATCTTCTTTTTCGCAGAACTTTTCTCTCTCTCTATGTTTGTACTTTTACATGCAAAATATCTTGTGTTCTTGCTTTAAGCGCTAATTTCGTGCTAAATCCGCTGCAAAAACAATCTGATTGATCAAACTAGAGGCTGAGATCCTGTCAAATGGTATCAGAGCGGGTTAATCATTGATCGAGTTCACTATTGATCATTTCAAACTGGTCTTTTGATCTCTACGTTTGATAGAATTAGCAATTTGCAAGAATTAGCCATAGAGAGTGAGTTTCTGCTGTTTCCGGCCAAAATCTTGAGGTTCTCTGGTGGTTTTAGAGCTACATTTGTTTTGCTTAAACTTGTTTTTGACTAAAACCTGAGATGACGACACTAACTAACGATCCTCACAACACTGGTTCCTTAACCAAGCCTCCGATGCTTGTGAGGAACGAGTATAACATATGGCAAAGACGTATGCTTCACCACTTGTCTGTCAACATTGCTGGTTGTTGGAAGTCAGTGGTGCACGGACCATACAAGCCTATGGTGAGCGTCCCTGAATCTAATGAACAGGTTCCGAAGAAACCTGAACAATATTCGGACGAAGATCTAAAGCTGTTCGAAATTGATGCTAGAGCCATGGAATTTTAGCCATGGCTATTCCTAAAGAGATTTATTCAGGGCTTCTGCATCATGAGACTGCTCATGACCTATGGGTTGCGCTAAAGGAACAATTTGGAGGAACCGATTCGGTCTTAGCAAACAATAGGGAAATCCTCGCCCAACAATATGAGACATTCTCTTATGGAAAGGGTGAGACACTGACCCAGTAGTTTGAGCGGTTCTCTTGTTTGATTTCTGAGCTGAAGATGGTCAAACAAGAGTACTCCAACAGCCAGATGAACAACAGGTTCCTCAGATCACTGCCTGAGAGATGGGACACTTATACCATTGTCCTACGCTCCAGTGCAAATCTGGATACTCTATCTCTCACCCAGCTTCATGGGAAACTGCTTACTTTTGAGAGAGAGAGAGAGAGCAAAAGAGGAAGCTGTCCACCTCTGGCAAGCTCGCTGATGACTTTGTTCAAGGTAATGCTGCCTTGATAAGTCAGGAGTCAGAATATGCTGCATCAGAAAGTTCTTATGATGAGCATATTGATTTCTCTACCAACTCAGAACAAGCTTTTGTTGGTGTTAGTAGTTCAGGAGGTAGTGGTGACAACTTGTGTTTTCTGATGGAGGACTTAAAGGGCATTCCAGATGATGATCTGGAAGAGATGGATATTTTGAACCAAATGGCAATGATAAATATCCGATCTCAAAAGTTCTACAAGAGAACTGGTAGGAAATTCCCTGGACTCTCTTGCAAAACCAAAGTTGGTTTTGACAAGAGCAAGTTGAGGTGTCACAAGTGCCAAAGGCTTGGACACGTTGCTAGAGAGTGTAGATCATCTGGATCTAACTCCTCTGCACCCTTTGTGACTTTTCCCAGCAATAGCTCATAGCACAGAGGGCAACATTCCTCCAGTTCTAGCCATCCATCACAAGCACATGCACCACCTGCTTATTTTGTGCCTCAGGGTCATATGCCATATCCTTACCCCTATTACTATGTGCCTCAGCCTAGTCAAACTCAAGCACCCTCGGCTCAACCACCTCATGGTCTTCCTGAGCCTCAATGTTCCCAATCTCATCATCATACACAACCTCAACAACACAGCTTCTTCACCCCAAGTGTTGTTGACTGGAGTAGTCTACCAGATGATCTATCTGGTCAGGAACAACTACTCCAAGATACTGGTCAACATGGTGGTGATCATCCTTTTGGAAATCTTGCTCTGATGGCCCTTGATTCTGCTGAAGGGTCATCATCCAATGCCTCATCGCAGGTATCCACTGAGGCTAAAGCCAAGCTTTGCTCTGAATCATGCATAGCAGCACTTGCTTCTATTAGAGAAGCAAATGTAGCTTTAATAGATAAAAATCTTAAGCTTGAGCACACTATTTCCAAAAGAAAAGCTGATTTTGAGGTTGTTCTAAAAGAGAAAAATGATGAGATTTACAAGCTTAAATGTCAAATCAAAGATGATAAAGCTAGGGAAGATGTACTTCTAGAGAAGTACAGAGACCTCAAGGAAACTCTTGCAACCACCCAAGTTGAGTGTGATCGATGGGTGTAATCATGCAAGGGTTTTGAAATGCTTATTAGTAAGCAATCAGCTTCCAATGTGAAGTTTAGCATTGGTTATAATCACACTGCTCCTCCTACAGATTTCACTTCAAGAGCAGAAGTTGAATCTGATGGGGAGAGCAATAACCAATCCTTTTCATCATGTGACCTACTATCTTCTGATTCAGCATCATCAAAGATAGAAGTTAGCATTAACTCATGCCAAAACCAATCAGCTGATGCTATAACAGCTGATGGTTCAAATGCTAACTGTCACATGACCAAAAGGCTGATCAACTTAGGTGTTGTTACTAGAAGTACTGAAGGTACTGGAGAGCAAGTGACAACATCTGAAGTTCAAACCTCAACTGCTGTTAGCACTAAAGAGAAGAAAACTAACAGTAGGAAAGGTTTGAAGACAGCTAAAGAGGATGCCAGGAAAGCAGGCACTAGGAAGAAAACTGCTAGTACTGATAGCAAACAGCTGAAGAACAAGTCTTTAGCAGTTTCATCCTCTTCAGCTGATGATCAGCATAAGATGAAGAAGAAGCCATGTGAGATATGTGGCTTGTTCAATCATCTTACTGATGATTGCTGGTACAAAAGGGGTTCCAAACTCAAACAGAAGGAGAAAATCAATGAGGAGATTAATAAAATGAAGAATGAGTTTGAAACCAAGTTTGTACTAGCAGCATCCAAGCCTAAAATCCCTAAGCGCAAAGCTAAATCTAAAAAGAAGGTAGGGGTTACTCAGGCAACAGCTGAGGTTGCTCAGAAAAAGATGGCACAACATAGGAATCCATCATCAGCAAACTCCAATGTGTCTGAAGAGCTGAAAGCTTTATCACAGAATTAGACACAGCTGGTGATGATGGTTCAGCAACTAATGGGAAGAGTCAACCATTTAGATGCTCCTGTGTTGAAACCACAGAAAAGGAAGTCCAAGCCAAAGGTTTCTCTTCTGCACCATCTCTTCACCTCAGGCTGTCATACATAACACACCTGTTAGTGCTGCACCTGTAGTTGAGAACAGACCCAAAACCAAACAAGTTTGGGTCTCTAAGACAAACTAACATGTGGTTATGTTTGCAGGGTTCTTCAACATGCCAAAGAAGCATCTGGTATGTAGACAGTGGAGGATCTATGCACATAACAGGAAGCAGCTCCCTTCTTAATGACTACTCTCAAGGAAAGAAGGGATTTGTCTCCTTTGGTAATGATGCAAAGGGTTACATCATCAGAAAAGGCTTTGTTTCCAATAGGGAAATAAGGTTTGATGATGTTAACCATGTGGAGAATCTCAAGTACAACCTCTTGAGTGTCAGACAAATGTGTGACAAAGGCCATGTTGCCATTTTCACAAGCCAGAACTGTCGGATTCTGTCATCCAAAGTTCTGAGTTTGATTGACAAGGTGTTGGATGAACACACTCTCCTGAAGGCCAACAGGACAGGAAGAGTGTATGCCTTAGATCTTTCCAAAAAGATAGATCTAAAAGGCCATCCTTGCCTATTCTCCAAGGCCTCTCCTCAAGATCTACACTATGGCATAGAAGGCTGGGTCATGTTAATTTCAAGAACATGAATCAGCTGATAAGCCATGGTTTAGTAAGAGGATTGCCTATGAAGGAGTTCAAGTGTGAAGATGACTGCACTGCTTGCTTGAAAGGAAAACAACACAAAGTTTCATTCCCTTCAATAGAAGAACCAAAGTCCACTGCCTGCTTGCAGCTCCTGCACGTGGATCTCTTTGGTCCTGTCAGAGTGATGAGCATGGCAAAGAAGAAATACTGCCTGGTAATTGTGGTTGATTATTCCAGGTTTGTATGGACTTTCTTCTTGCACTCCAAGGATGAAGCAGCCAAGACTATCATGAACTTTGTGTTATTTGTAGAAAAGCAGTATTCCCTGCAGGTCAAGTGTGTGAGGAGTGACAATGGAACAGAGTTTAGAAACCACACACTTGATGACTTCTACCGGTCCAAGGGAATTAAAAGGCAGTTTAGTATTCCTAGAACTCCTGAGCAGAATGGAGTGGTGGAGGGAAAGAATAGGACTCTCATTGAAGCAGCAAGGTCAATGTTGGCTGACTCAGGGTTGCCACTGACCTTTTGGGCTGAAGATGTCAATACAGCTTGCTATGTAAAAAATAGAGCTTTAGTGAATAAGAGGTTGATGAAGACTCCTTATGAAGTTCTTCATCATTTGGCCCCTCTAATTTCATTCTTTAGAGCTTTTGGGTGTCCATGTTTCATTCTCAAAACTAGCAACCCACTCCAGAAGTTTGCTAGTAAGGTGGATGCAGGGTATTTTGTTGGTTATTCATCAACTTGCAAGGCATACAGAGTCTTCAACTGTAGAACAAAGATAGTTGAAGAAACTCTGCATTTTAAGTTCAATGAATCTCCATAGAACAAGATTCCACAAAACCCTGTGGAGTTGTTTGATCTGGACATACTACAATATGTTCCTTATCAACCTCCATCTGTTGAGCCTGTCAACAGATCTCCACCTGGTGGTACTGATGATGATGCAGTTAGTACTCACCTATTCAGGTTTAGTGACAACCTGCCTGAGTCCACTGAACCTGATGCACCTGTAGCCTCAGCAGCTCCATCCACTACAAATGCTGATGAGATTTCTGCTTGCTCTACTTCGTTTGAGCTGCCATATTCTACATGGTTTCAGGAATCTCCATCACCATCTGTTGCTGCTGATGGGTCTACAAACACTTGCACAGATATTATAGTCTATCAAGAGCTCAAGAATCACCCCACATCTCAAATCATTGGTGATATCAATGCTGGAGTTTCAACCATGAATCAATTGTCCAACTTCTGCTTCTATGCTCTCTTCATCAGTCAGCAAGAGCCCAAGAACTATCATGTTGCTTTAAGAGACAATGGATGGGTGGAAGCTATGCAGCTTGAGCTTCTTCAGTTCAAGAAACAGCAAGTGGGAGTTTATTCCATTACCCAAAGGTAAGTGTGCTATAGGCACCAAGTGGGTATTTAGGAACAAAACAGATGAGAAGGGCCAAATTGTCAAGAACAAGGCCAGGCTGGTTGTTCAAGGGTTTGCACAAGAGGAAGGCATCGATTATGATGAGACCTTTGCCCCTGTGGCCAGACTGGAAGCAATCAGACTATTCTTAGCTTATGCTGCCTTTCACAGTCTTAAGGTTTATCAAATGGATGTCAAAAGTGCCTTCTTATATGGAAAAATAAAAGAAGAAGTTTATGTGTGTCAACCACCAGGCTTTGAGGACAATAAACATCCTGATTGGGTGTACAAGCTTGATAAGGCTCTTTATGGGCTGAAGCAAGCTCCTAGAGCTTGGTATGAGACACTATCAACTTTTCTTTTAGAAATAAGTTCACTAGAGGCACCATTGATAAAACCTTATTCATCAAGACTATGGGACAACATAAGCTCCTTGTTCAAATTTATGTAGATGACATCTTCTTTGCATCCTCTGATCCAAAGTTGTGTGATGAATTTACAAAACTCATGAAGCTAAGGTTTGAAATGAGCGCTATGGGAGAATTACAGTTCTTTCTAGGTTTGCAAATCAAACAACAGGATGATGGAATCTTCATCCATCAGTCCAAATATACCAAAGACTTGTTGAATAAGTTTGATTTACAAACCTATAAGCCCTGTTCTACTCCCATGAGCAGCATCACACAACTAGATGTAGATCAGAAAGGTAAAGCGGTTGATGAAACCCTTTACAGATGTATGATTAGGTCCTTGATGTACCTTACAGCTTCTAGGTCAGACATCATGTTGCAACATGTGCTTGTGCTAGATTTCAGGCTGCACCTAAAGAATCCCATTTGATTGCAGTCAAAAGGATCTTTAGATATCTGCAAGGTTCCAAATCACTATGTCTTTGGTATTCAACTGGGCATTCTTGCAAATTAGTTGCTTTGTCTGATAGTGACTATACAGGATGCAAAGTCACCAGAAAATCCACTTCTGGTTGTTGCCAATTCCTAGGCAATTGTTTAGTTTCTTGGCAGAGTAAGAAACAAACATCAATTGCTACATCCACTGCTGAAGCTGAGTATATTGCTGCTGCAAGTTGTACCTCTCAGATACTCTGGCTTCAGAACCAACTTCTGGATTATGGCATTACTGAGACTAAGACTCCATTACTAATGGATAGTGCTTCAGCTCTTTGTATTGTTAAAAATCCAGTCCAGCACTCTAGGACCAAACATATAGAGATCAGACATCATTTTATCAGGGATTGCTATGAAAAAGGTCTGATTGATCCTAAGTTTGTGCCTAGTGCTGATGAGCTTGCAGACATTTTTACTAAGCCTTTAGATAGTGCTACATTCCAAAATTTGGTACTAAGGCTTGGTATGCTGCAGCTAGAATAATTTGACCAATGCTGATGCTCTTACTTCACAACTACTAATGAGCAAAGGTCAAATATAAGTACTGATGAGTCATTTAGTCTTCAGCTCCTTCACAACTACTGAAGACTAAAATACTTTCAAGTACTGATACACATTATTTGTTGAAAACAACTGATGTAGTGAGGTGGATTACAACTACTGATGTATGATTTTCAAACAAATAAGTACTGAAGAACAAATTTTGCTTACAAGTACTGATGTGTAATCTTACACATGCTTATAAGTACTGAAGACAAAATTTGTTCACCAGCTCTGAAGAGTATTTCATCAGCACTTGTGAACATCTGATCACAAGAGCTGAAGGCATAAATATTCACAAGAGCTGAAGGGTCAATGAAACATCTGAAAATCAGCCAAAGAGCTGATGAGTAAGTGTAGAGGCTAGCATGAAACAACTGATTTGACGGAAACAGCTGATGAGTAATTTCTCATCAGCTGATGCCAACAGCTGCTGTTTCATACCCAAACAACTGAAGGACAAAACCATGTCTTCAGTAGTTTCACAACTACTGATGACTAACACCAAGTCCTCAGTTATTTACAACAACTGAAGCAATACCATGTCTTCAGTAGTTCACAACTACTGATATCAGTAGTTTACAACTAGTGAAGACTAACACCAAGTCTTCAGTTGTTTAACGTCTGAAGATGAAAACTAGGTCTTCAGTAGTTTATAACTACTGAAGACTGACAACAAGTCTTCAGCCTTTTACAACATCTGAAGGACAAAACCAAGGTTTCAGTAGTTTCAACTACTGAAGACTAACACCAAGTCCTCAGATGTTATAACCACTGAAGGTTAAACAAGGTCATCAGTAGTTTCAACAACTGATAACTAACACCAAAACCTTCGGTAGTTTTCTTTCAGCCTTTGACCTACCCTATAAATACCCAACCTTCAGAGCATTTACTCTTCATTTGACCTAACTTTTCAAAACCTCTAAACTTCTCATACACCATTAATGGCGACCATGCAACTCAAACCTCGACACAACTGTGTCGCTCATCTCACCAAATCGCCATTATGGCCCAAATTTCACAATGCCGTCGAATCTTATGAACGACTCACGTTACCAAATGGCATTTCTTTTGAAACCCACCATCTACATCGACTCCCTGACAGAGTTCTGGACAAATATCACCGTCCAAACCGGAGAGCAAGATGGCGAGGTTTCTCTCCGGTCCTTCGTCAACAACCACCCAGTGGTTATCACTCCAGCTACTTTGCGCCAAACCCTAAAGCTGGAGGATGCCACCTACCCAACCTCTTACCCCAAAGGCGCCCTCGATCTATCCTTCACATCCAACGACTATCATGGTGACCTTTCTGCCTCCACCTTGTTGAAGAAACACTTCCCAGACTCTCAACGTCTAATTTTTCACATGGTGAATGTGTGTCTGGCCCCAAAACATCTTCATAGGACCAGATGTCAACAAGGTGGCAACAGGTATTATATTCTATCATTGAGAAACAACCACTGAATTTAACTGAAATTATATTTTGGAACTCAAAGACATGGTTGCTAAACCTGTTTTAAACCGATGGATTTATATCCTAGGTTCATTATGGCCATGATAGCAGACCAGCTTCAAGCTGAGGGACTTGTTGGCACTGGGGTCCCTGCCATGGCTGTTCTAGCCAAGGTATACTCCAGGCACAACACCGACCAATCCCTAAAACAGGCTGGCCGGCTGCGAAAACCCACGCAGCAGGAACCCACAGCCTCCACCTCCAAATCCAAAGTCCCCACCAAACCAAAAACCAAAAAGAAGCCCAAAAAGGCTACTCAGGGAAATGAGTCCCCTGAGGATGCCCCTGCAACACAAACACAGGATGTGGCTGCTGGTTCGATTCTCCCAGCAGCTACCACGACTCCACCCACCACAACCGCACAGGCTTCCTCTCAACAGGAGCCTGATTCAACCACTTATGGGGCAGCCACAATTCTGGGGTCTATCTCACTTGAGAAGACTGCCATTGAAATGCACAGTCCTCCCCAAGTGCACTTTGCTTCAAGCCCATCTCCCACTGAAACCGCCCCACAAAGCCCTACCTTAAAAATCGCCCAAGTGCTGACCCACCTGAGCACTCCACCCTGTCCCCAGAAACCAATTACAACTGGGGAGACTCCAACCGAAGAGAGGGTGGACACAAGTGCCGGTGGGAGCCCACAGCATAGAGAATCACATGTCCAATCTCCCAGTGTGGCTAGGGAGATAGGTCATTCTGGTGAGGCTGCCACTTCCTCTGCATCAACATCTGAGCAGGGTGAAGCTGGTAACATCAATAAGACCTCACCAGAGGCAACTGCCAATGATGGATCCAATCTGGAGGCTAGAAGTCCCCAGTACCAGTACCAAGGGGCACATGCTACTGCTGAGCCACACTCAGAGCATGTACACCCTGACATAGTCAGGAGGTCAGGTGATTCAGTTCACACTGATGATGACCTGAGCTTCTTCTTTGATGTAGTCGCTCAAAACACTATCTTAGAAGATAAGATAAGCAGACTCAAAGAGCTGCTTGCTCAAATGACTCAAGATAGAAGTCCATCTGCCACCACTGACCCACAGATGGCACCTTCACCCGAAGGTCTCATAAACACTAAGCCACTCCCACAAACTCGGCCACCTACCCCTGCTTCTGGCTCTAGCTCTCAGGAACAGAACCCTCCTGAGCAGCTAGATGCTACCCTCTAGAAATCCCTGCCTCTCATCACACCCATAATAATAGATATTATCATAATAACCATTGATGAGAGGCTTCCCACTCACATCCAACCCATGGTGGAGGTTGCCGTTGCTAAGGCGCTTGCTGATAGTCAAACCCCAATCAATGCACCCAAAAAGGGGGAGACATCAGTGCAAGCTAAGAGGAAGAGGGGAGAGGAGGAGTTAGAAGTAGAAAGAGAGGAGGTAGTTGAGAGGGAGGAGGCTGAGGAGAGTGTTAGGGTGAAGGAGAAGGGAAGAAGGTGAGGGAGGAGAGTAAGCATATTGAAGTGGCTGAAATCCAAAGGGATTTCAGTGTCACTCATCAAAAGAAAAAGGGAGAGAAGGAAGGAGAAGGGGTTGACTCTGATCTAGCAGCCCTTGTTAAGGAGGCTGATGCTGAACAAAGCAGATCAATGGACTCTGTCATTGATCAGCTGTTCAGGCAAGGCTTTGACAAGGACACTGCCATGCTAGATCAGGAGATCAGAAATATGGAGAGAAAAGAGATTGAGTACCGATGGTCTACTTATAGCCAAGAGGACAAAAAGAGACTCGAGGCTATGAGTAGATTCATTTCGAAGTATCTGGGCAGGCTAGTCCTTGATGTCGAAGCAAGGACCAGGGACAGAATCTTGGCTATAGCCACCAAGATCTGTTCAGCTGGTGATTTCACCAAAGGACTGGCCGCTGAGGCCCTCTCAGAAGCCGGTGCTGGGAACAGGACACTGCTAGCAAAACAGACCAAAACATCTCCTATCTCTTGATTGCTAGCAGTGCCTGCCAACATTCCCACACCAACCACCCAAACACAACCCACAAAACCAACCCCTTCACCATCAAAACCCGCAGCCAATGATCCACCCTTGAAGAAGAAGAGAAGGGTGTTTAGGCTGCAAGAAGAAGAAGAAGAGGAGGATGAAGAGGATAGACTGCCCCTTTCAGCAATCATCTCTCTACCCAAACCCAAACCTCAAACCATCACTCCCACCTCACAGATAGACACTGTGAGGGTAAAATTAGAAGAAGAGGAGCAGCAAAGATTACACGATGAGGAAATGCTGAAAAGCATTGACCAATCATATGCTGCTTCTACTTCTATTACGAATATGTAAAAGGAGGCTCTGAGACTCTTCACTCTCAAACCTTTCAATATGATAAGGAAAGAGTGAGAACTTGGCCTGATCGGCTCATAGGATAGTTAAGAAAGATATTCCTGTGAGATACAAGAGCCAACTTAAGAGAGTCGTAGATGAAGTGATCTCTGTGGCTCTTGTAATAACACCCTGGGAGATAGTAGAGGAGTTCGAGACAGCCTATAGAACTAAGCAGCCACCCCAAAAAATGTTAGACAATAGGGTGGTGAAAAGGGCTTAGTCTATAAGAGGCTTGAGAACTTCCATAGGGATGAGCTCAACTTGTTGTTAGAAGGAAGACACCCAGATGAATTTGCATATAGGCAACTCACAACAGTTGAGCTCAAGAATGGAAAACAGGTCAAGTTCATCTCAGAGCTGTATGGCCGGGAGGGGTTATTCGAAGGTGCAGCTGAAGACTTAACCAAAGAAGAGCAGATGATATTTCTTCAAGCCTGCACCTGAGAATCCTACCGGCTCATACATGGGAGGTAGATCTCATGGATGGGACAACAGCTCTGTGTCCAATTCCCTAAAACAGAGCTCCCATCCATACTCAGCCAATCAAATCTTAGAGACTACCTCTCAGGCCAGTGCTTATTAGGGTCAACTTCTGATCTGATCCAGAAGGAAATAGACCAATCCTTATGCCAACAATAAGTGGGACAACAAATAATTAGAGGTTTTGGCTGCATTGGTTCAGGGGGAGTTTGTTGGACCAAAAGAACCAATGAGCCAAGATCAGGAAAACCTCTAAGTCCCACATGTCATTACAACAACTACTGAAGACTCCCATCAGCTGTTCTGATAAAGTCTGAAGAATAAAAGTCTGAAGATCAAAGATCTGAAGTACAACAGCTGAAGAATCTAAAGTGCTGAAGACAAGTACTGAAGTCTGAAGTACTGAAACATACATGTACTGAAGACTTCAAGTACTGAAGACAAGTGCTGAAGATCAAAGTTGAAGAACTGAAGAACTGAAGAACTGAAGATCATCTACTGATGCACAAAGTCTGAAGACAAAGACTGAAGATAACAGCTGATGACATCTACTGAAGTCATCAGCTGATACATCATCTGAAGCCCAAGTCTGAAGAACCAAGTGCTGAAGATTCAGAGTTTGTAACAACAGCTGAAAGAGTCTTCTTCAGTTGTTGTGATGGTTTTTCATTTTAGTATTTTTATATTTAGTTTCAGTAGTTTGTACAACAGCTGAAGAGCTTGTTCTTCAGCTGTTATAGTTCAGTAGTTATAAACGACTGAAGAGTTTGTTCTTCAGTCGTTGTAGGTTTTTCAGTAGTTTCCTTTTCAGTACTTGTAATAGGTAGAACACTTTTGTAAGAAGATGTCAGCTGTTGACATCTTCAGTAGTTTTATGTTCTATCAGTTGTAAGTTTAATAATCGGTTGATGTCACTGTCAAGTGACATCATCACCCATCCTTTTGCCGCCTATAAAAGGATGGTGAACCATGCTGTATTAGGTGCCGAAACGTGTTGAGTAATAGAAAATCTTCTTTTTCGCAGAACTTTTATCTCTCTCTATGTTTGTACTTTTCCATGCAAAATATCTTGTGTTCTTGCTTTAAGTGCTAATTTCGTGCTAAATCCGCTGCAAAAACAATCTGATTGATCAAACTAGAGGCTGAGATCCTGTCAAAAAGGTAAACTTTGTTAAAGAGCTTGAGTATAATCTTCTGAGTGTATCTTAATTTTATGACCGAAGACATAACATGTTTTTCACTGAACATGAATGCATTGTTCTTAAGCCTAGGTATTTATTCCTCAAGAGTATATTCTGCTTAGATCCCCTAGGAAAGGGAACACATACAAGATGGTTTTGCAGGAAATGTCACCTTCAAGAGAAGTTTCTTCCTTTCAATCTGATGCCAATAGTGATGAGTCTTTCCTTTCGCATAAACAAATAGTCATGTAAACTTTAAGAACATGAATAAATTAATTAAAAATAATTTGGTAACTGGAATGCCAAAAAAAGAGTTTACAAGTGATTACAAATGTGTTGCATATCTGAAAGGGAAGCAACACATAGTGTCTCACAAGCAAAAGGAAAAGCACACAATCACTACTCCTCTACACTTATTACATATAGATATCTTTGGACCTGCCAGTGTAATGAGTTCCGAAAGGACTTCATATTTCCTTGTGATCACAGATGACTTCACACGATACACTTGGGTTTTCTTACTTAGAACTAAGGGATATCTTGAATAACTTCATTTCAAAATTGAGAATCACTGTGATCACAAGGTCAAAATAATCAGATATGATCAAGGAACTAAGTTCAAGAACCAAATCCTTAATACATTTGGTGATGAAAAAGGCATTATAAGACAATACAGTGCTCCTAGGATTACTCAGCAAAATGGTGTTGTTGAGAGAAGAAACATGACACTTATTGAGGCTACAAGGACCATGCTCCCTAAGTCTAAACTATCAATCATCTTCTAGCCAAAAGCAGTCAACACTGCCTACTATATGCTGAGCATTGTTTTAGTAGTCAAAACTCATAGTAAGACTCCTTATGAATTGTGGCACAAAAGGAGACCTTTTATTGGTTTTCTCAGATCATTGGATGTCTATGCATCATCTTGAATACCAAAGATCAGATATCCAAATATGCTGAGAAATCAGATGATGGACACTTTATAAGATACTCTTCCCAAGCAAAGGCTTATAAAGTATGTAATCTAAGAACTAGAGTAGTTGAGGAGTTAGCAAACAAGACCTTCATTCAGGACACACCTAGTATGAAAGGTTCTTATCCTGATTGGCTATTTGATCTTTACTTACTTACAATTTTTTTAACAGATCTTATGAGAATGTTTCTGGATGTACATATAACATATCAATAGAAGATCCTGATCCAAGATTTGAGCTGAAAAGACCAAGTCAGAACATCACTTCAGCTTCAGTGGTAACAGACGTTGCAGTTGGAAATCCTATCAGCACAATAATGACAAACACTTTAGCGCATACATCTGAGGTGCCTACAAATTCTACCACTAAGGCATAGAACTCAAATGAAGGGGTTTCTAATGTAGGAGGTGATGGAGATGGTGATAGTAATCAAGAATACCATGATGCTGACAACATCTCCACTTGATAAGTGCGCGGATGTGGTGGATGCTACTCAATAACCATATCTAAATTTCTCCAATTTAGATCTATCTAACCAACTTGATATTATTCCTCAACTAAGAATCCACAAGTCCAATCCCACCACAAACATAATTGAAGATGTTGAAATTGGGGTGAGAACAAGAGGACAAACCCATGATAAAAATGTTTATCTATACTCTTGCTTTCTTGTGCTAGATTGAGCTAATGAAAACTGATGAGGATCTCAAGGGTGGAAGTTAGGTTAAAGCAATGCAGGAGGAGCTGATTCAATTTAGAAGACAAAAGGTTTGTAATCTATGTACTATTCCTCAAAGGAAGACTACCATAGGTACCAAGTGGGTTTTTAGGAATAAGAAGGATGATAAAGGACTTGTCATCAAGAATGAGAAAAGACTAGTTGTTCAAGGGTACACTCAAGAAGAAGGG
This sequence comes from Flaveria linearis, assembly GCA_024085815.1. NCBI lineage: Eukaryota > Viridiplantae > Streptophyta > Magnoliopsida > Asterales > Asteraceae > Flaveria > Flaveria linearis. The sequence goes on from CM044006.1 coordinate 46,993,999, forward strand.
ATTGACTACACAGGTGTTTTTTCTCCAGTGGCAAGGCTTGAAGCTATTAGGATATTCTTTAATTTTATTGCATCCAAAGATTTCAAGGTTTACTAACTTGATATCAAGTGTATACTTTCATGTGGAGTAATAGATGAGGAAGTGTATGTCAACCAACCACCTGGCTTTGCAGACCCAGATCATCCTGATTATGTCTGAAAGCTTAACAAAGCTCTATATGGGTTGCATTAAGCTCCAAGGAAGTGGTATGAGACATTGTCACATTACCTAGTCTAACATGGCCACAAGAGAGGTACTATTGACAACACACTCTTTATCAAAGGAACAGGAAATGACTTGATGTTTGTTCAAGTTTATATAGATGACATCATCTTTGGGTCACCTAATCCAAAGCTTTACAAAGACATTAAGAAGATGATGATGAGTAGATTTGAAATGAGTGCCATGAGGGAACTCAATTTCTTTCTAGGAATTCAAGTGAAGTAGGATGACAATGGCATCTTCATAAACCAGTCAAAGTATGTGATACTCACCATATTTCATCTGATTAAGTGTATGTTTGCTAAAACACCCATAGATAGAAACCACTACCTAGAACCTAATATTGAGGGGGAGTGTGTTGATAAACATCTTTATAGGGCTATGATTGGGTATCTTATGTACCTCACAGTTAGCAGGGCTAGGATCATGTTTGCCACAGGTATTTATGCAAGACATCAAGCCAACCCCAAGATGTCACATATGGTTGCTATCAAGAGAATTATCAGATATCTCAAAGGTTACTCCTTAACTGGGCGTTTGGTATCCAAAGAATTCTGACTTTAATCTGTATGCATATGCCAATAGTGACTATGGTGGCTGCAACATGACTACAAGTCTACATCTAGGGGATGTCAATTTCTTGGTGGAAGGATAGTCTCATGCAATGTGTGAAACAATCCTGTGTGTCTCCATCAACAGCTAAAGCTGAATACATTGCTACTGCTAGTTGTTATGCTTAAGTGCTTACATTCAAAATCAGATGATAGACTATGGGTTCAATTTCAAAGAGACTCTCATTCACATAGATAACAATAGTGCTATCTCTATTATATAAAATCTCATGCAGCACTCAAATACAATGCACATCAACATCAGGTGTCATTTGATTAGACATAATTTTGAAAAGGGATTGACAAAATTAGTCAAAGTTAACACAAATGAACAATATGATTATCTGTTCATAAAAGCTTTTGATAAACAGAGATTTAAGTATCTTGTATCAACTATTAGGATGATTAACTTTGAGTAGATTTTCTTAAATTAAATTTCAATATTATTTTTCAAATATGTGTGTCTTAAGTTGTCTATATTATCACCCATATAAGCCCTGTTTACCTTGGAAGAAAATTTTTATAAAACGATATTTCTTAGAAAGTTAAGAATTGAAGACATTAAGTTGACTTCGAAAGAACATTATATCTTCAAAACTAATAAATATTTACTAAGTAATTTAACTTCGGAAGAAATTCTGATATATCTTCCGAATCTTAAATGTACTTCTAAGTACTTAAATGTTTTGAAGGACAATATTCTTTTTGAAAGCTATCATGTATCGGAAGCTTTAGCCATCCTTTTAATAAAACTTTTGTAGTTGAATTTCTTCCGAAACTAAATATGTCTCGAAGCAAAATTACATTAAGTATTTTTCTTCCGAATCAAATTCTTCTCAACCTAAGGAATATCTTCCAAAGTCAAATTTGCTTCAGAAGTTTTTCTCGAAACTTCCAAAGACGAATTACCTTTAGAAGATTTTCAACTTCCAAGATAACTACCTTTTGAGCACTTTTTCAGAAGTGGAACGAACATCTGGATTTCAAAGTTTAACCATTTGTATTAAAATTGTCTCAAATCCTACCATATAAATATCCTTACAATGGTTCCCCCTATTTCTTCTTCCTCTTCATCTACAAAAGTTCTAACCCTAAATTCACCCACTTAGCTTCTTTTATCACAAAGCTTTCTTAAATGGCCAACCCTGAACCACAAAAACCAACCAGATTTTCCATGCACCTATACATGCAACATAATCAAGTTGCTCTGTTTTCATTTAAGAAAGATCTCAGTTTCTAAGATGTTTGTCTTTTCCTTGCTAAATCAAACTAACTCACCGCACTCATAATAGACCCTCCGCAATATGAATAACAACTCCTTGATTCTGGAGGACCTACCAAAAGATGATCTTGGATGGTGTGAAGGTATTGTCTACCACATTGCAGGGGAGACAAGTGTTTATCACACCATCCATAATAAACACTCATCTAAGGCTGGATTATGAATAAGGCGAGATGTTCTTCCCCAAATCTGTTGTTAATGAATCATTTCGGAAGATGGGTTATGAAGGGGACTTTATAGTCAGAACCTTGAAAAGGGTAATGTCTCTTACAAATGGAAGTACCTCCTCCATGTTATTATACACTCTTTATCTAACAAACATGGAGGATGGGACCCGATTCCTAAGGAATTATCCTACATAGTCCATGGAATGGTTCAAGGGCTCAAGTTCAAGTACTCCCAATTTGTCTATTCAAATTTGCTTACAAATTGGAATCCTTAGAGTATTACATGTTCCCTAGATATGTTGTTAGATCTTGAAATTTGTATAGGTTTAGTTTCTTAAATCAATCATATTGTAATATCTTTGTAACCACTTATCATTCTATATGCAATATGTGTATATAGGTTAACCCATAGAATATGTGTTGATTTATGTGTATGTTGCAGGGAAAATCATAAGTATTGGCCAATTTCAAAGAATGGACCAAGTGTAGGAAATATCTACAGATGAACATTTTGTTCCTCCGTAGATCCTGTGAAACAAATCAAACATTCCATAGAACTCCTGCGGAAGCCTTACAAGATCACCCTTGAAGATCATGCATATCCTAAGGTTGACTTGCTGCTGAAGACAAGTGCTCCTGCAGAAGAGGATATCTCCTGCGGAAGAACTGTTCTAAGGAAGAATTAAGTTCCTGCGGAAGAACAATAATTCCTATGGAATAACTAAGTTCCTGCGAAAGACCAACTTGATGTACTTCACCAAAGTACATCGAGTCAACGGAAGTTAACTCTAAAGCAAAAGTCAACAACTACGGATGACTCTACCTTAATCAGAGAATGTCACATCAGAATATTCTCTGAGTAACAGCCTTACCCTGATAAGGAAGTTATAGTTTCCAAATCAGTAAACCCTAAGCCTATAAATACAAGGCTTAGGTACACAATTAAAGAAGCCGATTGCCAAAAATCAAACACCAATCAAACCCTAGCAGCCGCAATCGTATTCACAATAATACATTCTGTTGATACATGTGTACCTAGCTTAGGAGCTCAATGTAAAATGTCTTTCATGTCTTACATATATGTAACTGAATGGGTATGAATGAAATACAATTTGTGGTTGATGCTTATAATGTTTAATATGATGGACCAGTCGCACGACTGAACCAGGAGACTGGATCAGTTGCACGATAGAGACATAAGATTGGCTCAATCGCACGACTGAACCTTCATTCGTGCGTATGAACCAATCATATGATTCAGTCGCACGACTGAATCATACTAATGGTTCAGTTGAACGATTGACAAACCCTAACCTATAAATACCACTTAATTCATGGAAAAATAAAAAGAATTCGAATACCTACGCACATAATCGTACCCTAGCCGTCCAGAGGCTCAAGAAAACCTGTTCCAAGTTCATAGATCACAGTTGATCGTTCTCTAATAATTCATAACATTTCATTAATCGTTAGATTGATCTAAACTGTGTTCTCCCTGATTGGATTGCCAATCAAATAGGATTCTGTACTATTTGAGTTGGTATACATTGTAGAATTAGTTAGTATTAAATCAGCTACATTATTTAATTAATTAAAAAAAAGAATTCGAATACCTACGCACATAATCGTACCCTAGCCGTCCAGAGGCTCAAGAAAACCTGTTCCAAGTTCATAGATCATAGTTGATCGTTCTCTAATCATTCATAACGTTTCATTAATCGTTAGATTGATATTAACTGTGTTCTCCCTGATTGGATCGCCAATCAAATAGGATTCTGCACTATTTGAGTTGGTATACACGTAGAATCAGTTAGTATTAAATCAGTTACTTTATTTAATTACTTAAAAAAGAATTCGAATACCAACGCACATAATCGTACCCTAGCCATCCAGAGGCTCAAGAAAACCTATTCCAAGTTCGTAGATCACAGTTGATCGTTCTCTAATCATTCATAACGTTTCATTAATCGTTAGATTGATCTAAACTGTGTTCCCCTGATTGGATCACCAATAAAATAGGATTCCACACTATTTGAGTTGGTATACGCGCAGAATCAGTTAGTACTCCATACATACACGGTCCTAACAAGTGGTATCAGAGCTTTGGCTCTTGATTTTGCATGTGATTCGATCAATTTGGTGTACAAATCACGTTTTTTCATTCAAAAACACCATCTTTTTTGTTAAAGCAGTGTTTTCGACTCCAGTTCAAAAAGTTCACGTTTTTCGGATTACGGCAGATTTCGTGTTTTTGAGTCATACTATCAAAAGTCTTCGAATTTTCAAAAACCAGTAGCTTCAGTCGCACGATTGACTCAATTGCATGACTGAACTCAATCGCATGATTGAACTCAATCGTACATCCCATACGCACAATTGAACTCAGTCACCCATCCAATCATACGACTGAACACTCCATTCGTATTGTCCAGTCGTCCTTGTCCAATCGCACGATTAACTCAACCGCATTTTCAATTGCACGATTGAGCCATCCGCATCGTTCAATCGCACGTTTGGCCTATTCGGACCTCTCCATTCGCACGTGTGAAAAAGTTGAAGTTTGAAATACAAAGTTAATACAAATGGAAGATCAGTACTCAGCTTTCACTGCCGGAAGGGATTCACGGATCCAGAATCTATTGCTTCTGGAAAACGAAGTTGGTAATCACAGTAAGCCCCCTAAGCTCATAACGTTAGAAGATGACCCACAATGGAAGCAAAGGTTCGAGATATACTTAAATGGAGTTGATCCTAATATGTGGGAATCAATCGAGACTAGGTATAGCATGCCGGTTGGTGCTGATGGAGTAAAACTTACCTTGGGTTGCATGACTGATAGCCAGAAGGTAAAGTACAATGCAGAGAAGAAGGTGTACGTCTTGTTAACTCAGTCAATTCCTAAAGATATAGTCCATCAGTTTTCTAAGAACAAACAAGCCAAGAAGCTATGGGATGCTCTGGAAAAACGGTATGATGGGAATGTGACGTTGAGGACATTAAAGGCAAAGGCTTTGAAGGAGTTTGATAACTTCTCTTCAATAGGAAAAGAGAGCCTGGATGACATTATTGACCATTACTACCACTTGATGAGTGAGCTGCAAACTCATGGAGTTACCACGTTCAATGGAAGATAAGGTGTCAATTTTTGCAGATGGATTGCCAGAGAAGTGGGTCTTATTTGTGTCAAATCTGAGAGAGAATGATATGCTCACAAAGTTAGATATTAACGATTTCATTCTGAAGCTGAGGGAGGAAGAGTTGAGGATGAAGTACAGGTCTTAAAAAGGTTCATATGATCAAAACCCGTCACTTTACAACTCAACTCCTCAACCAAAAACTTCTGGAGCACCACAGTATTCGCGTCCAGTTCAGCTGTTTCGTCCCAAGTCATTACTTCAGGATCTGACACGTCAAGGTCATCTTGCACCCAATACATAGCACCTGAAGCCAATGCTACAAATTGAAGACTGAGAATCTTGGTAATGTGACTGTAGAGGTAGCAAAGGAGCATATGGATCTCCTAGCAGCTGTCGTTCACTCCTATGACGGTCTAGTTGTGGGGAAGATTGGAAACTTGCATCTGGCAAATGAAGACTACGAGCAAGTAGACGAGAATGAGCTCAAAAGGATGGACATTATTTGGGCGCTAACTAGTGTTGTCCGGAGGGTGAAGAAGTTTGTTAAGAAGACCGGACACAACTTGATAGCCACAAAGGATACAACCTTTGGTTTTGACAAAACCAAAGTTACCTGTTTTAATAGTGGAGAAAAGGGGCACTTCAAACATGAATTTGTGAAGCCTAAGAAGACAGGTAATGGTAATCCATTCTCCACTTTCAATCGTCAAGATAAACCCACCAATAGGGCTACATCATCAAGCAAGGATCCTAAGGCCTTGACTACACAAGACGATTAAGGACAAGATTGGACCTTTCGCTTCGTGTCTCCGAGAGAATCCAACATTACATGTGTTGAGGGTTTGGATGACGACTCTGCAAGTGAAGGTGATATAGCAGTGGAACTTGTAATGTCAGATCATGAAGATACTGCTACTGTGGTCACTCACGTAAATGAAGAAGGTCCAAGCACAACATGTTCAGAATCACCAGAACCCGAAAAGTCAAACTCTACGATGATGGTTGATTCAACCGAACCTTCTCAGGTGAGTTCCACAGACCAACTTTTTGATAATCATGCTTGTTCTGAATGTAATAAATGTAGGGATAGCATAGATTCAAAATGTGCTAGGCTATTATATCACAATGGTAGCTTAGTAAATGATTTACAACTGTGCACAGAAGCAAACCGAATTTTAAAACAAAATGAGCACAGTTATAAAGAGAAAATAGAACTGTTAAATAAACAACTAAAGGAAATCGAAGTTGGGGCATTTAACCAAGCAAATGACATAAAGTTCTATTTAAACTCCCTAGAAGAAACTAAGAAACAAAAAGCAGTTTTGGAATTCGAGGTAAATTCTTTAAAACAAAAACTGCACAGTTGGACTAGTTCTTCTCACATAGTTTAACACTTAGTAAAAGAACGAAACCACGGGGAGGGTTTGGGTTACAAAGTCGCTCCACCACTACATGAGACCTTGTTGAATGCTAAATGCAAACTAATCAATAATAACCCAATCATGGATCTTGTGGTGTCCACTCCTCTTGTAAGTGATCCAGATTCCACAAGTAAACCTATCGAATCTGTCACTAAACAGAAGGAGACCACTTTGAAGTCAAAAGGTAAGATGCCGATTGTTAGTTTGGATGAATAATTTGCAAAGGTTAAGGTGGAGTCAGGTTCAAACATGTCTAATTCAGAACCAAAAAAGACCAAACAATTTAACCAATCTCGAGCACCATGTCTTAGTCTAAATAAACAACAGGGTAAAGATGTTAAACATGTTCAAACAATGAATTTTTTTAAAGAAGTCAAAACATCTAAACCAAAAGTGTCAAAACCCAAAGAAACTAAAGTCACACCTGTGTCACACACTTCCCCACGGAAACAGTTTCACCAACATGTCGAAAGTAGATCATGCTACACTTGTGGAAAGTATGGACACATTGCTTCTAAATGTTCTTATTATCAGACACCAAGAAAGAAGATTGAACTTAATGACACAAAACCAAGTTCTTCAAAAAGGAGTTCAATTACTCCACCAAAAAGAACCTATGAACCTAAAGTTCAAACAATAAGCCAATCGTCTGTTTATCACAAATAGTCCTTACATAAAACTGGCTTATGGAAAGAAAAATCAAGTCCAGTGTTTGAAAATGAGAACAAGAAGAAGAATGATACGCCCTCTCCATCAAATGGACAGTGGGTAGAGTTTATGATATTTGAGTCCTCCGGGTGACCCAATCCAGTTAAGGCTTGGGTCCCTAACCTAAACTAATCATTTCCTTTGAATGTGCAGGGTGTCCACTATAGTGCTTCAATGAATACCTGGATTGTTGATAGCGGTGCATCAAGACACATGACTGGAAACCTGTCTCTCTTGTCAAACGTCAAACAAATTAAAGGATGACACGTTTCATTTGCTGCAAATAAAGGAGGTTATATCACTGCACAAGGAGAAGTGGGAAACCAAAAACTGAGGTTTGATAAGGTAAACTATGTTCAACAACTTCAAAATAACTTACTTTCTATCTCCTAGATATGCGACAAAGAGTTCAAAGTTGTATTTGACAACAAGAAGTGCTATGTTCTGAAAAAAGACTATATCATCCTGGAGGACCAAGTGTTAACGTCAGCTTCAAGATATAATGATTTGTATGTCTTGGACCTCTCAAAGGCCTCTACAACCTATCATCAATTAAAATACTTCTTGTCAAAGGCAACAGAAAAAGACTCCATCTCCTGGCATAGGAGAATGGGACACATCAATCCCCGGAAGATGAATCACTTGATCAAGAATAATCTAGTGCATGGAGTAAATGTTCAAAACTTTCAATTACAGCATTTCTGTGTCGTATGTAAGAAAGGGAAACAGACAAAGAAGTCTCATTAGGCAAAGAACGTTCATTCAATCGACCTGCCTCTTGAGCTTCTTCATATGGATCTGTTTGGCCTAGTCAGTACAAAGAGCATTGCTAATGATTTGTACTACTATGTAGTTACTGATGATTACTCAAGATTTTCTAGGGTGATGTTTCTGAAATTCAAATTAGAGACATTTGAATCATTCAAAGAGCTAGTAACTACATTGGAGTCACTCTACAAGCTGAAGGTAACGCAAGTTCGCTCAGACAACGGCACCGAGTTCAAGAACCAAGGGATGGAGGCATTTTGCAAGGAAAAAGGAATTATGCACCAATTCACATCTGCCTACACTCCTTAAATGAACGGGGTTGCTGAGAGAAAGAATCGTAGCTTGATAGAGGCAGCCTGGACGATGCTAGCAGACTCGAAACTGCCTATCCAATTTTGGAACGAGGCAGTAGCTAATGCATGTTACACCCTTAATCGAGTCCTGGTGGTCAAGCATCATGGTAAGACATGTTACGAGTTACTCTAACAACGTAAACCTAATCTAGAGTACCTCGAACCGTTTGGTGCACCATGTACACTACTAAAGAAAACTCAGTCAGGGAAATTCAGCGAGAAGGCTGAAGAAGGGATTTTTTAGGATACAACATACCAAATAAGAGAGTTTACAACAAATCAATGGGTCTAGTAGAAGTGTGATGCAATGTTGATGTACAGAGATACACCACCTGTGACATCCGTCACTTCAAGGTCCGTCATTTGACATGAAACTTCGTTAACTATTCTTAGAGCATTCATTTGTCACCTTCATAAACTATTTGTGAAGAACATCATACTCGTTTGGTTTTCCTTTACAGTCAGGATACCATCATTTGCAACTACATCATCCAAACGCTCACGAATATCACCACCGACACCGTTAATTATAGCATGTTATATAATATAAACAACATTAAACACATCCTTATAATTAGTATAACGCGCGTATTTACGACGTTTTCAACCGAATCAAGTTTGGCGATTCGGGAGCTAAGTGCAGGGACTAAACTTGACAAATGGTCAAACTAGGCTGGGTATAAATACCCATTTCCCAGCCATTCTTCACATCATCTTCATCTTCATCGCTCTTCTTCTTCTTCTCCACTTTCTATCTCGAACTAGCACTAAAATTGGGCCAGTTTGTTGCGTTTTCAACGTCAAATCTTGGTTATCATCGTGAATACTCACTCCTAGCAGGTAGATAACCTCGTTTGACCCGTTTCTTGCTCGATTTAACTTCTACGTTGTCTAGGGTTTCGGGTGTTCGGGTTCATCCGAGCACATGAGGTCGTGTGGGCTTGTGTGTTGTGTTCCAGTGTGTGTTTCTTGTCTAGACATGTTAGATGTGTGTTTCTGGAAGTTCTTGAGGTGTAAGAACTCATGCTCATAGCAGATGATTGCTGCTCTGCACTTCAGCAGTCGTGACCTGCTGTACAGGGCGACTGGGTCTGTCATGCGACTGAGCCGTGCGACTGGGTGAGTCGTACGACTGAGTCCATGCGTCTGAGTCTTTCGTGCGACTGAGTAATGCGACTGGGGTGAGTCGTGCGACTGAGTCCACACGTATGTGCGTGTCACGCGATTGAATGCATGCGATTGAGTGTGCTGTGCGAATGAACAATGCGGATGTCGTATGCGATTGAGTCTATGCGATTGAGTCTATGCGATTGAGTCTATGCGATGGAATGCATGCGAATGAATGTGTATCGTACGATTGAGGGTTTAATCGCACGAATGGAGATTCAGACGTACGAATGAAGCTGATTCGTACAAATGGATGTTGATTCGTGCGTATGGAGGTTGAATCGTACGAATGAGTGTTGTGTGGTATGACTGAGTGCTTAGTCGCACGAATGGGAGTTCAATCGTGCGAATGAAGCTGATTCGCATGACTAAAAGTTAATTCGAGCGAATGGGGTGTCCAGTCGTGCATCTGGTCCTGTTGTGCAATCGGAGTCATTGTGTGTGAATTCTTCCTGTGTGCTGTGAGTGTTGTCGTGTGATGTTAAGGTAACATCGACACGGTTGCCAATGTTAATGAAGAACATTGAGATTAACACTATCAAACTCATTAATGTTATATCAAGACACATCGACTTAACACTTTACAATTAGTAACAAACAATTCCTAACACAAGTTCTTACCAAGTATTCCTTTAACAACAATAACACTTTTACCCAAACATCATCGACAATGGCAACGTTCCTAGTGCTTGGATCTACATAAGATCTATTGCGCGTGTTTGTGTGCAAGAGTTACCCATGACCGAACCGATACGACCCGACTCAACTAAACAATACGGTTAACAGTAGACGTATTACTAATGCTTAACGTAACTGTCAATAGGTGATTGGCTGTTCATACATACATACAAGTTTGGGAAGTTACATCATACATACTTACCACTTAACAAGTGAGTTTCGTGGCCCCTTTTTACGCTTATACAATTATTTCAACCTTTTACAACATGGGGGAAAAGTATGGTCACACGTTTTCAATGCTGTACAATATACATACAATTTTCATACTTGGAATCAACGTGATACTGTTTTGTGAGTACTTATCTGATGCATACATGATGTTACTGTGTGGACTGTCTTACAACCATTAATTCCGGTGTTGGAACCAACAGATAGGTATTAGTAGTACTACTGGGTTGACACCCCACCCTTGACGAGATGGTTACTTGTGAGTACCATCCCTACTGCCAGGAACGTGCCTGGGGTGAATATATTCTGACAAGTTGCTGTGTGTACGTCATTAGGTTTGGTTGTATAAAACGCATGGTATGTGATCTTGCTTGCTTATAACTGTATGCACGGTATTCCACTACAAATACTATACAGCATCAACTACACGTTTACAATTTAAACCTGCGAAGCTCACCAACATTATTGTTGACCGTTTTGAGCATTTCTTTTCAGGTGATCAGGGTAATTGAAGATCTAGGAGTGCTGCCTTTTAGAGGAGACCCTAGGATGCATTTTGTAATTATTACCCTTGTAAACCTTGAACATGACTTTTTGTATACTTGTTCCCGAGTTGTGGGAATCTACTTTACAAGTTATCGCCAATGTTTATGTGATCATTTATATTGTGCTTATGACTATGCTGTCGTGAACATTGATTATACCCGACACAAGTCACCAATTGTGTTCGGTGTCGTCATGGCACGCTTGTCAACACACTATTATTGCTACTCTATTGCATACCATGTGTTATGACGATCCCGTCTAGCTCACATTCCCCGTGTTTCCTCTATCAGCGGGGGTGTGACAGACTGGTATCAGAGCCATTGGTTATAGAGAATTAGGCAATTACACTTGAGCTAGACTATAACCTAGGAACCTTCATGTAGATTTGCATGCTTAAGCTTGTGTGCATTTATATATCTCGTGTATGCGTTCCTCTTTATATGTTTGGTTATCCTTTTGTTTTGTGATCTTTCACTTTGTGCTTGAGCCTTTGTGCTCGACCCCTATGGGATGCTTCCTATTGGATCTCTCGTTCCCTCTGTGCGCCAAGTTATCATAACCAAATTCGGGTATTAAGACCCGAAGAGATCTTCACAGATCATACATCGCGCTTGACCTCATATACTGAGAGACCGACCCGAGGAGGCCATGTCTGAGTCCTCCCAAGGACGCGAGATAGACAACCTCCGCTAGACGATACGTGATTACATGTTGGACTCTCAGTTGACTTGATGGATTATTATGGATGTGATTTGAAGGAAGGTCGGATTCCATGTAACCGGATTAGGCATCATTCTCGGTACATCGTGGGTGTGGTGGGAACGCTGCAGGGAACCCTATATATAAATATCACCGGTATACCGAGAATATGCTTAAAATGGGCTGCATGGTGATCTTGACTGACCGGAGCATCGAACGTTGGAACCTGATTCTATGCAAATGTGCTTCCTATCTGATCATCCTGAGAAAAACACTATCACTCTTAGTCTTTCTCCATGGGATACCTTTATACTAGAGCCTTATGATTGTGTGCGCACCACATCATATCATTAGGTCGAGATACCTAAACAAAGGGGAACTCTGGTGATCACGCTTAGCGTCGATCTCGGATACTAAATCCGACCCTAACATGGTTATGCCTGAAATCCTGAAGGTATGAAGGATAGGCAGCTATCATTAGATATATTGTGCTTATGTGCTTAGAGTTTACTTGCTATTACAACCTACTATTGGAATACTATTGGTTTAGGGGCATGAGGACAATACCTAATTTGTACTTGATGAATGTGGACAATACTATGATGTTAACTTGGGGTAAGTGAAGCTAAGGGTGACCATGCAAGGCAAATTACCATTACGGGTGCACACGTAATTGCAAATCGCCGTGCATGAGAAGTCTGGTTAATCTTACCATGAGGTAACGATCATGAGTATTACTAGCTGCTATTTTATACCCTAGGGTGTGCTAGGATCATAAATCCTAGTGAGGCTTTATTAAGGGTAACATAACATTACTAACACCTACCATTACTTAAGTCCTGCCCTATTTAGAGCCTTCATGGCGCTTCAAATCATGACATTGACCCTATCTTCCGCGAAACATTCCTCCACTTAGCATTTCAGTAACTAAGGAACTGATTGAATGCTTAGAATAAAGGTGGACTTCGAGAAATGTAGAGGAGTGATGATACTCCCTACACATTATATCATGTTACATATTGGGATTATGCTAAGGGAAATTAGGATGTCATGTAAACGGTTTAAGTGTCATTCAAGGTATGTCGTGGATGCGGTGGGAACGCTGCGGGGGACCCTATATATAAGCATCACCGATATGCTAAGAATGTGCTTAAACTGGGCTACGTGACGATCTTAATGGACTGAAGCATGGGTTATCGGAACTTGATGAGTGGAATCATACGTGTATCTCAGAAGTGACCAAAGCTGACCTGTTTAAATCTTTCTATGACTAGAAGATGCCGCCCCGAAGAGTCACAAGTGGTACCAACCAAGATGGTGAGACCCCACAAGGCAGAGGTAGGGGTAGATCACCAAGAGCAGGTGGCGCCCCAGCTGGCGACAACCAGGGAACTGAAAACCCTGATATAGCTGCTATGATCGCTCAGCAGCTAGCCGCACTGATTCCAACTATAGTGACTCAAGTGAGCGACACTCTTCGGAATCATCAACACCACAGGAGTAATGATACTAATGATCAGTATAACCAAGGAACAGAGAAACGGAAAGAGACTGGGGAAACAAGCCGGTCTGGCACCGGAAAGCTTGATAAGCGGGCCAAAACGACCAGAAACTTTGTGGCTATGCCTCAGGGGAAGAAAGAATATGCTGGCCCACACCCCAAATGTGACAGGTGCAACCTTCATCACCCCCCAGTAATGCCGTGTCGGACGTGTGTGAACTGTAGGCGCCCGGGGCACCTAGTGAGAGATTGTAGAGTTGCATCGAACCTGGTGACACGCGTCAACGCGGTTAACCCCGTCGGGAATGCCAGAGCTTGTTATGAGTGTGGAGGTCTTGGTCACTACCGGAACACATGCCCCAGACTGAATAGGGCACCGGGTCAGCAAGGGAATAACCAGTACCAAACGATGGCCATAGCTGGCAACCCAGGCCAAGAGAATCAAAGAAGTGCTGCCAGAGGACGTGCATACGTTAACGGAGCAAATGGCGCCCGTCAGGTCCCGAATGTTGATACAGGTACGTATTTTGCTCAACCACCCCTTCGTCTTCAAATTGAATGGTACTGGAGCAAACAATAGTTTCATATCTTTTGATTTTGTACACACGCTTGCCTTGATAGTAGACTAAAGACTAGCTTCCCTGTAGAAATGGCCAACGGTAGGGTGTACTAGCAGGTGAGATTTTTAGAGAGTGCTCTAGGATATTGGAGAACCATGCCTTTGACTTGGACATAATACCTTTCGAGTTGGGGATTGTGGGAATGGATTGGTTATCGAAAAACGGAGCCGAGGGTGTTGGTCAGGATTACCTCCTCCACGACAGGTGGGATTTCGTATGGAGTTAGTTCCTGGAGCTACGCCGGTAGCAAAAGCACTGTATCAGTTAGCGCCGTCTGCCTTACAAGGAGCTTCATATTTCTTCAAGATCGATCTCCGTTCTGGATATCATCAACTGAGAGTTTCGAGGATGACATACCGAACACAACATTCAGGACCCGTTATGGGCAATAAGAGTTCTTAGTCATGCCGATCGGACTGATTAACGAACCAGCTGTGTTCATGGACCTGATAAACCGAGTATGCAGACCTTATTTGGATAAGTTCGTGATCGTATTTATAGACGATATACCTACCTACTCTCGATTGAAATAAGACCCTAAGGAACACCTTCGGACCATACTGAGCCTATTGCAAGAAGAGAAGCTTTACGCCAAGTACTCGGAGTGCGAGTTTTTGGCTTCAAAAAGTAAGGCTCCGGGACAGGTGGTTAACGAAAGTGGAATTCAGGTAGATCCCAGAAAGATTGAAGCAAGGAAGAAATGGGATGCACCCCAGACACCTTCGGAGATACGTCAATTCTTAGGTTTGGCCGGATACTATCGTCGCTTCATTGCAAATTTCTCAAAGGTTGCCCAACCGTTAACCTTGATGACTCAGAAAGACAAGAAGTTTGATTGGAAGGAAAGCAAATGTGATGGCCGACGCCCTAAGTCGTAAAGGGCGCGTGAAATCACTATGTGCTCGAGTTTTGGGATTGACTATTCAGACAAACTTGAAAGCTCAGATCCGACTTGCACAAAGGGAAGCATTGAGAGAAGAAAACCTCGCGAGAGGAGTTCTAAGGGTTAGACAAACAGACGAATTGCAAGGATGATGGAATACAGTACTTCATGGATCGCATATGGGTACCCAAATGGAGAGATGTTCGTACCCTGATCATGGAGGAAGCGCACAAGACACGATATTCTGTTCATCCTGGTGCAGTATGTATCACGATCTTAAGGATCTATACTGGTGGCCAGGCATGAAGAGAGACATTGCTATGTATGTAAGCCAATGCTTGACGCGCTCGAAAGTTAGGGCTGGACATCAAAAACCATCGGGACTATTACAGCAACCTGAAATTCCCGAGTGGAAATGGGAGAACATAACTATGGATTTCACTACCAAACTCCCTAGAACAAGTAGCGGGCACGACTCGATATGGGTCATGGTGAATCGGATGACGAAGTCCGCTCAATTCTTACCGATCCGGGAAAATTACAAGATGGAAAGGTTGGCGACGTTATACATTAAAGAGGTCGTGACATGGCACGGTGTGCCGGTGTCAATCATATCCGACCGAGACAGTCGATTCACTTCACGATTTTGGCAAACACTACAAAAAGCGATGGGCACTCGATTAAATATGAGTACCGCCTTTCACCATAAACAGATGACCAGAGTGAACGAACTATACAAACGTTGAAAGATATGCTCAGAGTTTGTGTAATCGATGTTGGTGGTAGTGGGGACACTCATCTACCATTGATGGAGTTCTCCTACAACAATAGCTATCATACAAGCATTGGATGCGCTCCATTTGAGGAATTGTACGGGGGAAATGTAGACCCCTAGTTTGTTGGGTTGAAGTTGGTGAGAGCCAGCTTACAGGCCCAGAAATCATTCAAGAGACAACTGATAAGATCTTCCAAATCAAAGATAGACTAAAAGCTGCAAGAGATCGCCAAAAGAGCTATGCCGACAACCGTCGGAAGCCTCTAGAATTCAATGTTGGAGATCACGTTTTACTCAAAGTCTCTCCCTAGAAAGAAATTGTACGATTAAGAAAGAAAGGGAAGTTAGCCCCTCGATACGTGGGACCATTCGAGGTTACAGAAATAATTGGTCCGGGGGCTTACCGATTAAGGTTGCCACAAGAACTCAGCGGTGTACATGATGCTTTTCACGTGTCGAACCTCAAGAAGTGTTTGGCGGACGAGTCCTTACACGTACAAATTGAGGAAATCAAGATCGACGAAAAGCTTCATTTCATTGAGGAACCTATCGAGATCGTGGACCAAAAGGTCAAACGCTTAAGGCGTAGCAAGATACCGATCGTTCGCGTGAGATGGGACTCCAAGCGAGGGCCAGAATTCACGCGGGAATGGGAAAATCAGATGAAACTTAAGTATCCAAACCTATTCAAGGATGACGCTCTTAGACCTAGCACCAGTTGAATTTCGGGACGAAATTCCCTCAACTGGGGGATACTGTGACATCCGTCATTTCAAGGTCCGTCATTTGACATGAAACTTCGTTAACTATTCTTAGAGCATTCATTTGTCACCTTCATAAACTATTTGTGAAGAACATCATACTCGTTTGGTTTTCCTTTACAGTCAGGATACCATCATTTGCAACTACATCATCCAAATGCTCACGAATATCACCACCGACACCACTAATTATAACATGTTATATAATATAAACAACATTAAACACATCCTTATAATTAGTATAACGCGCGTATTTACGACGTTTTCAACCGAATCAAGTTTGGCGATTCGGGAGCTAAGTGCAGGGACTAAACTTGACAAATGGTCAAACTAGGCTGGGTATGAATACCCATTTCCCAGCCATTCTTCACATCATCTTCATCTTCATCGCTCTTCTTCTTCTTCTCCACTTTCTCTCTCGAACTAGCACTAAAATCGGGCCTGTTTGTTGTGTTTTCAACGTCAAATCTTGGTTATCATCGTGAATACTCACTCCTAGCAGGTAGATAACCTCGTTTGACCCGTTTCTTGCTCGATTTAACTTCTGCGTTTTCTAGGGTTTCGGGTGTTCGGGTTCATCCGAGCACGTGAGGTCGTGTGGGCTTGTGTGTTGCGTTCCAGTGTGTGTTTCTTGTCTAGACATGTTAGTTGTGTGTTTCTGGAAGTTCTTGAGGTGTAAGAAATCGTGCCCATAGCAGATGAATGCTGCTCTGCACTTCAGTAGTCGCGACCTGCTGTACAGGGCGACTGGGTCTGTCATGCGACTGAGCCGTGCGACTGGGTGAGTCGTATGACTGAGTCCATGCATCTGAGTCTGTCGTGCGACTGAGTAGTGCGACTGGGGTGAGTCGTGCGACTGAGTCCACACGTATGTGCGTGTCATGCGATTGAATGCATGCGATTGAGTGTGCTGTGCGAATGAACAATGCGGATGTCGTATGCGATTGAGTCTATGCGATTGAGTCTATGTGATGGAATGCATGCGAATGAATGTGTATCGTACGATTGAGGGTTTAGTCGCACGAATGGAGATTCAGACGTACGAATGAAGCTGATTCGTACAAATGGATGCTGATTCGTGCGTATGGAGGTTGAATCGTAAGAATGAGTGTTGTGTGGTACGACTGTGTGCTTAGTCGCACGAATGGGAGTTCAATCGTGCG
This sequence comes from Flaveria linearis, assembly GCA_024085815.1. Taxonomy (NCBI): domain Eukaryota; kingdom Viridiplantae; phylum Streptophyta; class Magnoliopsida; order Asterales; family Asteraceae; genus Flaveria; species Flaveria linearis. The sequence goes on from CM044006.1 coordinate 47,011,728, forward strand.
AATGAAGCTGATTCGCATGACTGAAAGTTAATTCGTGCGAATGGGGTGTCCAGTCGTGCATCTGGTCCTGTTGTGCAATTGGAGTCATTGTGTGTGAATTCTTCCTGTGTGCGGTGAGTGTTGTCGTGTGATGTTAAGGTAACATCGACACAGTTGCCATTGTTAATGAAGATCATTGAGATTAACACTATCAAACTCATTAATGTTATATCAAGACACATCGACTTAACACTTTACAATTAGTAACAAACAATTCCTAACACAAGTTCTTACCAAGTATTCCTTTAACAACAATAACACTTTTACCCAAACATCATCAAAAATGGCAACGTTCCTAGTGCTTGGATCTACATAAGATCTATTGCGCATGTTTGTGTGCAAGAGTTACCCACGACCGAACCGATACGACCCGACTCAACTAAACGATACGGTTAACAGTAGACGTATTACTAATGCTTAACGTAACTGTCAATAGGTGATTGGCTGTTCATACATACATACAAGTTTGGGAAGTTACATCATACATACTTACCACTTAACAAGTGAGTTTCATGGCCCCTTTTTACGCTTATACAATTATTTCAACCTTTTACAACATGGGGGAAAAGTATGCTCACACGTTTTCAATGCTGTACAATATACATACAATTTTCATACTTGGAATCAACGTAATACTGTTTTGTGAGTACTTATCTGATGCATACATGATGTTACTGTGTGGACTGTCTTATAACCATTAATTCCGGTGTTGGAACCAACAGATAGGTATTAGTAGTACTACTGGGTTGACACCCCACCCTTGACGAGATGGTTACTTGTGAGTACCATCCCTACTGCTAGGAACGGGCCTGGGGTGAATATATTCTGACAAGTTGCTGTGTGTACGTCATTAGGTTTGGTTGTATAAAACGGATGGTATGTGATCTTGCTTGCTTATAACTGTATGCACGGTATTCCACTACAAATACTATACAACATCAACTACACGTTTACAATTTAAACCTGCAAAGCTCACCAACATTATTGTTGACCGTTTTGAGCATTTCTTTTCAGGTGATCAGGGTAATTGAAGATCTAGGAGTGCTGCCTTTTAGAGGAGACCCTAGGATGCATTTTGTAATTATTACCCTTGTAAAGCTTGAACATGACTTTTTGTATACTTGTTCCCGAGTTGTGAGAATCTACTTTACAAGTTATCACCAATGTTTATGTGATCATTTATGTTGTGCTTATGACTATGCTGTCGTGAACATTGATTATACACAACACAAGTCACCAATTGTGTTCGGGTGTCGTCATGACACGCTTGTCAACACACTATTATTGCTACTCTATTGCATACCATGTGTTATGACGATCCCGTCTAGCTCACATTCCCCGTGTTTCCGCTATCAGCGAGGGTGTGACACCACCCCCTTGCTGGAAAAGGACCCTCTTTCTTTTTCGAATATGATGGATTCTTTAAATCCTTCAACATCCCTCTCTTTCCTCCTGAGCATGAGTTATCGACCAGAATGATGTATGACGTATTAAACATACCATCACTTTATCCAATGACCTCAGCTTCACAAGGTGAGTCTTCTAGTTCTTCAGGGGGAGCACTTGAGGTAAGTGACTCCTCCTCTGATGATAAAGATGTAGCAAATGATCAGGTGGATCAAGGGAAACAGGTTCCTACTACTCCAAGTACACAAGCATCTGATGTTGATGCCTCTGACACTTCGAAACCTCATACTCCCACTGCCTCACATACTGAAGTGCAAGAAAGATGACCAAGGGGTCATAATAAGAAACAAGGCTCGACTTGTAGTTCAATGATTTCGACAAGTCGAGGGCATTGATTGCAATGAAGTGTTTGCACCTATGGCAAGAATGGAAGCAATCCGTATCTTCCTAGCCTATGCATCTTAGATGAAGATCAAAGTCTATTAATTAGACATAAAGAGTGCATTCCTTCATGGTGAAATCCGGGAGACAGTGTACGTCAGTCAACCCGAAGAATTTGAGGATCCGTATCATCAGGACAGAGTTTACAAACCAGATAAGGCTCTCTACGGGATCCATCAAGCCCCAAGAGCTTGGTATGAGAAACTCTCAACTCATCTTGTGAAACATGGCTTTCGCAGAGGATTGATTGACTGTACACTGTTCATCAAAGAAAAGGATGGTGACTTACTGCTAGTTCAGATCTGTGTTGATGACATAATCTTCGGTTCCAAAAACGAAGCATTATGTAAAGAATTTGAAGTAGTAATGAAAGCTGAATTTGAGATGAGTGCCATGGGTGAGATGAAGTTCTTTCTCGGGTTACAGGTGGATCAGATGTCAAAGGGGATATTTCTACATCAGACCAAGTATGTAGGCGATATTCTCAATCGGTTTGATATGGAGAATGCTTCCACAGCTGGGACTCCACTGCTACAAACCATGATGTCGCACCCGACGAAAATGGTGATCTGGTGGATGCCACAATGTACCGAGGAATGATCGGATCTCTCATGTATCTTACTGCCAAAAGGCCTGATATCATGTACACGACATGTCTATGCTCCAGATATCAGGTGAAACCTAAAGTCAACCATCTCATAGGCGTCAAAAGAATATTTCGTTATCTGAAGGGTACTCCAACACTTGGGTTGTGGTATCCTCATGATGATGACTTTGAGTTTACAGCGTATAGCGATTCGGATTATGGCGATTCGTTATCTGAAGGGTACTCCAACACTTGGGTTGTGTACTACAAGTCCACTTCAGTAGGATGTCAATTCTTTGGGAGAAGATTAGCCACATGGCAGTGTAAGAAGCGTACATTGGTGGCTCTGTCAACTTGTGAAGCTGAATATGTTGCTGTTGCAAGCTGCTGTTCACAAATCATCTAGATTCAACAGCAAATGCGGGACTACGGTTTGAAATTCTCTAACACTTCTATATTTGTTGATAATTCTGCTGCTATAGCCGTAACTAAAAATCCGGTCCAACATCCTAAGACAAACACATCGGAATTAAATATCACTTTATACCTGATTGTTTTGAAAAGAATTTAATCGATATTGTTAAAATTCAGACGAATTTTCAACGAGCTGACCTCTACACAAAAGCTTTTGATAAACCAAGATTTTTATATCTGTTAGAGGTCAACAGCGTGAAAAAGAAATGTGAAGTGATTCCAAAAGATGAACATGCTTAGTCCAACAACTGTTTATTTCTTTTTCTTTTTATTTTCTTTTATTTTTCTTATTTTAATTTCCTGTTTCTATAAAATCAAAAAAAAATCAAAAAATATTTTTGGTTTTAGAATTTTAGGGGGAGAATAGGTTTGTTTAGTATTAAATCAGTTACGTTGTTTAATTACTTAAAAAAAGAAAAAAAAAAGAAAAACGAGGATGGAGGACAGGCTAGTTAATAGAAAGGAGATCGTATATGTGATACTGATTCAAGGATTTTGGAAAATGATAGCACACAAGAACAAAGAGTTTAGTACTTGAAAAGAATTTAACTGATTAAGATGCAAAATTCGAAGTATAAGTCTGAGAAGTCTAGGCAACATAAAAGGAAAAAATGATAGTAAAACTAGCTACTACTAAGGTAACACAGAGAAAGTAGGCCTAGAGGTTGCTAGATCACTTGATGATGTGTTGGTAGATTCAACACAATATATAAGTAGACTTCATTGGTGAGTTCAAGCTCAAACTAAGTTGTTCAACAAGTTGTGGGGTATCATCTTATCCCTGGTTAGCACAATCAACAAAGTTCCAATAAGGGGTGACGAGCAAAATAAACACCATAAATATGTGCGATTGACCATAAAAATGAGCAAAGAACATAAAAAATGCAAAAAGAAATCAAGCTAATAACCTATGTTGTTGGTGCGATCTGTGCAAAAAGAATATAATTGCTCAAACAAGAAGATTGGTTGTGTGCCTCTATGTTGTGCGGTAGCACTGACCTGAGGATAAGCATAACCTAAATATTCTAGAATTCATTGTTGTTTACGCCACTCTGCTATGCGATGGCACTGACATGAGGCTTGGCATCTCTTTGAAAGCTCTTAGAATAGTTTCTTCTTGTCAAAATACCCGTAGACCACTCAAAAATCTCCTAAGGAATGTTGATTACCATATAAGTGTGGGATCCACAAATGCTTGTTGAAAAAATTAAACCTTAAATCGTCACCAATGTATGTAAAATATCTGTGTACGGATTTAAGAGGACAAGTATACTGACAATCATCGTGTGCTGCAATTCTTGAAAGTCCAAATCATTATGTGTATCTTACAGCACTAGTATGATTTCCTAAACTTGCTAATGACTCTCGATGAAAACAAGAATCTAGCATCAAAAGACTTTGGTAAAATGTCCCAAATGATTTGATAAACCTATATGATTCCATAATGAATCGTTCCAGTTATGATCAAAGTAACTTGACGCTATACTATCTAGAAAGAAAAATGTGGTAGATGCTTATCTTAGGATTTCAACCACACACAAAATTACAAAAATAAGTTTTAGTTTTGTCTTTTAGTTCTAGTTGTTTAATTTGTTTAATTTTTAGTCAGTTTAGTTATTAAACATCGGACTATGCATTCGAATACAATCTGGGATTTACTCACTAAAAGGTCACGTCTGAGGTGACTAATGGGGTTTTCAAATGTAAAAGGATCACGTCTAAGGTGACAAAATGCTTTTACTGTTAAAAGGATCACGTCTAAGGTGATCAACAGTTTTCTAAGTTAAAATGGTCATGTCTGAGATGATCACTAGTCAAAATGTCTTATCAATAAGTAAAATGGATAAGTGTATGAATAGTCATAAGGTCAAACTCATAAGTATGAGCCATTCGTACGATTGGACCATTCTTATGAATCAGTATCACAAATGGGGCATGAGTATGAACCATACACATGATTGGATCACAAGACTGAACCAATCGCATGAATGGAGGAGACCGAATGAATTAATCGCACGACTGAAACCTAGCCACACGACTGAATGTGACTGACTGAGCCAATTGCATGATTGAAGATTGCGAATGGATCCAGTTGCCCGATTGAAGATAGATTCAGTATAAATAGGGGTAAAGTTGGTCGCATATGTTCATCACCCCTCAATCGCCCTAAAATCGCATGAAAGTAGCGACACTCTGCCAAAATCTGATTAAATCAATTTCTTCTTACCATTGTGATACTGACGTGTTGTTACATCATATTCAGGTAATTATCAACCAAAATCGCACAAAATGCGCGGTGAAATCAAAGCCTAATAGACCCAAAGTGTTTGAAATCAAGAAATAAGTCATAATCATCAAACAGACCATATAAACGTGCAAATTGGTTAAAATGAAAGACATAATGTGACATTTAGAGTTCCTGCGAGTCTAAAGAATCTAAACACAATGTTTAACTTCCAGTTTTGACCTAGATTCAGGATTAAAGTGTCGAACAGAGAGGTATGCAACTGGTCACTCTGAATGAACTTCAATCGCACGACTGAGCTGTGCGAATGGCTCAATCGCACGAGTGAGCTGGACAAATAGCTCAATCGTACAACTAAACCATGCATAGTGATAGGATCAATTAGAGCAATCTGTAACAATTATATGAACAATTCAAAGCAAAATACAATCTATTGTAATCAAATCATGCAAAATCAACAAAATTCATATTTCATTGATAGCAAAGACAATTACAAATGATAGAGAGCAGTTCTCATAAAAACATGCAACTACTTCAATCTATACTACGTCTAAGCTATTTATACTAGAACCTAAGGAACTAAATTTACACAAAAAGTCCCTATACTAGTATAAAATACAAAATAGACACTAAACAATAAAGACTAAATGTTAATCTTTTAAGGGACCTGACAATACTCCCCCTAAGATTTACATTGTCTTCAGTCTTCAGTTCAGCTCCATCCTTTCTTTTCTTCTTTTATCTTCAATCTTGTCTTTGTCTTCATCTTATCTTCTCTGCATCCTTTGACTTCTTCTTTTATCTTCAATCTTCTCTCTTCATTCTTCAATCTGCAAAGAAATCCTCAGGCTCTTCTTTTACTTTGAACATTGGCTTCTGCTTATACATTTCAATTTCCTTCAATGCATTCTTAATCGCTGACTTGAATTTCTTTGCTATAACAGCTTGCTCTGGTTTTGATTCATTGGTTTTTATATCTAACTGCTTCATTCTTTCCAACGTGTTCTTTGACAAACATGCTATATCAACATTAGCATATAGCTCAATTGGAACTCCGCAGTCTTTTGTGTACAATTCAAGCACACATTTTCTTGATATTCTCATAAACTCAATATCTGGAATATCTTTCTTCACGATGTTTGCATAAGCAAGAGCCTTTCTCAATGAAATTCGCTCCATTGCAGCATTCATTACATTAATGATTGAGATAAAGTATTTCTTATCTTGTTCTGCAATTTCAGGAATCACCTTCTCAAACTTTTGTATAGCCAAGAATGAAATATAACTCGGGTAAAGTAATTTTAGTTCAAAAGTACCAAACAATGAAATCATGTCCTCATCCCAGTTTGTGAGATTTCGGACCAACTTCAACTCAAAAGTTGAGGTGTTATAGAACCATCTCAAAATTGGTTTTGTCTTTTGATTTCCTTCAATGACCTTCAATCCCAGTGAAGTTACTTTCTCGAAATACTTATCAGAAAATTCAATCATAAAATGTTCTTCTTTTGTTTGTAAACCCCTTAACTTTTTGTTTTTCTTCAGTAAAGCAAAGTACTCCTTATCTTCCTGATCGCATCTTGTTTCAAGAAAGTTACTAGTCCTTGCTAATCCTCTTCTCAAGAGTTCTACAAACATTGATCCTCTTTTTGATTCAGTAGGATTTATCAAGTCAAGCTTACTTAACTCTTTCAGATCTTGCACTGGAAGTTTAATGATGCTCGAGTAGAAGTGATATACATCACACACAGCATTTACTCGTTTTATCAAAAATGCATCAAAAATCTCATCATACTTCCATGCTATGATTTTAACTTGATTTGTAAAATCTGGAGCAATCATTGCATTTAAAAGCTCAGCAACTGATTGTCCTCTCTGTAACACATTTGTCACTAGATCACCAGTTGATCTAGACTTATCAAAAATTTGAATTTGATCAGAAGAAGCTTTGTATACTTGTTTTTCTGTTGGAGGAAACATACTCATCAATTCTTTCCTTCTTTCAAGCATACTAGATTTTTGAGCCATCTGTTTGATTTCTTGGGGTTTAAAGATCCGAGTTCTTTTTGTAATGTCTAAATACTGAGGATTATCAGTATCTAGAATGATTATTTTGTTCGATTGTTTTTCAGTCAATTGAAAGCTTTTTACTAAATTCCTCAAAGATTCTCCTTGTAATCTCTTCAATCTTTTCCATGGATAATTCCTAGCTTGCAACCATGATCGTAAAGCAGTTATGCTCATGTCTTCTGGATCTGGATGGTGCAGCTCAGAACTAGAAATTTCTTCAACGTTTATGCTCTCCTGTCTTCTATCCCATTCACCATGTTCCAAACTTATTTCATTTGGATCAACAGGTGCAGAAGACTCAGCAGCTATACACTTCTCATATTCATCGTTTATCTGAGAAACAGTTAGCCCATCTAAGAACACTCTGTTGTACTTCATTTTCACCAAGAAGTTATACCTTTCCTCAAAATCTGTTGGAATGTCATCAATTCCTTGATCATGCTCCAAAGGAAGATTTTCAAATTCTTCATTTATATCTTCATCATCAAGAACTTCATTATACCAATTATCATCAAATTCATCTTCTAAGTCTTCCAAAGCACCAATTTTATCTTGAGCACTTGGTTCTTGACTTTCTTGAATTTCTTCTTCAATTAACTCTTCAGTTCTCTGAACCTTTGAAGATGATTCAGGTACAACTTCTACATCTATTTCATCTATTTTTCTCTTCCCTTTCTCCATTTCAGATATCTTCTCAACATCAATTGGAATATTTTCTGAAACGATCACTACTTCAGGAGAATTGGGTTTTTCAGATTCTTTTGACTTCAAGTTTTCTTTCAAACTTTCATTTTCTTCAGTCAATTTCTTGAATTTTTCTTCAAGAAGATCATAGTCTTTTATTATCACCTCAAAATTTTTAATCACATCTTCTTTGTCTTTAGCATAAGCCACAATCTTTTCATCTTTGCTAAGACTTTCTTCTTTCAATTTATCATTTTCTTTCTTTATCATCTCAATCTCAGCCTTTAGATCTGCAATCTCCTTATCTTTTGCTTTATTTTCATCTTTTAATCTATCAAGTTCATCAACATCTACAATCTTATCAGTTTGAACTGCCACATGAGTTGTAGAAACTGGTATATTTTGATCAATTTGAAAAGAATCAATGAATTCATAATCAAAAATTTGATTATCAACATTCATATCATGATCTATCTCTGTTTGAGCCTCTGCCTCTTCATGCTCAATTTCATGATCAACTTCATCATGTTCACTTTCCTGATATCGGAATCTCAGTTCCTTGAACATTAACATCAAGATTGGTTTGGTTCAAGTTGGAGAGCTGTTGCAATAAGGTAGAAGAATGTGGATTGAAATTTGGAACTTGAGTCGGTGAATTGAGAAAGTAATCCAAGTTACTATGATCAATTGCATCTCCTGAAATGGAAGATGTGCCAGACTCAGGATGTCCAATTTCTGTACCATCATTAGGAATAGGTTGTGATTCTTCTTGATCTGCTGAAACTGAATGATCTGAAGCTGAAGCATCATGAACATTGTCATTAAATTGGATTGTTGAATCCTTGACAAATGAAAAAAAATGGATAATCTGGGCGAGCATCATCTGAATCATCAGAATCTGAATCATCACTAAAAGATTCAAGATCTCCTCTTGAGTTCTTCTTACCTGAAAAATCATCAGATTGATTAAACAAGTGAGATTGAAATGAGTTTGACAAAGAATCTATATCAAATAACCATGCAGGACCATTTGAAACTGATGGAAAAGAATTTTCCAGAAATTTAACGTTGAATGTTTCATTAATAGTATTTGTCCTAGAGTTATAAACTCGATAGGCTTTTGAAACTGATGAATATCCAACGAAAAATCCATGATCAGCTTTTTCTTCAAATTTTCCTAAATGATCACTTGAGTTTAGAATCATAACTGGACAACCAAATGATTTTAAAAAGTTTATGTTTGGTTTCCTGTCAAACATTAACTCATATGGAGTTTTCTTTTTATCTTTAACAAGTAAGATTCTATTCTGAACAAAACATGCTGTTGATATCGCTACGTCCCAGAAAGTGATTGGAATTTTAGCATCAGCTAACATAGATCGGGCAGCTTCAATTAGAGTTCGGTTCTTCCTTTCAGCAACTCCATTTTGTTGTGGAGTTCTGGGAGCACTGAACTGATGAACTATCCCTTTTTCTGCACAAAACAAATCAATATTAGCATTTTTAAATTCAGTTCCATTATCACTTCTTATTATCTTTACTTTTTGTTCAAGTTGATTTTCAACTTTATTAATGAATTCTTTTAGAAGATCAGCAGTTTCAGATTTAGCTTGAAGAAAGAAAACCCATGAAAATCTTGTATAATCATCTATGATGACTAAACAATATGATTTTCTACCAATACTCCTAACATTAGTTGGTCCAAAAAGGTCCATATGTAACATCTGGAGTGGTTTGGTGTTTGAGTTTATCAGTTTGGACTTATAAGACGTTCTATGTTGTTTTCCCTTCAGACATGCTGAGCAATGATCAGTTGTTGAAAACTTCTTGGAAGGAAGTCCAATAACATGATTTCCTACTACAAGCTTGTTCATGTTTTTGAAGTTGGAATGACCAAGACGTCTATGCCAAAGTTGGCTTTCATCATTTGAAGCTTTAGCAATCAGGCAAGTAGATTCAGTTGCAGGATCCACTTGAGACATATCCAGTTTGTATACATCTCTGTCTCGAGCAGCTTTAACTATCACCCAGTCATTGCTAATCTGAAAACCTGGTTTCAAGACATAACGGTGAGATTCATCAAAAAGAACAGAATAAGATTTGTCACAAGTTTGGGATACACTTAGAAGATTAAAGTTCAACTGTGAGCAAAAGTTGACTTTATCAAAACTGATAATCCCATTGGACAATGTTCCCTCTCCTGTTATCTTTCCACCTGCATCACCTCCAAAAGCAACATGAGTACCATCAATTAACTTAAAGTCTTGCAACAAAGCTTGATTGCCTGTCATATGCCGGCTACACCCACTGTCAACATACCATGAGTTGATTGGTCTCCGCGGGCGTACCTGCAGTCACAAACATTTAAGGTGAGTTAGTAACCCAAGCCGAGATGGTCTTGGGCTTGCCAAACTTGTCAACAATTGTAAATTGTTTAAAATGAAGTTTGTTGACATCTGGTTTCTTTTGAATTTTAACATGTTCAAATCCTTTTTGAGAAACCAACTGATTATCTCTTTGAGATTTTGATTTCAAAGCATTATTAAGAAATCTTGAACTCTTGTATGAATCATTTGAGAATGTTCCTTGGTTTATTCTCACAGATCGAGGAATAAACTTTTCTTGATGGTATTGCTGTGATTTGACAAAATCAGAATTATTTCTTCTGAAAGATCTCAAACCCAAGGAAGGTTATTGTTGTGAAAATTTAAATCCAATATTTTGATTTCTTATAAATTGTGGATTTACAAAGCCTTGATTATTGAATTCCTTCCTTGAAGAGTTCTTCCTGAAGTAACAATCATTGGTATTGTGATTTCTTTCATCACACAAAGCACAGTATTTGTTAAAATAACACTCAGCTGTTGTGTGATTTGTCATATCACATATGTAGCAATACTTGTTAAAGTAACATTCTGAAATGTCATGATTGTACATGTCACAGATATCACAATACTTTTCAGAATGTTTAAACAACATTTTATTAACCCTTGATGTTGAAGCAACATTTGATTCTTGTTTGAATTTTGGGTTAGGCAATTTAATTTGTTGTTTAATTGGTGTGAATTTGGTCTTTTGATCTTTAGGATTTTTCTTTTGAACTTGAACAAAATTCTTTGACTCCTTTGATTCAAATCTTTTATACACAGTGGAAGTCTTATGATCTGAACTTGTTCTCAGATCAAAGTTAGATTTGATCTTAGGTGTAGTTGTTATTTTTGTGTTTGTGTTCAAGTCAAAAGTTCCTGCAGACACAAACTTCACAGGTTTAATTTGAGTATTGTTCTGTGACTGATTAATTGATTCAGTTTTCTTAGCTTTTGCAGCTTTTCTTCGTCTTTGATTTCTCAATCTTGATAAGGTTTTCTTACTTTGAAGTTTAGTTGAGTCTTGAGAAGATTCCTTTTGACACTCTTGTTCTTCAGTTAGTTCATTTGAACTTGAATCATCAGAAATATTATTATCTGTTTTAGCTTCTTCACATTTTCCTTTAAGTTTGTTATTGAATTCAGTAGATTTTTCACTCATTTGTTCACTTTGTTCAATAACAGTTTCACCTTTTGGTACAAACAGCTTCTTTTGTTTTTGTTGAGGTTCATATGATTTGACTTTGATTGGATGACCATTTTTGATCTTGTCTAAGTCAGTTTCTTCATAAACTTCAACATTTTTCTTTTTAAAGTTCTTTTGATCTTGAAATTCTTTCAGTTTAGCTTTGTTTTCTGGTGAATGATCATGTGTATTGAAATTCTCTGGTAATGTTTTAGAGATTGATTCAGGCATAGGCTTATGTGTGAATCCTAGTCCTGTTTTATCTTTGTCATTTCTTCCATTCACCAGTTGGTCAACAATTTTCTTTGAGCTTTTAACTTTGGCTAAATCTATTTGAGTTGCTGCATGTGCCAATTTTTCTTGTTCAAGTGTTTTGTTCATCTCTTCAAGTTGTTTCTTTGCAAGTTCAAGTTCTTTAATAGTTTTGTTCCATGAAGCTTGAAGAGAAATTATCTTTTCATCAGCAATTTTGTGATCTGATTTTAGTTTATTGTGCCTTGATTCTTCTTGTTTGAGCTTGTCACATATTTTGAATGAATATGTTCTGTAGTGTTCAACTAGTTCGAAACATGCTTTTGTGCACATTTTCTCTCTCACGTCTGCTGGTATTTCAGGATATGAGTTTGAAGATTCAGTATCAGAAGAGTTAACAACCTTTGGTTGTTCTGATTGAGCCATAAGAGCAACTTCTTCAGTAGTATCTTTTGGGTCTGATTTGTCGCTCCAATCATACTCTTCTTCTTGATCTGATTCATCATATTTAGGATCTTTAACTTCAGACCAGTCTTCATCATCAACTTCAGCAACTAATGCCAGATTAACAGTGAGATCAACAGTAAATTGCTCTGAATATGCACTCCAGTCATAACCATCTTTGATGTTTACAACCAGTGCCTTCTTAGTTTCCTCACTTTTCTTCTCTTCTTTTAGTTCTGGCATTGGTAGACTTTGATATGGCTTCTGAAAAGTCTTGTTTGCATGTTGCTGATATTTTTGACCATTTGAGCTGCCTTGAGTATTTCCTCCTTGATTTCTTGGAGCTTTACATTCTCTTGAAAAATGACCATAGCTGTTACAGTTAAAGCATCTTGATTTTGATTTATCAAACCCAACAGTTTTGTTTGCACTGGGTTTGTAATTTCTGTTAGTGTAAGAATGCTTTTGAGTTCTGTAGGCTATCATGACCATCTGCCAGTTAAGATCCATTTCTTCAACATCATCTGGATCCATTTCAAACAAATCTTGTAAAACTAGCTCCATTTGAGTCAGATGACTGCCTTGATAAGCTTGAAAGCTTGCCATGAAAACAGTGAAAGCAGTTTTTGACTCTTCATCTTGTAAAAGAATGTTGATCACATCTTTCACTTTACTTGGATTGGGAGAGTTTGAGGAAGATGGCATCTCAGTTAAAGGTTTAGGCATTTGAGCTTTAGGTGAAGACCGTGGTTGTGGTTGAGTGGAGTAAGCAGGTGTACTGGTAAAGAATCCTGCTCCCACAAACAGATCACCTTCATCTTCAGGAGTTGATTGGTCTTTAGCCAGAAATGCATTCTCTACAGTATTTGCTGGTGAAGCAACATACTTATACTGAGTTGTTGATGCATGTCTATCATTATTTCTTGAGCTCTCATCAATCTCTACAGATTCAATTTTAGCAATGAGTAGATCAAGATCCATTGGAAACTTCTCAGTATGTTTCAGTAAAGTGACAGTTTGTTTCCAAGAAGATGGTAGTGCATTCAGAAGTCTGTTGTTTAGATCCTCAAGATCATTCTTGATTCCCAAAGTAGACATTTCTGTAGTTAATTGCACAAACCTATTCATCTTTTGATTTATTGTTTCTCCTGAGATGTGCTCAAATAATTCCAATTGCCTTTTCAGTTTTTGCTTTTTCAGATCTTGGATTTCTTTCCCTCCTTCACATATGATCTTCAGAGCTTTATACATTGTATATCCAGTTTGGTAGTTTTCAAGTCTGGATAATACTTCCAAAGGTAACCCTTTGCACATGAGAGAATAGGCTTTAACATCATTTTTCACCCTCTTTAAGTCTTCTCCATGTAGGTCATCTTCTGGATATGGCTCTTGTGTATCTTTTGTATACACAAATCCTCTGTCTGGACCATCAGTAGTCACAGGAATGTATGGTCCCTTTTCAATTGATTTCTACAGATCTATGTCTATGGAATTCAAACGATGTTTCAGTCTAAGAGACCAGTTTTTAAAATCAGCTTTGTTTTTAAGTTTTGGAACTCTGTTCTCAGAATCTTCTAATTTCACCATTTTTATATTTTTGTTGTTTTCTAAGCTTTTGAATTAAAAAAAAAAACTTAAAAAAATATTTTTGGATTTTTGAAATTTTATGAAAAATTTCCAAGTGTCAAGGCTGGTATGTCAGAACAGTGGTGATACGTCTCAACAGTGTAAAACGACCAGCTGATATGTCTAAGGGAATGCCTTAGAAAATTTCCAATCGCACAGTGGTTGTATGTCCACACAGTAGTTATACGACCACACAGTGTTGATATGACCAACAAGTGAGGTGGTAATACGACTCCACAGTGGTAATATGACTAGAGGTAATACGACTACACAGTGGTAGTATGTCCAATCAGTGAGACTTACCACCCAGTGGTAATATGACTACACAGTTGTAGTATGTCCAACCAGTGAGTACCACAGTGGTAATACGACCAGGCGTAAAATGACTGAACAGTTGAGAAACGACTTAACAGTTCTCAAACGACCAAACACTTAGGCAGATATAAGTGTTTTTCAGCCCTAATACGACACATTCATCAGATTCTTATGAATTTAACGAACTCAGAAATCTCAAAATCCTTCAATTGTCGATGAATTGAGCTGAAATTTCACAACTAGTTCATGATTATACCGATAATCAATCCTATAACCTCAATTTCAGTAATTATCAACGGATTTCGATGAATTTTGGAGATTCAAAGTTGAACACTCAAGAACACTTATTCGAACTGTTTTTCACTAATTCACTCGATTTTTATGAGATAAACTGCAATTTGTGATTCAAAACATGTTTCAGATGATGAAACACAGCTTCGATTCACAATATTTCACTTGAATTGTCAATTGATTACAGATTTCAGTGGATTTTTGAAGTTTCTATCTTAGACAGAACCTTCAAAAACACTCAACCGAAAGCTCTGATACCAATTGATAGGATCAATTAGAGCAATCTGTAACAATTATATGAACAATTCAAAGCAAAATACAATCTATTGTAATCAAATCATGCAAAATCAACAAAATTCATATTTCACTGATAGCAAAGACGATTACAAATGATAGAGAGCAGTTCTCATAAAAACATACAAAAACTTCAATCTATACTACGTCTAAGCTATTTATACTAGAACCTAAGTAACTAAATTTACACAAAAAGTCCCTATACTAGTATAAAATACAAAATAGACACTAAACAATAAAGACTAAATGTTAATCTTTTAAGGGACCTAACACATAGGAGTTCAGTCGCACGACTGATGTAAACACATTGGATAGCATACGACTAAGACCAGTCGCATGCTAAGTCGTACGTTTGAGCTCATTCGCACGACTAGATCTCAGTCGCATAGTTCATTCGCACGATAGAACAGAAGATTTCAAGTCAAATGAATCAAATTGTTACTCATTGACACACACTAACGTTTATTTACATTGTGTAACAGATGGCGAGTCGTTGGACTATGAGCACAAAGCATAACATTGGTGCTCATCTGGATCTGACCTCCTAGAACGGGACTGATTTCTAGGGCATTATTACATTCTTACTGAGATCGAGGATCTTCTGTGCTATATCGACTTAGTGCACTCCGTACCGTTCAGTTCAGCAGACTTTCTGGGAAAGCACTATTGTCGACAGGTCCTCAGAGCCCCACTATATCAGGAGCTCCATTTTTGGTCAGGCTATAGAGATCACTGAGGATGATCTCAGGACAGTCTTGTAGTTTGGGGATGATGCTGACTGCCCTACACGATTACACCCACTGACTGTACGAGGCTGATTTCTACGGGCCAAGTACTCGAGGGATATCAACATAGGTGTGCTCAACAAGAGCAACTTGTGCCCCTAGTTTAAGTACTTAGCCCATGTGCTGCTTAAGTGCATTGCCTCAAGGAAGGGAGGCTTCGATGAGCTGTCTGATCAGATTCAGATAGCCTATGTGGCGTTGGTGCTGAACTATCCGTTCAGTTTCTCAAGGATGATCTTCACCTACCTGGTGGAGAACATCGAGGCGAAGGGCAAGGAGGGCTTTTGCATGTACCCTTTCTTTATGCAGATGATTATTGACCAGGAGCTCCCTTTGCTACCAAAGGAGAAGAAGGATGCCATGGTGCTTGAGGTGATGGATGATACCACCTTAGGCAGGATGAAGGTGTACAGGGGGAAGCAGGTGAAACCCCCTGTCAGGCGACTGTTTGGGCATCCGGCCCATGAGGATTATGTGGCGCCAGCTCAGAGGAAGTGGTGCCACGATGATAGTGACTTAGACACTGAGTAGATTGTGCTCCCTGCAGATGATTCTGATGATGATGATAGCGGTGATGGTGGAGATGCTGGCCCCACCTAATCTAGGGCTACTACTACTGATGTGACATTTCCATCATCCACCCGAGGAGGAGCAGAGATTGTGGGATTCCATCAGGACTTCCAACCTGATGAGGAGGAAGAGTCAGATGAGGAGCCTCTGGTACGAACGGTGGGGAGCCAGGTCGTAGCCATGGAGAGAGGTATTAGGGCGGTTGGTGGACACCATAGGGAGTCTGGGGATGCTGCTGCTGCTGATACAGATCCATCATATACCCCGGACCCACCCAGCAGCCAAGGGGGAGCCACTGTGAGTAAAGGCTCGAGGAGGAAGAGTATGGCTCACCCCTATGGCATGAAGGGGAAGAGGCCCAGGTTCTCATTGATCACCACCACAACTACCACTCCACCCACTACTACTACCACACCCTCCACTACTACTACCACACCTCCACCTTCCATTACTACAGGCTACACTTCACCACCCATTTATACACCACCACCCATATTCATCACTGCTACCACTACCACCACCAGCCACCAAGCTGGACCATCAGTCCACCCAACATTCCCCACAGGATCATCTCTACCTCCTATTGGAGTAGAGGAACAGTTGTCAGTACTTAATCGTATGGTGCTGAAGCTGTTGGTTGCTGATGAAGAGAAGGTTGCCCAACTATGTCAGCTTGTGGAGCTAAACGCTATCCAAGCACAGCAGATCTCATAGCAAGCTCAGCAAATTGCCCAACCCAGGAGCATAAAGTCAAATCAGCAAAGAAGATTGGGAGTTGGAGGCTTCCAACAATACCATCATGCTCAAGCTCAAGGGATCAAAGGATGAGCCGCTCAAGGATGAGGCCAGTGGTGATGAAGAGACAAGGGAAAGGCAGAATGATGATGATGATGATGATGATGATGATGAAGATACAGCTGCATCTGTCTCAGCTCTGGGTCAAGAGAGAAGAACAAAGAGAAATCAAGACCAAGGAGCATCATCTTCTGCCCAACCTGCTGACAAGCCAGCTATTCAGGGCAAAAGTAATGCTTAGATATTTATGTATTTGAAAGCTTTTGTTCTTGAAACTTGTATTAAACTTATGTACTTAATATTTATGTATCTTTTTAAAATGTTGATTGTCTTGATGAATTACTAATGGTTGATGTGTTTACATATTTAAATCAAGCAGATCAATCATCTCAGTAAGATGAGTATGATATTATTCCCCTTCAGCAAATCAAGTCTCAACTTACAAAGATTCTTGATTTGCAAGGGATCATCAGAAGGTCAGTAAGCTATACTCCTGAAGAAGGAGAAATCATTCATGACCTTACTGATGAACAGCTTCCTGAGATGTTTCGGCTCAACCATGACGAGATTGTCAAGGAAGCTCCTACGTTAGAAGTTACAAGCGATGATGAGCTGAATGACATAGATGAAATTGAGATAGAGGATGTGTCTGCTGACCATTATCTAGAGTACACTGACCGAGAGGGAACTGTAGTCCCTAATTTGGGTGATACTCTCGGCAGTGATACATTTGATAAGCTGGATCAGATGGAGAAAGAGACATAGAGAAATGAGGGTCAAGCCCAAGTCTCGGACGCTGATGTTGATGTCAAAAAGGCTGAATGGGCGGCTTATTTTCCAGAGATCCGATCCCAATGTACTGCTCCAAAGCCGAGTGCCTATACCAAGCTCTACAAAGTGAAGAAGCATCTAAAGGTGTCAGGAAAGATTATAGCGTGGGCGTATTTTGAGGATCTAAATGTCTATGTTGTCAAGAGGGAGAAGGGAATAGAGTACTTCAGATTCCCACATGATCTGAAGTCTCTTCCCGGTTTTGAGCTCAACCAGCTGGCACGCTTAAAGTTACTGTATGTTGACCCGAGAAAGAAGTCAGGCTGGTTTAAGGCTGCATTGATGAAAGACTACTACACCAGGTGGGTTAACTTCAGACCTCAACAACCGACAAGGTACATCAGAAGGTCTGAAGTTGATTCCACTACTGGAAAGCCTAAGGTAGTGTTGATGTGGAGTCCTCCGCAAACAATGTCAAGAATCCCTCTAAGAGAAATGCCACAGGACTTCACTCCACACTTCAAGTGGTGGTACTATGATTGGAGAACAGGTGAAGCTGTTATAGTCTTGCAAAAAGAGAGCCAAATGGATACTATTCGGGCATTTGACCCAATGTGGCAGACTAACTTGTCTGCTAATGATGTATACATATTGTACAAGTGGCCACTGTTTTATGATTCGCAAGACATTGTACAAGCCCTCCAGTTTCAAAATGTTATAAGACTCTGTTATGTGTTTGAGATAAATGCCGGAGTTATAAGAGAGGAAAAGTGCAAGAAGTTTGATGAGCTGATGAAGAATGATAGACAGTGATGTAAACTAGGTCCAAGGGGGAGTTTGTTGATACATGTGTACCTAGTTTAGGAGCTCAATGTAAAATGTCTTTCATGTCTTACATATATGTAATTGAATGGGTATGATGAAATACAATGTGTGGTTGATGCTTATAATGTTTAATATTTCATTGTTTAGTGTGTGATAACTTATAGTGAACTAACTATATAGGTTTGTGAATCATATGAAGTATTCATGCGAATGGACCATGCTAATGGACCATACACATGACCACTTCATGCTAATGGACCAGTCATACGACTGAACCAGGAGACTGGATCAGTCACACGATTGACACATAAGATTGGCTCAATCGCACGACTGAACCTTCAGTCGTGCATATGAACCAATCATATGATTCAGTCACACAACTGAATCATACTAATGGTTCAGTCGCGCGACTGAATCATACTAATGGTTCAGTCGCACGATTGACAAACCCTAACCTGTAAATACCACTTAATTCGTGGAAAAACAAAAAGAATTCGAATACCTACGTACATAATCGTACCCTGGCTGTCCAGAGGCTCAAGAAAGCCTATTCCAAGTTCATAGATCACAGTTGATCGTTCTCTAATCATTCATAATGTTTCATTAATCGTTAGATTGATCTTAACTGTGTTCTCCCTGATTGGATCACCAATCAAACAGGATTCCGCACTATTTGAGTTGGTATACGCGCATAATTAGTTAGTACTCCGTACATAAACGGTCCTAACATATTCGCATCAATAACAGCATTAGCAAAAGCAAAATTCTTCATTGATCGTTGTAATCATTCATCAATAGTTAATGAACAACACTTGTTAATATTTATATCTATTCTTTGTTTGATATTAATTGCTTTAAGTATTACAACTGTTGTTTACTTTATTTAATTGTTTGTTTATTCATACGTATTTCATTAATCAAGCAATAAACTTTGATAGTTGTGCGATCATTTTTTGTTAATAACTAAGTTGATAATACCCTGAACAATCCTTGGATTCACAGTTAGTATCAGAGCTTGGTGCTCCTTGATTTAGATCAGTTGATCTATCAGCTATAGTTTTTGTTTGATTAATTGAATTTATCACTAGATCTGTCAAGTTTTTGATTAGATCTATTTATTTTCATTGATTTAAGATCTATTAATTCTTATATCGGAATTAACTAATTAATAGCTATTTAAGATATTGGAATTCTCAGATTGGTACGATTAGTTAACATTAAACATTCTCAATTAAGTTCTTAAAAGAAAATTTATTAAGAGTTTTTGAGTAATTGTGACATTAGTGTCTTAATTAATTAATAATTAAGAGGTTGTTATCAATTACATAAACATGAGTTCAGTAGTTGGATCAGCATATCAACCTCCTAAGTTGGAAAACAAGGTTGATTTCAAAACATGGAAAATCCGTTTTAGGAACCATGTAAATTATACTGATTCTGATTTGTGGACATTAATCACTGAAGGTCCATACATTCCACCTGCACTTGGATCTGATTATAAAGACAACAATCAGCCAATCAGTACAAAGGATTTATCAGCAGAAGATGCAAATAAGGTTAAAGTTGACATCAAAGCTTATAGTACGCTCACTATGGCTTTACCTAAAGATCTACTTGTTAGATGTCTATCTACAAAATAGCAAACTCACTGTGGAAAACTTTGCACACCTTGTGTGATGGTAGTGATGAAATCAGAAGTATCAAAAAGGATACACTTAGAGCCCAATATGATCTGTTCCTCAATAACAGCAGCACATGACTGAGATGAGTATTCTAGAGCTCAAGTATGATAAAGAGGAACTTAACAAGAAGATGCTCCATACTCTACCTGAGAGTTGGAAGCAAATGGTATCAATGTTCAAGAACACACTTAACTTGAAAGCTATTGGACTTGATACTCTAGTGACCAAAGTGGAAGCTCTTGAACTTGATGAGAAGACAAGAAACAAGAGCATGAAAGCACCAGTAGCTCCTTATCACTTTAAGGAGACAAAGAGTATGGGAAGTGCATTCATCTCACATGAAGATGATGAGAGCTCTTGTGATGAGAGTGATGAAGAAGAAGTCGGCTTCTATACATCAAGACCTACCATATCATCCAAACGACAATCCAGCAACAAGTCAAAAGGTAAGAAGGATGATGAAAAGAATTCAGATGCTAAGGGATCATCCTCAAACAACAAAAATAACAATAATTCAGAACCAATTACTGTGTTTCTTGACTCTAAAGAGCAGAAAGCAACATTCGCAGCATTTAGCTCAAGCTTTCAAGCATACCTAGTAAGCACATTAACACCGACTCATATCTGTTAGCAAGATCTAGAAGAACTTCATCCTGATGAAGTAGAAGAGATGGATTTGCAGTGGTAGATGGCAATGATTTCCTATAGCGCAACGATGTATCTATGGAGAAACAACGGACTATCTGCTCCTGGGAGAACAACCAAGATAGGTGTTTACAAATCAAAAGTGAGATGTTTCAAATGTAATTTAGATGGTCACTTTTCAAGAGAATGCACCCGGTAATCCTCATCTCAGAAACAATATCAACATCAATAACAAAAGCATCAACCAAATCAAAGGTCTTTCAATCAGCCTCAACTAATTAACTCATCCCCACCAACCACAGTTACATCTGTAGCAAGCTCAAGCAAGAATCAAGAAACTAGGTTAATCATATTGCAAGATGGAACCTGTGACTGGAGCTTACATAAGAAGGAAGTGTTACAAGAGTATCAAGCACTCATGGAAAAAATGGAAAACAGAGTTCCTCCAATGTCAAAAGTGGTAAGAGAAAGACTATGTTCATCAAGCTGCATGGAGGAAGTTAAGAGATACAGAACTCATGCTCAACAACTTACCAATAAAGTAAAAGAAACTTTACTATTAAATGAATCTCATGTAAGGTAACATAAACATTATCAGGTCAAGATCACATCCTTACAAAAGATTTAGATAAACTTGTTTCAGAAAATTATAATTTAAAGTCACAAGTTGAGAATTTGACTGCATCATTAACAAAATCAATGTCAGAACATGCATCTACTAAAGTGAAACTTCTGAAGTTTCAACTGTCATCTCAACAATATGAGTAGTTGTTAAATTCTCATATTGAATCACAAAACAAATCAGGTTTGGGTTTTCATAATGTTCCTCCACCCGTAAACAATAATTACACTACATTACTTGATTCTATGACTAGTAGTTTATCAAACCATTTTGTGCCTAGCACCAATAATACAGTTAAAACTGATAATTTAGAAGTGGCCAATGGTGATCATTATGAGGTGAATGAAACTAAATCAACTGATTCAGAAGTTTAACAACAAAATGAATCAGATTTTAATTTTGATAGATGTGACGATTTGTTTGAGCCAGATGATCATGTTGAAAAACAAAGTGTTGGCAAGGGAACAAGTTTTAAGTTTGAACCTTCAATATCAAATGTGCTTGAAGAAATCAAAGTGCCCTATCTACCTCAATAAAGAAACTTGCCGAAGACTATATACAAAAGATAACCCAATTGAATGCTGGAATTCAAGAGCTAAATAAGCAACAAGATACAAGTGTATGTCCTATGAAAAAGTACAAACTACTTCCCTAGCAAAGATCAGAAAGAACAAGTGTTCAATGGTAGAAAATCTATGGAAGAAGAAAGTTGGTGATGATCAAGAATCATCAGTAGATCAGTCATGGATGAGTACAATGTCTGGTTCATCTAAATAGTCATCCGCAGCATATCTACAGAAGAAGCCAACATCTGCTGAAAGATTAGTTAAACTGAAGAAAGTTTCAGCTAAAGATTCAACAATCAACCACACAGATAAGAAATTAATTAAGACTGTGCTTCATCAACAAAAGGCAGCTGCTGTACTATCTGAATCACTTGACAAGAAGCAGCTGAAAAATAAGAAGGTTGAATCTAAATGTGAGGCATAAGAAAAATACTGCAAATGGTGTGATATGACAAATCACAAAACAGAAGATTGTTATTTTAGCAGTTATTGTTCTATCTGTAACATGAACAACCACATGACATCTGATTGCTACTTCAACAAGCACTGTGCTATTTGTAACAAGAATAATCATTCCACTCAAGAATGTTACTTCAATAAAAAGAACAAAACAAAAGTCTCAAAGAAGAAGCTGTCTGAGGCAAATGAATCATTTCACAATCAGATGTAAGCATCAAGGAGTCAAAAGCTCCAAAGAAACTGTCAAAGACCAAGGTTGAAAAGTCAAGGAAGACAAATGCTGGTGATAATCAAAAAAAACAAAAGGTTGAACATGTAAAGACTAAATCACCTGACTCTAAGATCCAACCAAAGAAGATAGAAAAACAAAAGACTCAAAGCAAGACACCACACAAAAAGGTGGAATTGAATGAAAAATCAACAATTACTGATGAGACCTTCTTTGACAAGTTTGACAACGGTGTTGAAGTCAAAAGAACATAGTCAAAGGATGCTGAAACCTTTTTCAATATAGGATCTTCATCAATAATAAATGTGAAGACAACGAAAGGAAGGGTGCAAGTAGAAGAGACTGAAATACAAGTTCAAACTGACTCAAGTCCATCTACATCAAAATCATCCTTACCATTATCAATAGAACAAAATGAATCAATTAAATATAAAGTCAAACCTAAATCATCAATACTGAATTAGGAAGGAGTAAGAATTATTGACACACTTGGTCAGCCCAAGCACATCAATGCTTGTGTTACCTATTCTAATTGATCTTATTTTATGTGCAGGAAAATACATGGAGGGCTGATAATAAATGGCATGTTGACAGTGGATGTTCCAGGCATATGACAGGAAAATGTTCTCTCCTCCATGCTTTCAAACACAAAAATGCTTCTTATGTAGCATTTGGTGGGGATAACAAGGGAGGTAAAATTATAGGTGAAGGTATTGTAACAAATGGGGTACTAAAATTTGAGAAAGTGATTTTTTTATGAAATTTACAATTTAACTTACTCAGTGTTTCTTAAATTTGTGATCAAAACTATACCACATTGTTTGATAAAACTCACTGTTACATTCTTAAACCTGGTTTACAAATCCCAGATGACTTCATCCTTCTTAAAGCACCAAGAAAAGGAAACACATATGTTTTGGACATAAGCAACACCTCTTAAACATCAAATGAAACATGCCTGATTTCTAAGTCATCAGAAGATGAATCTCAACTGTGGCATAGAATGGAGTTCATTCTAATATGAAGAACATGAATAGACTAGCAAGACATGACTTAGTCATTGGTCTTCTAAAGAAAGAATTTCAATGTTCTACTTATTATTCTTCATGTTACAAAGGAAAACAACATAACGTGTGACTGGGTGTGAGAATGATATTCTCTGTTGTTATGAAACAACGAGGACTGAATATGATGATTGAGTCAGTGATTATAAGGCGGAATCATACAAACACAGAACAATAAATGCAAGAAATACTCCTAAATGCTTCTTTGTATTGATTGAGTTGAACAGTTACTATAAATGCTAGGGTTTGAGCAATATACAGTAACCGAACAACTTGGGACAAAAGACAGATCTTCGGATTGTCTAAGGTTTTCTAATATTCTCAAAAGTAAAAGTCTAAAGTCTAGAGTCTTAAGTCACCTCACATACGAGGTTGTCTGTTCTATTTATAGGCTGACATGAAGCCTTTACAAAATGACTAAACTACCCTTATATATAATCTAGTCTAAGTACAAAAGGTCTTCATCAGCATTTCTTTTGTTCATCCGTATTGACTTATGCGGATGTGTTGAACTCCATCAGCATTTGTTTTTCTTCAACAACATTAGTGTTTGGTCATCAGCATTGAGAAATGCGGATGAACAAACACAACGCATTTCTTGCTGAACATCCGCATTAGTTAATGCGGATGAGTAAATCCTTGGCCGCATTTGTTCGGCTATCCGCATTTGTCAATGTGGAAGAACAAATACTTGTCAGCATTTGTTCTTTGGTCATCCGCATGTACAAATGCGGATAGCTGACACTTGTCTTCTTTTGTTGATGCAGATTCTTCATCTGCATTGATTCTTGGACTTAGGGAGATTCCAGCAGAACAACTATCATCCATTACTTGAATTAGCATGTATGATCCTTTCAAGGTCCAACAATACTCCCCCTAGGGATTATACAGCCTACAAAACTTCAAGGTTTTGGAGGATGAGGTTGTGAAGATTTTGCTAGGTCTTGATCAGTAGGAGGAGATGAAACAGGAGTTGGGTCTGTGAATGAAGGATCCGGTATTGCGTTGATCATGTTAGAGAACTGTCTGGCATCAGCTAACTTCTCTCTGTTCAGAACACGAATCTTCATTTGGCTTATAGTTTGGATGGCCTCAATAGGCAGCTTCTTCAAAGATATAGGCTCCCAAAATGACACAGTAGAGATCCTATCTCTGTGAATCAATAAAGATCCATCTGCATCAACTTCCAACTTCACAATGTTCCCAAATTGCAATGGAGTCTTCTTCTTCCTCCTTTACTCTTTTATGAAGTATTTTGTCATAGGCGGTCTTCAGGAGTTTTATGCATTTCAAGAAGAATTGCATATCAGCTTCTCCAAGCTTGTTGCTGATATCCCTAAAGTGCCTTGTGTAGATATAGTGGATATAGGACTCATCAAGTAGTCTAACCTCATATCCACTAAATAGCATGATCTTAGCCCCTTCTTTTCCTCCCCATCTTCTTTCAATCACAAACTCATAAGTCTTCTCATCATAGTAGACATTTGAGATTGGGATGGAGGAATGAGTACCAGCTACCATCTTTCTTTTTAAATATTCAGTAGCCTTCACCTTGAGCTCAGGGAAGACTACTTCTTCAGCTGTCTTGGGCTTTTTCTTTTCAAGTGGGTTAATAAAGGATCTATCTTTCCTCAAACAGATAGCCTTGAGAGATTTAAAGTTGTTTGTCCTTTTGAACATCCTCAAGATGTCTTCAAACTCATAATCCCTGAACATAGCCTTATGATTGATCAATCTCAGATTAGCTAGTTCTTTCAATTGATGGATCTACAGGGGGTTCACCAGAGCAGAGTACTCTGTGAAGAATTAGACTAACCATAAGATCCTCTTGACCATGAACATGTTCCAGTTACTATCATACTTCCAGGCGATAATCTTCAAATCAGTCTTGGCCTGAGGAGTAGACACACCTCTAATTATCTCTGCAGTGGTAAGTCCTTCATGAAGCTCTATCTGTGAAGGCTCAGCAAACCACTCAGGATGTCTATGAAGTATAGGTGCCAAAGAGTCATGATCTCTGTGGGTGAGCTGCATGTCTTGAGCAGACACTCTTGATCTGGGTTGTTGTCTTGTAATTTCTTCTTCCATCTTCTTCAGCCTATCCTTCTTCTCATTAATCATTCTAAGGATGGCAGCCCTTAGAGAATTTGTCTTCATATTCCCTATCTTTCTTTTGGTAAATCCCTATTCAGACAAATAGTCCTTCATCTCCTTATCAGTCCTACTGTAATGATCAGGATACAGAGATTGAGAAGCAGATGTCTGTTTGGCTTTAGAAGATAATTTTAGTACAGGAGCCTTAGGAGAGTGAGACCATTCATACTCAGTCTCAAATGTAGGGTCCAACAGTTTGTTCAGCTTCTCTTCTTCTGCTATCATCCCCGCATATGTCATCCTAAAAACTTAATTAGGGTCATAACCATGGTCAATCAAGAATATGGCCTTCTTCATTTGATCATCTAACTTGGCCTTCTCAACTTCCATATGAACTTATGGTTTCTCCTCTTCAGGGCTTTCCTTAGCTATTGGTTCATCAACCACATAGCCTCCCTCGATTTCTCCTTCTAAATCAATGACATCAGCCTTCTTTTTCAGTTGAACTTTAGCTTTTTCATGTTCTTCTAAAAATTCAATAATAGCTGCAAGGCTACGAGGGTCATCCTTTTGCTTTTTCTTCACCGGTACTTCCTGTTCAACCGGACTTTTACCCTTGGCTTTTTCATCCAAGTACTTCCTCCTTCTGGTGTAAGTTTGCAATGAGGGATCAAAAGAGGATTCAGCTTGTTTAGCTTCATTAGGAAGTGATTCAGATTCAAGCTTTCCTTGCTCATCTATAGCAGTAGTAGCAGATTCTCTTTGCTGCTGTTCTTCATAGAGCTTTCTGATTAACTCTTTTTGCTCATCAGATAGGGACACAGTAGGTACTATTTGTAAGCTTAATTCCTTTTCAGTTATGACAGGAGATTGAGGAATAACCACTATCGGTTCAGTACCTCCCTTTTGATTAATTATAAAATCCCAGAATTCATCATCAATAATGAATTCTTCAGTAATGAAGGAGTCAAGAGCAGAGATTATATCACTGAATTCAGCCTCTTCAGTGTGAGTTTCCACTGGTTCGCTTGAGTACACCACCATTTCCATACTTGATTCATCCGGTTTAGTACCACTAGTTTCTGCCTCCATTTCAGGCTCAGTGAACTTTATCTTTTAGACTGTGGGGAGTCATGATCACTTTCCCCTAATGAATCTTGATCACTATCATCTTTTCACCTTCCCTCTTTCTCTTCTTATCTTTGCCATCATCTTGATCATCTTGGTCCTTTTCAGCTTCCTGTTTAATTCTGACCAACATCTCCAACTCAGACACTCTCTTTTTTATAGATGCTACCTGAGCTTGTAGATCAATGATAGTGAAAGCTTGTTCTTCAATCAGCACTTCATGTTCTTCCATTGCAATTGTTTGGATGGTCAAAGTATCTAAGTGATCACTTACTTCATCCTTTGAGTGCTGGAGAGCCTCTTTTAACTTCTCAATCTTCTCTTCCTTTTCTTTCTTCTCCTCCTCATACTTCTCTTTATTTCTTTCAGCTCTCTTTCTTTTTCATCCATCTTCAGAAGTCTGTCTTGAATGATACCAGATCTTCTTTTCAAGAGATTTTTCATCTTTGATACTTTCTTCAGAAGCTTAGAGATCATTTCATCTTTTTCATTTGGTTTATTGATCTCTGATTCAGCAAAGCTCTCAGAAGGAGCAGCTTCTAAAATCACTTTCCTTACAGGCATAGGCATCTGGTCATCCTTATCATCAGATGATGATTTGGATTCATCTGAGGAGCTGGCCGAGTCACCAAACTCAGCATGAGCAGTAGAGGGAGGTGAGTGAATGGGAGATATGGGTGAGTGATGAATTGGTGAAATATGGGGTGAATGAATGGGTGAGACATGAGGTGAGTGTATGGGTGATATATGTGGTGAGATGATTGGTTGTGATTAAGGAAATGGGGTTGGTGATCTTTATGGAGATGGCATAGGTGTATGTACAAAGGGTGAGGCTATATCAGCTGCATGAACAGAAGATCCAGTGTGAAGATCACCATCTACATCAACCTGTGCTAACATTGGCCTTTGTCCTTCTTCATCCATGCTAGCTTGCTCCTCAATATGGTGTTGACTTGGAGCAACTTGCTCTTCTTCTAGACCAGGCTCAATCACAGCATCTGCCTGTCCTTGATCCTTAATACCCTCAGCTGGATTGATTTGTTAAAGCATCCATGGTAGTAGAGGAAAGAAAGTACCACTGTAGAAGTTCCTTGGATCTCTTTTCTTCAGGTAGTTGTAGGACTTAGCAGTGTAGTGAGGAATATCCATCACTGGTCCTACAGGTGCTAAGTCTAGAAATGCTTCATTGATCAAGAATTGAAGAAATCGAGGATACATGAGGAATATGTGTCTTCTACCCTCCTGGATATTGGATACCAAACCATTAAACACATAGGATGACATGTTAAATGTTTGGTTTGTGCACAGAGCACATATAGCTGATGATGTGGATACAGGAATGTCATTCCAACCAGTCTTCCTTTTAGATAGACAATGTTGGAAGATGTGAATAAGAAATCTCCATTGCAGGTCTACCAGCCCTTTCACTATTTGCTTCCCCGCATATCCACCTTCATATCCAATATTGGCAAAGAAAGTCATGATCTCTTCATCATCCAGCTCTAATGGAGTATCAGCATCATCTCCAAACTGTAGACACTGTCTCACAGTTTGCTCAGTAATCACCAGAGTGTGATACTCAGTGATTCTTCCAAATAAAGTTCTCATACCATCTATGTCTTCCACTTTAGTATTTCCCCAAAAAGATCTGATGAAGTTCTCATAGATAATAGGTCTGATAGTAATGGCATGTGCCACTCTAGTAGTTAGGATGAACCTGATCATGTCTCTTAAACCTTCAGCCTCAGGAGCATCAGGGTTAAGATAACCACTGACATTATGAAGCTTGCTCCATGTAAGGTTTCCCATCTGATTCTGGACAAGATGCATATGTGTTAGATGTGAATCGTCGTTTATCAATTACATTTATGAAAATCAAGTTGATTATTTCATTTTGACTTTTTAATGGTCAAAATTAAGCAATCAAATGGTACTATTACATATGAATGTTTGACCTAGTCTTGATTTTGCAATGTATGATTTTGTTATCATTCTTGTTATTTAGTTGTTTATTTTCTGATTCAACTTCATTTTTATTTCAAACATAAGTTTTGAGGTCACATTTCTCAGTTTTGAGGATCTCCTGTTCACCCGAATGATAATTAGGGTTTCAAAAATCAATAGTTTGTGTCGATTTTCAAGATCCTATGTAACTTTTAGCTCGAAAATGTTCATCAATCCTTAGTTCGAGGATGTTTTGTGATTTTTTTAGTTCTAGGGTTCTAAATTCTTGAAATGAGTTCATCGACTTTGTCTGAGAATCACCTTGTTTTTGATACTACGATGGTATAGAATCGAAATGTAGGCAATATTGGGTTTGATGAACACTGAATCTTTCGATGATGGTGATGAATCTTAATGAGGTATGAAGAACTGTAGGAATGGTGTTTTTCGCTCATCGCACTAGAGAGTCTCTCAAATTTGAAAAGTATTAAATGAACCATGATGATCAGTTTAAATAGTCCTTTTAATGAATTTTCAAATCTTACTAGTGTTAAAAACACATGCGGTCGACTTCTGTACTAAATACGGAAGAGTAAAACAATCAGCATTTATTACTGTAGAAAATGCGAAAGAGTAAAACTATCAGCATTTGTTTACTGTAGCAAATGCGGAACGGTAAATTCTGTCAGCATCTGTTTACTGTAGCGAATATGGATGCATTAAGTTTTCTTCCGTCTGTGTGCTGTAGCAAATGCGGATAACTTACTTAGTCAACATTTGTACACTGTAGTAAATGCTGAAGAACACTTGTCTTCCTGAATTTACTTCAATAAATGTGGAAGAACAACTGAGTTGTCCGTGTTTCTTGAACTTCATGCCTAATGATAGAAGAGTGTGAACACGCTTTTAAAATGCAAATATAACAAAGTTCAAGTATACAATGTCAGCCATATTAAAGAAATGCGGCTGAGAAAACAAATGCAGATGAATAGATTTTTGTCTGCATTGGTTTTCATAATTAAAGAATGTTAATATTAGTGGTGAGACTAATGCGGTAGAGTTAACTTATCCGCATTACTTTCATTTGTGTTTTTCAATCTCCACACCATTACCCACATTAGTTATTTGCATGGGTTACCTTCACCCGCATTAGTTATTTGCATGGGTTGCCTTCACCCGCATTAACTAATGCACTTACCTGCATTAAGTTTTGAGCTTGTCAACACTTAATGTTCCTGTTATGGATGTTTTTGGTTGATTTTTCCTTGATGCTTGAACTTTATGAAGATGAGTCTTTGCTGGTTTGTTATGAAGTTTTGTATGTTTCTTGAGTTGTCAATTCTTGCTTGGATTGACTTGTTTATTAGAGATGAAACAAGTTTCCCAATGTTTGACTGATCTTGGACTTTTGTGCTTCAAAATGTTTGCATGAAGCTGAGATAATATGATATAACTTCTGAACCAATACAGTTAGATTTTCTAACTTTTTTTTGAATCTGTTTTTGATTGATATTTTTTTTGAAAACATCTATACATTGCTAATCAAAATTTTAATTACTCCCCCTAAAGTTTATATCTATATGAGATAAAAACTTTAAAGAGATGAAAATTTTGAAAGGAAAATCTTTTTGTGATTTTTATACAAGAAGTTGAGATATACTTTTCTTTGGGATCATATCAATCTTACCTTTCACAGGTGCAAGCAATTGTTAGTAAAACAGACATGTTCGTGAACATATTGATTGAAGGTATGTTTATCCTCTTAAACTCATACTTGGTTAATATTTTGATGCAAATGATCTTATCATGTTTTGAGTTAATTGGGTATTCGATATGTACCTCACACTCAAAAGTATGTTAAGGTTAACTATCTACATGCAATATATGGTAGAACTTTTAACATCTTACTTGACCAGGTTACTTAAAATATGAAATGTCATTTTACTTGATCCTCATCGGGATTCTATTATTTTTGATCCTTTTATCTCTTTTGATCCTCATTGGGATTCTTTTCACTTCACTTTTAAAGGTGATCCCTTAGGATTCTTTTGTTTCATTCATTTTGAATGATTATTTTTTTATTCTGTTTGTTTCATCCAAGATGGATGTGTTCCTCATTAGGAATCTTGATGGATCATGACATCAGCACTATATGCTTGTTTCTCTATGTCTTTGCTCAGCAAAATAAAAGAGAAACTGATGTTAGTAAAAGAGATTCATATGATATCGTTACCTGGTGTGTTTAGGTTGCTACATAGACATACATTTGGATAAGCTAATACTTACACACACTATGAGATAAGAGCTTCACAGTTGAATATAAGCTTTAGTTTATCACTGCATGTATCTTCTCTTCTATGTTGAGCCTACCTGCATATCAGATAAGTCATGTCAGTCATTCAAGATTTATAAGTAAACACAATGAATGATATAACGACTGTAATTATATTATTTACCATTGTATAAACCAATACTTCTTCTTTTTAATTTCTTTTGTATTTTTGAATTATTTGAATGTTTTTGTTGATTTTAAATTTTAATCAAGGTTAATCATGCCAATTGATTGAACTAAGAATTCAAATATGGTTGGATTAAATGCCTTAGTGAACAAATCATCTAATTGATTATCAGTGTGAACCTGTATCAATTTGATTAACCCTTTTTTAGCACAACCTCTCAAAAAGTGATATCTAATTTCAATGTGTTTAGTTTTTTAGTGTTGAACTGGATTATTTGTTATGAACATAGTTGCTATGTTGTCAATGTGAATTGGAGTGTAGAAGAAGTTAAAACCATAATCAAGCATCTGGTTTTGAATCCAAAGAACTTGAGAACAGCATGCTGATGTTGCTATATACTCAGCTTCAACTGTTGAAACAGATACGTTTGTCTGCTTCTTGCACTGCCAGGAGACCAGTCTGGAACCAAGAAATTGACAACCGGCAGAAGTAGATTTTCTATTGAAATTGCATCCCCCATAATCACTATCAGTGTATGCATAGAGATTAAAGTCTCCTTCCTTTGGATACCATAATCCAAGAGCAGGCTTGCCCTTAAGATATTTGAATATCCTCTTGACTGCATTCACATGGGATTCCTTAGGATCTGCTTGATATCTGGCACACGCACAAACAACAAACATAATGTCAAGCCTACTGGCTGTTAGATACATAAGTGATCTTGATTTCTGACTTCAGTGGATGGTTCTTCTAAAGGTGATAATTGTATGCTTGGACCATCTTCAGTTGCAGCACTTTGATTTTGAACTGATTGTCTGACAGGATCAGCTTACAGTGGTACATCATCATTAAGTTGCTCGGTAGAGGTTGGAAGAATCATTGGAAAGTCATTCCTTCTTTCTACTAATGATGAAGATTTAGCTGATTGTAGGTTTCCTGCATCAGACAAGTGATATTGATCAAATGATTTTGTAAAGGAGTCAATATCAAATAACCAGTCAGGACCATTTGTAGATTTGGGAAAAGAATGTTCCTTCAATTGAACATTTGTTGATTCATCAATTATGTTTAATCTAGGATTAAACACTCTATAAGCCTTTGAGACAGAAGAATAACCTACAAAGAATCCTTCATCAGACTTGGATGAAAACTTTCCCAAATGGTCTCGGGTGTTTAATATTAAGACAGGACAACCAAATGACTTAAAAAAATCCAATAAATAGTTTTCTTTGAAATATTAGTTCATAAGGAGTCTTGTTGCTTTATTTTACAATAAAAGTTCTATTTTGTACACTACTGATGTGTTAACTGCTTCTGCCCAAAAGGTAATTGGCAGTTTAGCATCGGCTAGCATGGTTCTTGCTGCTTCAATTAGTGTTCTATTTCACCTTTCAGCTATCCCATTTTGTTATGGAGTTCTAGCTGTACTAAATTGATGAGTAATGCCTTTGGTTGTACCAAATGAACTCATGTCTTTATTCTTAAATTATGTCCCATTATCACTTCTAATTGTCTTAACTTTATGATCAAGATGGTTTTCAATTTTTTGATAAAATCTTTTATTAGTTGGGACGCTTCGTTTTTATGAAGAAGACCCATGTAAATCTGGAAAAGTCATTAATGATCACCAAACAATACTGTTTCTTTCCAATACTCATAACATGAGTTGGTCCAAACATATCCATATAAAGTAACTTTAATGGAGAATCGTTTGAGTTTACTAGCTTCGGCTTGTGGGATGATTTATGTTGTTTTCCTTTGAGACATGCAGAGCAGTGGTCAATGAAGTGAAATTCTTTCTGGGGCAAACCAATGACATGATTTCCCTTGACCAATCTGTTCATGTTTTTGAAATTAATATGTCCCAAACGTCTTTGCCAAAGCTATGACTAATCAAAAGATGATTTTGACAGAAGACATGTTTCTTCTTTTGGTAAAGCGGAATTGAGGTTTAAGAAATAGGTGTTATTCTTCCTCGGGGTCTTCAAGACAACCCATTCATCAGGATTTGAAATCCTGGTCTCAGAATGTAGCAATGAGTGTCAGTGAAGTGAGTCGAACATTTCTTGTCACAGATCTAAGACACTCTGAGTAGATTGAAATCCAGTTGTTCACAGTAGTTCACTCTATCAAAGCTCAACATCCCATTTGTCATAGAACCTTCACTAGTAATTCTACCACCTTGTGAATCTCCACCAAATGCCACAGTTGTTCCTTGAATATGCTTGATGTCATGAAGGAGGGAACGATCTCCAGTCATGTGTCGGGAACACCCACTATCCACATACCATAAACTGTTGGACCTGTATGAGTGACCCTGCAAGTAGAATGAGAACTAATTAGAGTGTGAAACCCAAGCCATGATGGTCTTGGGTTTGCCGTTCCTATCCATGATAGTAACGTTTTGGTACTTTCCTCTTATTTGTGACTTGGGTGATGTGTTTAATTTCTGTTTATGCCTTGGGTGTTTCATCACATCTGCAACAACCGAAGAGTTAGAAGAGTATTCAAAACTTTGATCCCTATTTCTCTTCAAAAATTGAACCCGTTTTTCATTATCAAACTTCCTTTTTGAATCATGAAAATGATGAGTTTGTCTAAAGATATAGTTTAAATTTCTTTGAGTTCTTTTTAACCCTTTTGGATTACTCAAATCATCATCAGACCTGGAAGTCTTGAACAGTTTATTATAACAACGACTGTTGATTTTTGGTTTTGCAGATGTGCTTGGTGAAATGGGCTTGTTTTGAGGAATTCTCAGTCCCTTTTGTTTAAAGAAACAATCAGATGTGCTGCGATTGGTCATATCACAGACAGAACAATATTTATTAAAATAACAATTTTTGGTGGAATGATTGTTCATGTCACAGATTGAGCAATATTGATTGAAAAAGCGCTTATCTGTTATATGATTTGACATTTCACACACATCACAATACACGTGTTTCTTTCTAGACACTGATCCTGGTGTTGATGTCTCAGTGACTTTACTAGTTTTGGACTGAGCCTCGATCTTTGATTTTAGTGAGGAATCATAATCAGTCATTTTAGTAGCTTGTTTCACAACACTACTAGTCTTGATTTTCCTTGGCTAATTTTGCTTCCTTAAACTTTTCCTAACCTCTTTCTCTAGTTGGTTTACATGATCTTTATTAAAAATATCAAAACCAACTCCTTGCTTTGGTTTTGATGATTAAGGGACTGATCTGATCTTTGATTTTGAAACCACTGAATTTTTACTTCTGATTTTTGGTGAAACTTTGTCTGATTTGATTGAATTCTTTGGAGATTTGATCTCACATCAGATCCACTTTCAGTAGATGGTTTCATAGAATCATCAGATATCTTCTTTTCTTTTGAAATTGCAGGAATAAATTTCACAAAAGGCACTATGGATTTGACAGGACTAGTTGGCTTAATGACATTCACTGTCTTGTCTGAGTACTCTTTGATTTTGATAGGATGACCTAACTTAATTTTCTACTTATTTGTTTCAATATAAACACTTGGTTTGTTTTGAGGATTAGTGAGTTGAGTTACTATTAACTTGGGTTCAATAGTTTTAGGTTCATTTTTATCAAAAAGAGTGATAGACTCATGCATGACAGTGTAGTTATCATTATATGGTGGGGGACATGAATTGTATCCAATCCCAGCCATATCATTGTGCTCTTTCAGTGAATCAAGCATCTCTTGTAGCTTAGCTGAAGACAGTTGAAACTTTTCAAGTTTTACTTCAGTAACTGATTGCTCAGCCTTGGATTGGGCTAGCATTTCAGTTAGTTTGTCATTTTCAGCTGCAAGAGTGTACTTTTCTCCATGCAGTTTTTCTATATCTGAAATGAGAGATTTCATTTTTATTTCAAAGCATTTGATTTCTCCTTTATACATTTCAAATTTTACATTTTTTTCTTTGATTTTAGCAGCCAATTTGTGGTTGTGCTCAAGATAACCTTGTAGTTCAGCAATGCATTTATCACTACACAGATTAGATTTTATCTCAGATGGCATTGGAGTTGGGCCATCATTGATGTGAGCCATGAGAGCATGATTCTGAAATTGAGGCTTCACTTCCTCAGCATATAAGCCCCAGTCACATACTCCATCTTGTCTGATGACAAGTGCATTTTAAGTAGATTGGTTGGTTCCATGAGCTTAATTTGTCAGTTATGGCTGACTCTGGTATGGCTGTTGATGTTGTTGTTGGTGATGATACTGCTGCTGTTGATGATTGATTGACTGATAGCTTAAGTTTGGTTGTGATGTTGATTGGCCTGGAGTGTTCCTTTGAAAGCTATTGTTGTTTCTTCTAGGAGCATTGTATTCTCTTGAAAAATGGCCAGTCATACCACAGTTGAAGCATTTGACCTTGGATTTGTCATATCCAAGCTTTGTATTTTCATTCAAACTCAGCTTTCTTCCTTTTTTGAAAAAATTCTTGGCTCTCATTGCTATCATAGCCATTTGCTATTGCAGATCCATTTCTTCCACATCATCTGGATCCATTTCTTCCACATCATCTGGATCCATTTCTTCCATGTCTTCTTGGATCAGGTGGGCAGAAGTGAGTCTGCCTCCCAAGTAAGCTTCAAAGCTTGCAACAAAGGCATTGTAAGTAGCCTTTTTCTCTTCAGATCTTTGGTCTTCAGACATGCTAGTGGGAGTGGCAGTAAACCCTGTTGGTTGGGCTGATGTTGATGGCTTGTTTGTTGATGGAGTAGCAATGAAACCAGTTGTCTTCACTTGATCTCTTGAGGAGAGAAAATCATCATCTTCAGTAATGAAGGCATTTTCCACAGAGTGAGTGTCTGATGGAAATTTGTAAGCTTCAACAACTCTAGGTCCACTAAGGTTCCTACTCCTTTCATTAAGTTCAAGAGCTTTAATTTTAACTATCATGATATCCAGGGTGTACTCTCTACACCAAGAGTGTTCTTAAGCATGGTAACATTTTGTTTCCAACTTTCAAGAAGGTTGTGAAGCATTTTCTTGTACAAATCCTTGACTTTATATGTAACCCCCATAATCTTTAAATCATTCAACAACTGCACAAATCTATGCAATTGTTTAGAGATTGACTCCCCCTTGGAGTGATGAAAGGTTTCATATTGATTAACAAGTTTGTCCTTGTTAATTTCAGCCACTTCACTGCTGCCTTCACACATAATCAGTAATGCATCCCAAACAGCTTTAGCAGTTCCATACATCTCAATCCTTTTCAGCACATCCATTTTCAGTGCTTGAGTCAGAATGGAATAAGCTTTGAGATCAATTTTTATCTTTTTGTAATCATCATCATCAAGAGTAAGAAAGTGTTACAGGAATTTGAGGCCATTTGCATATGGAAATCCAATAGTCCGAATCTACACCTGTAATATAATTCATAAACGTAATCTTCCATTGCTTAAACTCAGATTTGTGTTTAAGCACAGGAGGTTTAGGAGTATGACCAAGTTCAGAGAAATTATATGAATCTATGTTAATAAGTTGTTTTTAACTTGTTTAAGTATTGATTAGGTTGATTATTAAGTCCTCCTAGTCTAGTAAGTCCAAAAACAGTCTTATAATTTCAGATCTGCTTAGTGAATATGAGATGGTTAATAGAACTTCTTTTGTTTAGTTTCTGATTTAGTATATGGTGTGATTTTATGCTGATGTTACTGTTCACAGATCTTGTTTTTAGAGGTTGATGATGAATGAATAGTGACCGATGAGGTATTTCAGCAGATATTCACTTTGTATGCTAAATAGAGGTAGTTGAACACTCTATCAGAAACTCAATCGCCAGATCAATCGAGTTCAACTTAGATCTGAGCAGATCTGTAGAAGAACAGAGAGCCAAATCTCTGATACCAATTGACTAGGTGTGAGAATGATATTCTTTATTGTTATGAAACAACAAGGACTGAATATGATGATTGAGTCAGTGATTATATGGCGGAATCATACAAACACAGAATAATAAATGCAAGAAATACTCATAAATGCTTCTTTGTATTGATTGAGTTGAACAGTTACTATAAATGCTAGGGTTTGAGCAATATACAGTAGTCGAACAACTTGGGACAAAAGACAGATCTTTGGATTATCTAAGGTTTTCTAATATTCTCAAAGTAAAAGTCTAAAGTATAGAGTGTTAAGTCACCTCACATACGAGGTTGTCTGTTCTATTTATAGGCTGACATGAAGCCTTTACAAAATGACTAAACTACCGATATACATAATCTATTCTAAGTACAAAAGGTCTTCATCAGCATTTATTTGTTCATCTGCATTGACTAATGCAGATGTGTTAAACTCCATCAGCATTTATTTTTCTTCAACCGCATTAGTGTTTGGTCATCAGCATTGAGAAATGCGGATGAACAAACACAGCGCATTTGTTGCTGAACATCTGCATTAGCTAATGCGGAAGAGTAAATACTTGGCCATATGTGTTTGGTTTTCCGCATTTGTCAATGCGGAAGAACAAATACTTCTCAGCATTTGTTCTTTGCTCATCCGCATGTACAAATGCGGATAGCCGACACTTGTCCTCTTTTGTTGATGCAGATTATTCATCCGTATTGATTCTTGGACTTAGGGAGATTCCAGCAGAACAACCATCATCCATTACTTGAATTGGTATGTATGACCCTTTCAGGGTCAAACAAGGTGTCACACAAGTCCAAAACAATTAACACAACTACAAGACCCCTTAAATTGCTTCACATGGACCTTTTTGGTCCAAACAATGTATTGAGTATTGGAAAAAGGCAATATTGTTTGGTGATTGTTGATGATTTCACTAGATTCACATGGGTTTTCTTCTTAAAACATAAAAGTGAAACATCAGAAATCTTAAAGAGTTAATCACTAAAAATAAAATTCAACTTGATCTAAAGGTTAAAATTTTTAGAGGTGATAATGGAAGAATTTGTTAACGGTGTTCTAGACACCTTTTGTAGAAACAGAGGCATAGCAAGACAGTTCAGTGCACCAAGGACACCATAACAAAATGGAGTTGCTGAGAGAAGAAATAGAACTCTTATTGAAGTAGCAAGAACAATACTGGCTGACTCACATCTGCCTATTACCTTTTGGGCTGAAGCAGTGAATACAGCATGCACCGTTCAAAACAGAACATTAATTCTTAAAGAACATAATAAAACACCTTATGAGCTTTTATTTAACATGAGACCTTTTATAGGCTATCTTAGAGCTTTTGGGTGTCATGTGTCTATGTTAAACACCAAGGAACATTTGGGAAAATCTCAGAAAAATCCTATGATGGTTTCGTTATTGGTTACTCATCAACATCTAAATCATATAGAGTTTACATTCCACACCAAAATATTATGGAAGAAACTCCTAATGTCTCTTTTGATGAAACTTCATATACAAAATCTGTAATAGGTTCATCATGGTTGTTTGACATAGATGCATTCACAAATTCTTTTAACTCTGGTTATTTGAATATTATAGGTAATACGGATACTTGTTATCCTTATGTTCCTCCAATAATAAATGAAGTGTCACTATCTGTGGATCCACCAAGACTTCCTACTCGCATGTCAAGTGTTGCAGATCCTGGCCCTTCTTCTCACATAAGCGTTGGACTATTTGATGTTCATGCAACCTCAGCTTCCCAATAAGTGCATGAAGCATCAGCAGATGTCAACTTTGTTTCCGCAGATGATCACCATGCATCTGAAGATGTATTGAACACATCCGTAGATAATCCATCTACATCCAGAGATGCTTCTGCTCCATCAACTGAAGGTCCAACTCCATTAGACCAACCCCCAAGTCCATTAACAACATCAGCAGATCCACAACCTACATCCGGAGATGACACTGTGACACCTATGGAACTTCAGACCTCATCTGCTGAAGCATAAAATCAGGAAGATGGGACTACAACATTAACTCATGATGTAGAATTTGACTACTTTGTCAATTCTCCATCTCAGTTAGATCAGTCTCCATCTACACATATGACCAACTTGGAATCTTCCAATCCTGTTGCATCTACTCCAACCACTAGAGTTCACAAGAATCATCCAATTGATAACATAATTGGAGATCTACATCAGAGAACCACCAGAAGTCAAGGGGGAGCAGCCAACATTTGTCTTTTCTCCTGCTTTCTCTTGCAAGTGGTTCCTTCCAACATATCAGCTGCACTTAAAGATAATAGTTGGATTGAAGCCATGCAAGAAGAACTTTAACAATTTAGAAAGCAGAAAGTCTGGAATCTAGTTGACCTGCCAGAAGGCCATTATCCAATTAGAACTAGATGGCTTTTCAAAAATAAACTAGATGACAAACGAATCATTGTCAGATGCAAAGCAATACTTATAGCACAAGGATATACATAAGAAGAAGGAATAGACTATGATGAAGTATTTGCACCTGTTGCAAGGATTGAAGCTATTAGTCTTCCTAGCCTACGCCTCTTATAAGAAATTCATAGTCTAACAAATGGATGTAAAAAGTTCATTCCTATATGGTAATATTGATGAAGAAGTCTATGTTTCTCAACCTCTAGGCTTTGAAGATTCGGATTATCCCCACAGAGTCTACAAGCTTGACAAAGCATTATATGGTCTTCATTAGGCACCAAGAAAGTGGTATGAGACACTCTCATCTTTCTTGCTAAAGCATGGATACAAAAGAGAAACAATATATCAAACTCTCCTCCTCAAACATGAACATCAAGATCTCTTGGTGGTCCAAATATATGTAGATGACGTTATTTTTAGATCAACAAACAAGAAATTGTGTGAAGAATTTGAATCATTAATGAAATCAGAGTTCCAGATGAGTTCTATGGGAGAACTAACATTCTTTCTTGGATTGCAAGTGCATCAAAAACCAGATGGAATCTTTATCAATCAAGAGAAGTATATTCTTCAAACACTGAAGAAATACTCTCTTGCTGACACATCTTCATGCAAAACACCAGCTTCTACTATTGATAAAATCATTCCTAACCCCTAAGGGAAGTCTGTTAATCAAAGACTATATAGATAAATGATAGGATCTTTAATGTACTTAACTGCAAGCAGACCTGACATTATGTTTGTTGTTTGTGTTTGTGCTAGGTACCAAGCTGATCCAAAGGAATCACATATGAATGCTGTAAAGAGGATCTTCAGATATCTTAAAGGGAAACCCACTCTTGGCCTATGGTATCCTAAAGAAGGATGATTTACTCTATACTCCCATTCAGATAGTGATTTTAGAGGTTGCAACAACAACAGAAAATCCACAACCGGTGGACGTCAATTTCTAGGACCTCGGCTTGTTTCTTGGTAGTGCAAGAAACAAACCAATGTCTCAGTATCCACAGCTAAAGCTGAGTACATAGCTACTTCAGCTGGTTGCTCTCAAGTCTTATGGTTACAAAACTAGTTACTTGATTATGGGTATAATTTCCTTCACACTCCAATTTATATAGATAACTCAGCTGCTATGTTCATCACTGCTAATCTAGTACAACATAGTAAAGCCAAACATATAGAGATTAGATATCATTTTCTAAGAGATTGCTCAGAGTAGGGTTGATCAAGCTAATCAAAGTAGATACTAACAATCAGCTTGCTGATTTATTCACTAAAGCCTTGGATTTAGTAAGGTTTAATTTCCTAATTCAATCATTAGGCAAGATCAAATTAGATTAACCCTTTTGTTCATCATTTAGAAAAGCAAGCTCACTCCACTTGGATTTAGACACAAACATCCATCCAACAATTAACAATACAAACTAATGTTGTGCTTATAGTTTCTACATAATGGGATATGATAGTACTTTATAACTCAACTTACTTTCCTAGCTATAACCTTACCTAAAGATAGGTCAGATGCACCTTGATATGTGAGTAGGTTCATCTTGAGTAGAACATAAACAAATGCGTGCCACACTTAATGTCTAGATGACTGATTATGGGAGTTACCATTTTAAAGAGCAAGCAAGTGAGTCTTATTCTGAGGTGGTCAACCTACTCACCCAAACACACTATGTACTGACTATTTATAATTTCTATCTTTGGAATTCCTTTTCCCTTTGTTTTGTGTGAGTAAAGACCTGGGATAATGATATGATTATAATCATACTCATCCCTCTGTTTTGTGTAAATAAAGACCTGGGTTAAAGGCACCTCTGTTTTATATGAGTAAAGACCTGGTGCCTGAGGATGATCATATATCAAGTTCTACAAGAATCCAAAGTGATCACCTGTATATTATTTTACAGAGCTTCAACATCTATTTACATTAATAAGATTTCATGGAAATCTTAAGATATATCTTATACTTAAAGGTACATAGTTTAAGTGTGAAAAAGTGATAGGATGATTCGCTAAAGGAGGACAACCTCCAATGTGACTTAAATGTGGAGTCCATATCAGTCACTCTCTAATCAACCTCAAAACATGATAAATAGCATGCCTAGTTGAACATTTACTCTTGCCAGAATTTAAGGGGATCAACATACTTGCAATCAGTGCTAGATCGATGTCTATTTCAGTCTAAATTAATTCCATTAGGGAGTAACTTACCATTGTAGTTTGATTCCATGTACAAAGCTTGCACAACTATTTTAGGTTTGTGGATTTTACGTATTTCCCATCCGGTGGTGACACTTGCTTTTCATGTTACTTTCACTTAAATTTATGCTCAATACTTCATTATGAAGTACAAATTCCGGGGGAGTAGTATCAGCATGAAAAATGAGTTAAACAACTAACTTTGAAGGAAATTGAATACTGAGCAACTACTTTGGCTGTTGGATATATGACTTGAGAAAGCCTATGCATGATTGTCAATTGAATAAGTCAACAATGGTCCAAAAGCAACATATGATCTAATATATCATGTTTGCATCATACATCAATCAGGGATAAATTTGTAACCCTCAGCAGAAGTTACAGTGTAACATTGCCTTTTAGCAAATGCTATAGTGTAAAAAATCAAACAAAGTTAAAATGTGAATGTGTGCCAAGTATGAATCACTCCCATAGATTTTCCTCAGAAGATTAAGTTCTCTTTCGGAAGAGTAGATCTCCTTTGAAAGAGTTCACACAGGACAACTTCCTGCGGAAGAGTTAATCTTCTGTGAAAGCTTAAGTTCTACAGAAAATATAATATAAGGAAATTAATGTTATTATGGAAGGGTAATAAGGGTTGAGGGTCCCACAATATCTATAATAAAAGGATATTAATTATGTGTTTGAAAAAGCGTATAAAAGATACCTTGGACTTGTGTTATTCATTTACTTTTACCAGAACACTTTTTGACCTAGAAAAGCCGTTTGCCAACCCTCTCTAACCCCTTCAATGATTCTTAAATTTCAATACAAAAACACTAAATTACTTAGATTTTTAAACTTCAGTTCATCACATGTACACATTCAGCAAGGTAAATCACTTCTTATGGATTCAATATCGTAAATTACTGCTGGAATGGTGTCGAAACTCTTGAACTTCTGTAAGACCTCAATGTCTGATTCAAGCCTAAACTCCTAAATCATTGTTTACTGATGTTATTGTATATTGCAGATGGATAATCAATTCGCTAAGGAGCACAATGTATGTGCATTCTTAAATCCGGATGACCCGGTCACTAAAGGATGTACAGATATCATCTACTATCTGAAGTGTTCGAGGATATTCTACGCATTATCCGCTGATCCAGTGATCTATCAGTCACACATGATAGATTTCTAGAACACTGCACGAGTGGCAGAAGAAAATGGTGAAAGAGTTATCTATACATCTATCAGAGAAGAAAATGGTGAAAGAGTTATCTATACATCTATCAGACATGAAGATCTCAGAGTAGATGAACAGATAGTAAGAAGAGTGCTAGACTTGGGCGAAGAAGAAGCTGGTCACCCTGATGTATTTGACCATGAATACATTTAGAAGGTGTTTGAACTGATGGGCTATGATAGGGACTATAGGAATGGAGAGATAAAGAAGGGGAGACTATGCAAGCCCTAAAGATTTCTATCACACTTACCTCA
Source organism: Flaveria linearis (assembly GCA_024085815.1). Classification (NCBI taxonomy): domain Eukaryota; kingdom Viridiplantae; phylum Streptophyta; class Magnoliopsida; order Asterales; family Asteraceae; genus Flaveria; species Flaveria linearis. The sequence continues at coordinate 47,055,091 of CM044006.1, forward strand.
ATGCATGTCTAACAGGAAGTCTGGGCTGGATAGATTCTCTAGGCATATCTCCTCAGGAATTATTGGGATATTTGAAGGAAGGAAATACTATTATGCTAAGTACATTCTTGGTTGCCTATGTGATCAAGTGGAACTACAAAAGGTAGACAAGATGTACATGTTCCCAAGATTTTTCTAACTTATTATCAATGACTCTGTGCCTCAGATTCAAAGGGACGGGGATGTGTTTGTACAAGCACATCTGAGCAGATCAGTTTTGAACAAAATAAGTGGAAGATATGAGGGTGAAGAAATGGAGATGTTCCCCCACGTGATTGATGAAAATGCTGAAATTCCTCAAGAATTGATGTTCATAAATGAGGAAGATCAAGTGGAAGAATCGCCTGCTGCAACTGAGCAAGCTTCACACTCACCAACCCAATCTCCAATGACAACCAACCACCATCACCACAAGATCAACAAGCCTCACCAACTGACCAACACTCATCCTCACAAACACAACCCATCTCTCCCAATCAATCTCCACCATCTGTTACCCAATCAAACACTTCAACTAACTCCACTGAACCAATAAATCTCACTCCCATACTGAATTCACCTCCACAAGAACAACCTATTAGCCAAAGCCCAGCTGTGACTGAAATCATAGGGAATGATACTCCTACTAAATTGATAATGGAAGAAGAAGAACATAATGAAGCACAGTGTGAGGCTACTGAAGAAATAAATCTAGAGTGTGATGATGAAAAGGATCAGGAGGTGAACAAAGCTATAGGTCAAGAAAAGCCTGAGGATGAGAATGAGCCTCAGTTTGTCGACATCATAACCTACAATGAAGATGAACTAAATGACGATGAAATTGATGTCAGCAAGAGCTTCCTAGTTGCAAAATACAACAAGCTGACCATCAAATATAACAAAAGAAGAGAGAAACTGAGGAAGATGGAGCAAGAAATGAAAGAAAAGGATGCCCTCATATCTCTACAAGAAGGAGCTATTAGAAGGCTTAAAGAGAATGCTCAATCTGATCAAGAAGTGATTAATGCCTATCAAGAGCCCGTCAAAGAACTGAAGGAAGAAGTGAGCATAGAGAAGGCAGAGAAAGAAAAGGTTTTGCTAGAGATGAACAATTCATAAATAATCATCTCTATGCAAGCTGAGCTAATAGGAGCAAAAGATGTATAAATTGAGAAAAAGGATCAGCGAAATTGAGTCTACTCCATCATCTCAACGTGTGCCTATTGCTGATCAACCAGCATCTACAACAGTAAAAGCGCAAACTCCAACATCTCTTATCTGCTACAATAGGAAGAGGATGTATTCGGGAAAAATTGTCAAGGAGGTGATAGAGGTGGATGAATCACCCAAGAAGATGAAAATGATGTCACTTAAGCATACTGCTTCAGTTAACTCAATGACCACAAAGCAAACTGAAAGAGAAGATGAGAGAGATGCTGAATGGGAGTAGCTGATAAGTAAAGAAACTCCTAAGGGAACCCAAATGCTTACTCAGAAAGATATCCTTGAAGATAGACCAGAGTCTAGCATGTTCATGGATCTTATACACAAAGGATTCCCATTCGACTTGGTAGAAAGAATGAACACTAATGAACTCAAACAGACAATCAAAGATTTTACTATGGCAAACTTTATTATCCCAGGCTGCAACTATGATAACTTCATCAAGTTTCAAGCTCAAGAACAACTGAAGAAAGAATTAGGTCACTATGATATAAAGACGCTCAACAGAAATAATCTAATTTGTTGGTTACAAAATCATAATCAAAAATTCTATGAGCTAAGATATAGAGGAGTGAAGGAGCTTAGACAAATGATGGAGTATGTAATGAAGATAGAGATGCAGACTGAAGTGCGGTTCAGAACAGAATCCAAAGGACTACGCCTAACCAACACAACCACTCCAGCTGAGCGTACCGTAGTTGAAAGTAAAGATATGTGCAAAGATAAAGCTAAGCTAATCAGAGAACCAAGAGAAGTGTTACCAAGCAAAGTGTGGCCACTAGGAACAACAGTGACAGAAGTGACTAAAACAAGTCAACTCTATTTCAGCTCTTTAATCACATCACTACTCCTAAGTCAGTTGAAGACTTACAGATCATCACATGGAAATATGATGCTGATTGGGATACTGTAATCATCAAGAGGGCATCTGGGATGATACAGTACTTCCCCAAAATTGAACAAGTCATATCACTCCCAGATGCCGATCTTACTCATCTTTAGAACCTACAAATCGTCAACTACCCAATCCACCCTAGGGGAAGAGATTTGTCTGGGATAGTAGGTAACTGTGGAATAAATTCAAAGATGATGTTCTAAAAGAAGCTAAATGGGAAGATAAGGAGCACATCAAAGAAAAAAAACAAAGAATACCACAAGCCAGCTCCTTATACCCAATGGAGAATGAATTGTTATAAGGGCGGGACAAGTCAAGAAAAGTTTAGCCCCCACCAAAGCATTCGAAGGAAATCAATACACACATCCTATCACACATTGGGATATGTGGAAAAATCAAAAGTACTTGTGATTTAACATACTAAGGATGGGAAGGCTACTTTAAGCATAAGGATATTTGATCCACTGGAAATCAAGCTCCTGCATCCCAGCTATCCAGCATACTTATATGACAAGTTCTTCCTAAAGCTGAACAATTAACAGGCACAAAATGATCTGTGTCTTTATGTGCATTTGATTCTGGTGATAGATAAGCTTAATGCCAATGTAAACAAAAGAAGGAAATTAGAAGCAGGCCAGCTTATGGGTTGTGAATTCTCTTCTATCACTGAGCTAAGGATTTCTGAAGAGGATGAGCTGGAAGTGGTCAACAACCATAGTGTTCTTGCAACCCTAACCACAGAAGAAGACATTTTGGAAATCAAATTTGACACACTAAATAAGATGTGTAGAATGGAGATCAAATACAAATATGATGATCAAAAGGATAATGTATCATATTTCAATCAAAAAATGGAGACAAGGTTGCAGGAGCTACAAAGCCTGATGCAGTGATTGATGGAAACTAAACCTAAGGGGGAGTATTGTTAGATCTAGAAATCTATATAGGTTTAGTTTCTTAAATCAATCATATTGTAATATCTTTTGTAACCACTCTTCATTCTGTATGCAATATGTTTATATAGGTTAACCCATAGAATATGTGTTGATTTGTGTGTATGTTGCAGGGAAAATCATAAGTATTGGCCAATTCCAAAGAACTGCCAAGTGTAGGAAACATCTATGGATGAACATTTTTTCCTCCTTAGATCCTCTAAAACAAATCAGACATTCAGTGGAACTCCTATGGCAGCCTTACAAGATCACCCTTAAAGATCATGCATATCCTAAGGTTGACTTGCTATAGAAGACAAGTACTCATGTGGAAGAGGAAATCACCTGCGGAAAAACAGTTCCTGCAGAAGAATTAAGTTCCTGCGGAAGAACAATAATTCCTATGGAAGAACTAAGTTCCTACGGAAGGCCAACTTGATGTACTTCACCAAAGTACATCGATTCACACAAGTTAACTCTAAAGTAAAAGTCAACATCTACGGATGACTTCTACCTTAGTTAGAGAATGTCACATTAGAATATTCTCTGAGTAACAGCCTTACCTCGATAAGGAAGTTATAGTTTCCAAATCAATAAACCCGAAGCCTATAAATACAAGGCTTAGGTACATAATTAAAGAAGTCGGTTGCCTACAATCAAACATTAATCAAACCCTAGCTGCCATGATCGTATTCACAACAATACATTCATATCAATAACACCTTTAGCAAAAGAAAAATTCTTCATTGATCCTTGTATTCATTCATCAACAGTTAATGAACAACATTTGTTAATATTTATATATATTCTTCGTTTGTAATTCATTGGTTTAAGTATTACATCTGTTGTTTACTTTAATGAATTGTTTATTTATTCGTACGTATTTGATTAATCAAGCAACAAACTTTGATAGTTTCGTGATCATTTTTTGTTAATAACTAAGCTGATAATACCCTGAACAATCCTTGGATTCACATATGTTCAACACATTCTTAACTATTAACTGGGCTAACAGTTAAAGGGAACAGGTGGTACTCATAAATTAGGACAGATGAAGCCCGACATCTTCAAAATCATGAAAAAGACCACTGATGGCTTCTCAGGGATACAAACAGCCCTGGTCTAATAAATGGTAAAGCTCATTGCTTAAGGTGATAGCTTGGCACCACCAGCCAATGTTGAACCCATACCTTCTACATCTGAACCACCCACATAGCCATAAATAAACATCACCTACACAAGAAAATCCAAACAAACTCCTTTTCAGTCTATTCAGATTGAGCATGCACTCATATAATCACCCATGCAGGAGGAGTGGAACCAAGAGCTCCCACTTCCCCTGCGGAGCAAACCACTCTGATTACTTCATTGATCAGTGGTGAGGTTCCTAATGCTTATCCTGATAAGCTCATTTTCCAAGCCTCTAGCCTTCACTCTGATTCTCAAAACTCAAGTGATCAACCTTCAAAGGAAAGCTACCATCCTCAGCCATTAGACTTAAACCAATCTATCCTTGACCTTCAATTCTATGATGATGAGGATATGGGTTTTAGTGACTACCATGATTCTCTCTTCTCCTCCCCTACTTAATGAGAGATAACCTAAAACACCCATATCTAGCCCACATCATCCAACCATAACTGAGGTGGGCTCTCCTGAACATGTTAAGGAAGTCCATATGGAAAAGGCTCTCACTTTTGTAAGTGACTATATCATTAAGACCTCACCCATGACAGCCCAGCCCATTGACACTTTTGTGAAAGCTGTCATAGTGCAGGGGAAATCCAACAGCCAAGAACCACAAGCTGGTGGTGAGGAACAAGACTTTGGTCCTATTCTCTTATCTCCCCATGATTCTTCTAATAAAGATGAGGGGAGTCTACAACTAAAGGTTAAAAGACTATCAAAACATACACCTATTTAGTTCCAAAGGTAAGTCACCTAGAATCTTAGGTGGCTACCTTGCAAAGACAGGTCATTGATCAGCAACTTGAGATCATCGATCTCAAGGGAAAGTTAGTTGGGAGACCTGTCAGGCAAACTCAACCAAGTCCATAAGAACATGTGGAAATGGTTGACCTAACCCTTAGCTCCCCTGTGCAAGAGGGTGATGGTACCAAAAAGGGGGAGAAAGTCTCACCTACAATCACAGAACCTGGGAGTTCTTCCTAGAGTATGAACATAGAGGACTCAAAATCCCCACTTGCAATTGTCCATACGCAACAACCTCCTCAGGCCCGTATTGATGTGAATGCCCTGATCTAAAGCATATTTGTGGAGGGCATACCAAGAGCTATGTCTACCCCATCCTATCTTTCTGACAATCCAATAATAGGATGGAGGTATGATACTGATAGAAGAGCCATGGTGCTCTCTAAATCTCAGGGTCAACAAGAAGTGTTCAACTTTTAGACCCTGAGATACTATGAGATGTTTCCTCTAATTGACCTGCCACTTGCCAAAATAAGTCAAGCTAGGCAAGCTGACAAGTTAGCTGGGAGGATTCACTAAAGCGTTCTTGAAGAGTTTAGAAGGAGATCCTACTTATATAGACAAAGGCTAGTAGCTCGTAATGCTACGTCTGTTGGTCCACTGGATACTAAGGTAAACCCTAAGATTAGCTTTGAAGGGGAAACCTTAGTTGAAGGCCTAGTAGTTAAACCTATGAACCTTGAGACAAGAACTACTTCAACACCCAGTACCCTTAGTGAGGCACCTACTAGTGAAGGTGTCTCACAACCACTCTCTGGCTGGAGCTTAAGTTTTACACCGAGTAAGAAAGGCCAAAGCTTTCTCCACCCTAAGTCACACAGGCCAGTGACTAATAATGGGAAGAGGATTATGAATTATGAGTAGATTAAGGAGGAGAAAATAGGGATGAAGAAGGCAAGGAGGAGAGGTCAAGTGAGGCCTGTAGCTTTATGAAAGCTACAATTAGGGCTGCCTAGGAGAATGAGTTGATGCCAGCTAGATTGAACTACTTCTAGTAACTAAAACATAGATGAAATCATCTCTCTTCCCTTAGCAGAACTCAATAAGCAGGATGACACATAAGTGTGAAAAGAGAGGAAGGAAGCTGAGGCTGCAAAGTCACTCCTCAAATTTAAAGAAGAAAGAAGAAGAAGAAGACTTTACAAAGCTCCTACTCTCTCTCCGCTTCAAGAAAGCCCTGAAGTAGAGGTTGTGGCTACTGAACAATAAACTCAGGTAGATAAGGAACAAGACAGACAAAACATGATCAACTACATGTGCCGCATGTCTCTATCAGGCAGTAGAACTGCTTCCTTTGACATATGAGCATGTTGACTTTGAACACCTCAAGCAGCTTGAACAACAAGTCTTAAAAGAACAAAAAGTTGCTATGAGGAAGAGGAGGGAAGAGGTTTCTAAGTCAAGAGCCACCATCCGAGCCAATTAGAAGAAGTCTGCTGACAGGCTAAAGATGGTGAGCTTTTAAAGCTGCATGGGTTCACTGGAAGGAGACTTGGTTCAATGTCTATACACACCATGGATGAGCAGATTAGAGTGATCAAGTAGAAGATCAAGAAAGATGAGATGGTAGACATGGATTCTCCACCAAGTCAGGATGCACCTGAAGCTGAGGTCAAGATTGAAGCATAAGAGACAACACAACCTAGACCTAGTGCTGCATACTGTAGGGTCCATGTGATCGTGTGGAGATAATTCAGTGTTTTATTAACTTAAAAGTTTGATTTTACATCATGATTATGGTGGAATAGGTTCAAATTGTTTGTTATTTGAATTATAGGTGTGTGGAGCTAAAGGAGGCTTATTTTGGATGTAAAGAAGCAAAACATGGAACTACAAGGACTGAAGAAGTAAATATCAAAAGGTTCAAGGAAAGGCATAAATTGAGGTTTACCAGCGTATCATACACCGGTTCTGGGCGTATAATACGTCAGGAGGCGTATGGGCATATCATTGGGCGTATTTTGGTAAAATAATTGAAAGTTGGCTGCAAGAATGCTGATAGGGGTGTATGATACGCCCAGGGTTGGCGTATCATATGTCGATCACCAACAACATGCCGAACTTTGTGGATCTTCAAGTTTATTTAAACACATCCAACCTTAATTCGATCTACAACTTTTCCCAGGCGAAAATAGATGATTTCAAGGATATTTTAGGTCCTTTCAAGCTTCCTAACATCTTCGAAATTATCATTATCATCATCAAATCAAGTTTGAAGATTTAATGAAGATGATGTGTGGCTAGGTTTTCATGATTGGTTTCAGGAGTACGATTCTTGTCAAGTGAAACAATTGGTATGTTTTGATTAGGTTTTTATATTAAACATTGATCTATAGAATGAAATATTATGTTTTGGTTAATTTAAATGATTTGCTTATAAATAAAATTTTTTGCTTATTATCAGTTTTTGGTTTTCTTACATCATGAACTCATTAAGAAAGTTAGACAATTTGATATAGGTAAATTGATAACATTGTGAATGAATGAATCTTAAAAGCTTGTTCGTTTGTTGTCACTTTAATCAAAATATAAGATCTTGAACTATTGTTTCTTACAAACCCTAATTTAAAAGTGCCAATTGTTGATCTTGCAGTATTTAAAACCCAGAAGTGATTATTTTTTATTATTTAATTAAGTTCATTATAAAGTTTGTTGTTTTATGCGCGTGTGATCATTAATTCATCCAAAGTTCTAATCGTTAAATATAAAGTTCGTATCTTTTAGTTAATCAAGTCACATAAATTAAACACGTTCTACATATTCCCTGTGGAGACGACCTTACTTACCCTTACACAATAAAGGTAGCTAAGACCGACATAATGACTTGTTTTTTATCGAGTCTTGACCACCAGATCAAAATGGCACCATAACCGGGGAATTAGTGTGCTTAGTGTTTAATTGCTTTTCTTAAAAACTTATTAAAGAACCTAAAAAGATTTTATTAATACAGTTTTTTGTTTTAGTTTGTTTTCTTATTTAGTATTACCCAAGGTATTTTTTTTCTTGTTTGTAGTAACCATTCATTGATGCGTACAAGATTTTCAGGAAGGACCTCACCATTGCAATTTGATCAAGATATTGAGAAGACTTTAAGAGAGAATCGTGTGTTTCACAAAGCATCATCTTCAATGATTTCTCAAATTCATGGTCCAACCAGACCTGAAGAAGGTACATCATCAATAACAGATCATCGGATTTTAAGTAGACTTTCAAGAACACCTGAAAGTAACAATTCAAGAATGATGAATAATCTAGAAAACCAAGGAGTACCACAACCAAATCAACCAATGGGGGATATCCCATTGCCAGTGTTCTCTCAACCTTATGACCCTCCACCTCAACCACAACCTATGCAACCTCAACCTCAGGAGTCGATTCCTGTAAATCAAGGTGTGCAAAACCAACCATCTCCCATGAACTTTCAGCAAGACCTGGATCGGTTTTCATTCGAATCCAAGTTTCTAGGTTCGTAATCCAAGTTTTCAGCAAGACCTGGATGGGAGTCATCATAGCAATGAGGATCGGTTTTCATTCGAAGGAAGTCATCATACTAATTGTGTGGAAGAGTGGATTGAAGATCAAGTCGATATGGACAGACCAAACCAATATGACTTTGAGGATTATGGGAACCAGCTGAGCTAACGAAACCGTCAACAAAACCTGGATCAGGGTGGTTATGCCCAACCACCTATTGTTCACAATATAGGAGGTCAATCATTTAATGGCATACCTACCAATTGGGGAGCACAACATTACGTACCAGCACATGGTGTGTAGAGTCACTTTTGTCCTGCCATTGCTATCAATTCATCTACTATAGTTTCACCAACATAAATGGGACGAGCTTTTGAAGTCCGACCTCCCTTACTTCCATGTTATGGCAACTTAAGAACCCTATTTGCATATATCCGAATTTAAGGCATCATGTAGCACCATTGGTGGCCAAGGCTTTTCATCGAATGATGTTAAATTGGTCTTATTCCAATTCATATTTAAAGACAAGGCCAAACAGTGGTTCCTATCTCTACTATCTGCAAGTATTCACATATGTGTACAAATGCAATAGCAATTTTTGGATGAATACTATACTTCTCAAAGGACAAGTGATTCCAGGCGAGCCATTCGAGGATTTACACAACAATCAGGTGAATAATTCTATAATGCTTTTCACCGGATTAAGGAAATACTAAGAACTTGCCCACATCATGACATAGCTAAGTGAGAGTTGGCTTCAGCTTTCTATCATGGATTATCACCAGAGGATGCAAGAGATATAACTTCCACAATTGTAGGGGGTTCACCTTAAACCATAAGGATGATGATTGGGATATTCTCAAAAGGATGAGTGTCATCTCCAAGAAGCAGGCACAATCAAGCCGAAGGTTGAGGGGTCAAGTGTGAAGACGGTAACTGATCATGTTTCTATAGAAAGAATTGTGGTTTTAGAAAGAGAAATTGCAAGCCTCAAAGTAAGAAAGAGTGATGTGGCGAAGATGTCAAGTAGGATGTGTGTGACAAGTGTAATGACATCGGCCATACATTGGTCACATGCTCCTTGAATTTGGGGAAAAGTAAAATGTACACCAAGTACAAAGCCAAGGAGAAAGAAAGACATATGATATGAATTCCAATACTTATCATATTAGCCTTAGGAATCACCCTAATCTTAGATATGGTAATTCTGCTAACTAATTGAATCCTCCTTTTCAGGTACCAATCAAGGAAGCAATCAATATCAAGGCCGACGACCAAGTCGGCTACCAAAGGAATAATTACAATCAAGAGAATTACCAACAAGAACGTCAACACCAAAAAAGGAATCAAAAACATCAACAAGGTGATTCTAATAACAATGGCAATGACAATGCAATTTCGTCAACAATTCAAGATCTTGCCAAGGAGATGAAAGAGTTTAAGCAACATAGAGAGGTACAAGAAAAGACTAATGAGGCCATTACCAAAAACCGGGACAATTAGCGGAACAAATTTTGGACGATAACTGGGAAAGCTCCCAAGTGACACAACAAAGAACCCTCAACATCAAGCCTTAAGTTCAAAGAATATGCACATAAACTCAGTCAGTATCATTCCTAAATCTGAATGTATTGATTATGATTCAACCTGTACTCCTTATGTAGTTGCAGTTAACAATAAGGAAGGTGATTAAGAAGATGGGAGTGACCTAAGAGAACCAGTTATTCCCATTCAAGTTAGGAAATTTAATATCAAGCCTGCACTTGTGGTTTTTAGAGTCGGGGTGAACATCCTCCCGGGGAGCTTGTATGACCAATATGACTTTGGTCCATTACATGAAACCGATAACATATTGGTGCTTGCTAATTCTACATAGAAACAATCACGGGGAATGGTCAAGGACGTGATAACTAAGCTAGGAGAGTTTTATTAACCAGTGGACTTTATGGTGCTTGATTACGCATAAGTAAGGACGAATGAGCAACCAAAGGTAATTTTAGGTCGACTATTCTTAGCAACAGCCAAAGCTCAAATCAATTGCCGAGATGGAATCGTCGACATGACATTTGAAAATCATAAGTTTTCCTTTAATGTGGTCTCAAAATCAATTACATATGTGGTTAATGATGATTATTCTATTATAAATGATACTAACGGGTGTGATCCTCCTTACATCTCACATGTAAGCGAGGACATCAACAAGGAGATTGTTTTAGATTCTTATAGGTTTGAGCTCAAAAAGATGGAAAAGGAGTAGATTATGAAGGTTGGGCCATTAAGGAAGGAAAATTCAAGACGGAAGGTTAAGGTGGGTAAACCACCGAATGAGGAGAATGTAAGGGTCAAAGCAAAGATGTTTGACCCTTATGGGAGTGAACAAGAGAATCCATCAATCCGGGAGAAGCAGTTCTATAAAACAAAATTTGGAGAAAAGAACTTAATACGGCCACCATAAGTGGTCTGAGGTAAGGTCTAACTGAAGACCTAAAACTTAGCGCTTGTGGGAGGCAACCCGAGAACTTTATGGGTGTGTTCACTATAAACCCTCATGAGACTACAACTTGTCCGCTCGGGTATACCGAGGGGTTTAAAGGCTTGTTGCATATGCTAAATTCGATTGTGATTCCTACAAAAGTGAGTTTTACTTCTTTTATTAGTTTGTGTGTCGTTTGTTTAATTTTAGCTCCATCATGTACAAGACGTAAGCACTCAAGTGTGGGGAGGCGCAAGTCCCTTATTAAAGGCTGTCACTAATAATCAGGTCCATGTACTCCTTCCTTATATTGTTTCTCTTTTGATTTATGGTTGAATCTTAACTATACAATCCTAAGTGTGGGGATGGGAAAGCAAAGAAAAAATGTATTGAGAAGAGTGCCAAAATTGAATATTTTAATTTTTTGAAAAAAATGTCGTAAGCAAGCTTGAAAATATGTAAGGATTGAATCTTTAAGTACAAATGATTAAATACATACCTACTTAAGCATGGTTCTTGGTTTTTGGTCATGGTTAGATTGATATCGATGTTTAAAATAGGAAAAACACTTTAGATTTATCAAACCGATGATAATAAACTAGAAGGTGGACCCTTCAAGCATGTGTACATTAAATTCTAAAGTTAAAAAGAATAATTCATATGGAAAGTTTCAAGCAAGAAACCAAATTATGCACAAAGATGATAAAGGCATTAGGATCTAACATTAGGAATTGAAAAGACTTTTTATCTTTTTAGATCATACACAATATTACCCATTAGAAACCAAAAGAAAGCCAACGTCACACCCAATGCTGTATATGATGAAAACAAGAAAAATATGAAGCCTTTTATCATTCTAGTTTTGTTTTTGATGAAATCCAAATTGGATAGGTGATTATGTGTTAAAATATGGTCAAAGTTCCAAGCCTCATACTTCGGAAAGCCGATAAGGACGCTTTCAAATTATATGAAAATATAGGCTGAAAAAGGTCATATCGTTCAAAAAGCGAGAAATCAAAAGAGGGCTAATGTTAGTATGCCCCATAAAAGTTAAAAAAAAAAGTCATAAAAGATGGGCCAATGTTTGTCTCATAATGAAAAATTTATTGATATCAATAAAGACCTTAAAGAAGAAACCTTACCTAATTTTTGGATTTCATCACTTTTTAGCAATTTTTATCCTTAATTTCTTATCCTTAACCTAATCCTAATAGAACTATAAATGTCCTTTTGATTTGTGTATAATTTAGGTGTATTATGAGAAAATGTGAATATATGCATGGGTAAAACATGAAGGCCTATTAGGCTCGGTTAGATGAATCCAGATTTAAAGTGACATGATGTTTGAAAGAAAAAATTGATAAATATGTTTAAAAGAAAAAGTATATTTGAGTATAACTTTGAACTGAAACTGAGAATTAGTAAGGGATTAGAGAATGTATTTGATAATAAAAGTTTGAAAGTGAATTGAAAGCTTTGCTTAGAGACAAGCAAAAGGTTAAGTGTCGGGATGTGTCGCATGACGACAATTCAGTTTTTAATTAACTTAAAATTTGATTTTACATCTTGATTACGGTGGAATAGTTTCAAGTCGTTTGTGTTTTGAATTATAGGTGTTTGGAGCAAAAGGAGGATTATTTTGGATGTAAAGAAGCAAAACACGGAACTACAAGGACTAAAGATGTAAATATCCAAAGTTACAAGGAAAGGCATAAAATTGAGGTGTACCGGCGTATCATACGCAAGTTATGGGCTTATAATACGTCAGGCAGCGTATGGGTGGCGTATCAGTGGGGGTATTTGGAAAAAAATAACAGAAAGTTGGGCGTTGGAGTGCTGATATGGGTGTATGATACGCCTAGGGTAGGTGTAGCATACGCAGGTCACCAACAACATGCCGAATTTTATGGATCTTCAAGTTTATTTAAACACATCCAACCTCAATTCTATCTACAACTTTTCCCAACTGAAAATAGGTGATTTCAAGGATATTTTAGGTGTTTTCAAGCTTCCTAACATCTTCCAGATCATCATTGATCATCATCAAATCATGTTTGAAGATTTAATGAAGATGATGCGTGTCTAGGTTTTCGTGATTTCTTTTGGGAGTATGATTCTTGTCAAGTGAAACAATTGGTATGCTTTGATTAGGTTTTTGTATTGAACATTGATCTATTGAATGAAACATTATGTTTTGGTTAATTTAAACAATTTGCTCATAAATAAAGTTGTTTGCTTCATTATTAGTTTTTGGTTTCCTTGCATCGGGACTCATTAAGAAAAGTAGACAAATTGATATAGGTAAATTGGTAGCATTATGAACGAACGAATCTTAAAAGCTTTTTTGTTTGTTGTCACGTTAATCAAAAGCTAAGATCTTCAAGTATTGTTTCTTACAAACTCTAATTTAAAGTACCAATTATTGATCTTACAGAACTGGAAACCCGAAAGTGATTGTTTTTTATTATTTAATTAAATTCATTATAAATTTGTTGCTTTAAGCGTGTACGATCATTAATTCATCCAAAGTTCTAATCTTTAAATATAAAGTTCGTGTCTTTTAGTTAATCGAGTCATATTAATTAAACACTTTTCATATATTCCCTATGGGGACGGGGTGGGGGAGGGAGACGGGGTAGGGGGGGGACGGAGACGGGGAGTGGAGGGGGGAGGGGGAGGGGGCGTGGGAGGGGGCGAAGTGGAAAGGGGAGGGTGAGGGGGACGGGGACGGGGGGCGTGGCAAGGGGACGGGGACGTGATACAGGGACGGGGGACGGGGACGGGGACGGGGACGGGGGACGCGGACGGGGACGGGGAGGGGGACGGGGGACGGGAACGGGGAGGGGGAAGAGGACGACGACGAAGAGGACGACGAGAAAGAGGACGACAAGAGGAAGAGGATCGCGAGGAAGAGAACGACAAGGACGAGGAAGACGAGGACAACGTGGAAGACAAGGAAGACGAGGAAGACAAGGAAGTCGAGGAAGACGAGGAAGTCGAGGAAGACAAGGAAGACGAGGATCGTATGTCACTAGTGATCAAGGTGGTCAAGATGTCTACTTCTCGCAAGCATGTCTACTTCTCGCAAACCATGCTTGACCTTCCTCTGCATGATCTCTATGACATGAAAAGGTACTTTGAAAGTCTGAGGAATCCTGACCAACTGATGATGAAGGGAATGGTCTTGATCCTGATAAGGACTGTCAACAGATGAATATTAAGATCTAAAGTTATACTTCAGTTTGGTAGCATCAGCCTAGGGGGAGCTTATAACGATTATACTTAGAGGCTGATTCAACCAAAGAGCTCTCAGCATACACATATTAAGTTCAAGAAAAGTTGCTTCGGAAGATTTGACATAAGTCAAGAAATTTGACCAAGTATCAAATCTTCTAAAGCTAGAAGACCAATTATTTTAAACCCAAAGATAAAGTCTTCTGAACATTAAGGTATTGAGTCTGTAACTTTCTACCTTTGTACTTTAATTATTTTTTGTAATAAATAAGGATGCGAGATACGGCATGTCATAGTCACTAGTCAAAACGCAATCTGCCTTTTGACTTTACATTGATCTTGTTGTCTAGATTAGTATTTTCAGTTGGCCTTCAAAGTATGACCAGCAGTAGGATGTATTATAAAGTATCTCAAGTACTTGTAATTAGAACTAAGCTTTGTAACACTTTGTAAAAGTGTTGATACATGTGTACCAAGTTTAGGATCTCAATGTAAAATGTCTTTCATGTCTTACATATATGTAATTGAATGGGTATGAATGAAATACAATGTGTGGTTGATGCTTATAATGTCTAACATTTCATTGTTTATTGTATGATAACGCATATTGAACTAACTATTTAGGTTTGTGGTTGTTTGCATAATTCTTAGCCAAAAATGGTTGAGAAACATGTTTAAATTTAATCGTGTGAAGTTCTCATGCGAATGGACCATGCTAATGGACCATACACATGAACACTTCATGCTAATGGACCAGTCGCACGACTGAACCAGGAGACTGGATCAGTCGCACGATTGTGACATAAGATTGACTTAGTCGTACGACTGGACATTCAGTCGTGTGGATGGATCAACCGCATGCTTCAGTCGCATGACTGAACCATGCTAATGGTTCAATCGTACGAATGGAAAATCCTAACCTATAAATACCACTTAATTCATGGAAAAACAAAACACTTCGAATATCTACATACCCTAGCAGTCCAGAGAGTCCCTATTCATCATTCCAACTTCATAGTTCATTTCTGATCAATTCTTGTTCGTTCTTAACGTTTGTTTCATCATAAGGATTGATCAGATTATCGTTCTCACTGATTGGATCGCCAATCAAATAGGATTCCGCACTATTTGAGTTGGTATACGCGCATGATCAGTTAGTACTCCGTACGTACACGGTCCTAACAGGTTGTATCAGAGCTTTGGCTCTTGATTTTGCGTGTGATTCGATCGATTTGGTGTAAAAATCATGTTTTTTTCATTCAAAAACACCATCTTTTTGGTTAAAACGGTGTTTTCGACATCTCCAGATCAAAA
This sequence comes from Flaveria linearis, assembly GCA_024085815.1. Classification (NCBI taxonomy): domain Eukaryota; kingdom Viridiplantae; phylum Streptophyta; class Magnoliopsida; order Asterales; family Asteraceae; genus Flaveria; species Flaveria linearis. The sequence continues at coordinate 47,070,647 of CM044006.1, forward strand.
AGTTCATGTTTTTCATCATACGACAGATTAGGGTTCTTGAAAACTCATGTTTTTGAGTCATAATAACAAAAATCGTCAAATTTTCAAAAACCAGTAGCTTCAGTCGCCTGATTGACTCAATCGCACGACTAAACTCAATCACACATCCCATTCGCACGATTGAGCTCAGTCGCCCATCCAATCGTACGACTGAACACTCCATTCGCATTGTCCGGTCGTCCTTGTCCAATCGCATGATTGACTCATCCGCATTGTTCAATCGTACGATTAAGCCATCCACATTGTTCAATCGCACATTTGGCCCATTTGGACCTCTCCATTCGCACGTGTGAAAAAGTTTAAATTTGAAATTCAAAGTTAATACAAATGGAAGATCAGTACTCAGATTTCACAGCCGGTAGGGATTCACGGATCCAGAATCTATTGCTTCTGGAAAATGAAGTTGGTAATCACAATAAGCCCCCTAAGCTTATAACGTTAGATGATTACCCATAATGGAAGCAAAGGTTCAAGATATACTTAAATGGAGTTGATTCTAATCTATGGGAATAAATCGAGACTGGGTATAGCATGCCGGTTGGTGCTGATGGAATGAAACTTACCTTAGGTGGCATGACTGATAGCTAGAAGGTAAAGTACAATGCAAAGAAGAAGGTGTACACTTTGTTAACTCAATAAATTCCTAAGGATATATTCCATCAGTTTTCCGAGAATAAACAAGCCAAGAAGTTATGGGATGCTCTGGAAAATGGTATGACGGGAATGCGACGTTAAAGACATTAAAGGCAAAGGCTTTGAAGAAAGAGTTTGATAACTGCTCTTCAATAGGAAAAGAGAGCCCGGATGATGTTATCGACCGTTTCTACCACTTGATGAGTGAGCTTCACACTCATAGGGTTACCATGTCCATGGAAGACAAGGTGTCGAGTTTTGTAGATGGATTGCCTGAGAAGTGGGTTTTGTTTGTGTCAAATCTCAGATAGAATGCTATGCTTGCAAAGTTGGATATCAACGATTTTATTCTGAAGCTGAGAGAGGAAGAGTTGAGGATGAAATACGGATCCCAAAAAAGTTCATATGATCAGAACCTGTCATTTTACAACTCAACTCCTCAACCAAAAACTTATGGAGCGCCACTCTAAATAGCATTCGTGTCCAGTTCAGTTGCTCCGTCCCAAGCCATTACTTTAGGATCTGACACGTCAGGGTCATCTTGCACCCAAAACATAGCACCTGAATCCAATGCTATAAAATTGAAGACCGAGAATCTCGGTAATGTGACTATAGAGGTAGCAAAGGAGCACATGGATCTCCTAGTAGCTGTCGTTCACTCCTATGACGGTCTAGTTGCTGGGAAAATTGGAAACTACCATCTGGCAGATGAAGACTATGAGCAAGTAGACGAGAATGAGCTCAAAAGGGTGGACATCATGTGGGCGTTGGCTAGTGCTGTCCGGAGGGCAAAGAAGTTTGTTAAGAAGACCGGACAGAACTTGATAGCCATAAAGGATACAACATTTGTTTTTGACAAAACCAAAGTTACCTGTTTTAATTGTGGAGAAAAGGGGCACTTCAAACGTGAATGTGTGAAGCCCGAGAAGACAGGTAATGGTAATCCATTCTCCACCTTTAATCGTCAAGATAAACCCACAAATGGGGCTACATCATCAGGCAAGGATCCTAAGGCCTTGACTGCACAAGATGATGAAGGGCAAGATTAGACCTTTAGCTTTGTATCCCCAGGAGAATCCAACATTGCATGTGTTGAGGGTTTGGATGACAATTCTGCAAGCGAAGGTGATATAGCAGTGGAACTAGTCATGTCAGATCATGACGATACTGCTACTGTGGTCACTCACCTAAATGAAGAAGGTCCCAGCACAACATCTTCACAATCACCAGCACCCGAACTGTCAAACTCTGCGATGATGGCTGATTCAACCGAACCTTCTCAGGTAAGTTCAACATACCAACTTTTCGATAATCATGCTTGTTCTGAATGTAATAAATTTAGGGATAGCACAGATTCAAAATTTAATAGGCTATTAGATCACAATGATAGCTTAGTAAATGACTTACAACTGTGCACAGAAGTAAATCGAATTTTAAAAGAAAATGAGCACAATTATAAAGAAAAATAGAACTGTTAAATAAACAACTAAGGGAACTGAAGTTATGGCATTTAACCAATAAAATGACATAAAATTTTATTTAAACTCCTTGGAAGAAACCAAGAAAGAAAAAGCAGTTTTGGAAGTCGAAGTTAACTCACTAAAACAAAAACTGCATAGTTGGACTAGTTCTTCTCACATAGTTCAACACTTAGTGAGAGTACGAAACCATGGGGAGGGATTGGGTTACAAAGTGGTTCCACCATCACATGAGACCTTTTTGAATGCTAAATGTAGATCAATAAATAATAATCCAATCAAGGATCATGTGGTGTCCACTCCTCTTGTAAGTGATCCAGATTCCACAAGTAAACCTATTGAATCTATCACTAAACAAAAGAAGACCACTTTGAAGTCAAAAGGTAAGATGCCTATTGTTAATTTAGATGAACAATTTGCAAAAGTTAAGGTGGAGGCAGGTTCAAACATGTCTAATTCAGAACCCAAAAAGACCAAACAATTTAACCTATCTCGAGCAACATGTCTTTGTCCAAAAAAACAAAAGGGTAAAGATGTTAAACATGTTCAAACAATGCATTTTGTTAAAGAAGTCAAAACATCTAAACGAGAAGTGTCAAAACCCAAAGAAACTAAAGTCACACAAGTGTCACACACTTCCTTATAGAAACAGTTTCACCAATATGTCGAGAGTAGATCATGCTACACTTATGGAAAGTATGGACATATTGCTTCTAAATGTTCTTATTATCAGACACTAAGAAAGAATGTTGAACTTAATGATACAAAGCCAAGTTCTTCAAAAAGGGGTTCAAATAATCCACCAAAAGGAACCTATGAACCTAAAGTTCAGACAATAAGCCAATCGTTTGTTTATCACAAACATGCCTTACATAAAACTGGCTTATGGAAAGAAAAATAAAGTCCCGTGTCTGAACATGAGAACAAGAAGAAGAATAATCTGCCCTCTCCCTCAAATGGACAGTGGGTAGAGTTTATGATATGTGATTCCTCCGGGTCACCCAAGCCAGTTAAGGCTTGGGTCCCTCACCTAAACTAATCATTTCCTTTGAATGTGCAGGGTGTCCGCTACAGTGCTTCTATGAATACCTGGGTAATTGATAGCAGTGCATCAAGGCACATGACTGGAAACTTGTCTCTCTTGTCAAACGTCAAACAAATTAAAGGAGGACACGTTTTATTTGCTGGAAATAAAGGAGAATATATCACTGCACAAGGAGAAGTGGGAAACCAGAAAGTGAAGTTTGATAAGGTAAACTATGTTCAACAACTTCAAAATAACTTACTTTCTGTCTCCCAGGTATGCGACAAAGAGTTCAAATTTGTATTTGACAATAAGAAGTGCTATGTTCTGAAGAAGGACTATGTCATTCCGGAGGACAAAGTGTTAATGTCAACTTCAAGATATAACGATTTGTATGTCTTAGACCTTTCAAAGGATTCCACAACCGATCATCAAGTACAATGCTTCTTGTCGAAGGCAACAGAAAAAGACTCCATCTCCTGGCATAGGAGAATGGGACACATCAATCCTCGGAAGATGAATCACTTGATCAAGAATGATCTAGTGCGTGGAGTAAATGTTCAAAACTTCCAACTACCGGATTTCTATGTCGCATGTAAGAAAGGGAAACAGATAATGAAGTCTCACAAGGCAAAGAACGTTCATTCAATTGACATGCCTCTTGAACTTCTTCACATGGATCTGTTTGGCCCAGTCAGTACAAAGAGCATTACCGGTGATTTGTACTGCTATGTAGTTATAGATGATTACTCAAGATTTTCTTGGTTGATGTTTCTGAAATCTAAATTAGAGACATTTGAATCATTCAAAGAGCTAGTAACTACATTGGAGTCACTCTACAAGCTGAAGGTAAGGCAAGTTCGCTCAGACAAGGGCACCGAGTTCAAGAACCAATGGATGGAGGCATTCTGCAAAGAAAAAGGAATTATGTACCAATTCACATCCGCCTACACTCCTCAAATGAACAGGGTTGCTGAGAGGTAGAATCATAGCTTGATAGAGACAGCCCGGACGATGCTAGCAGACTCGAAACTACATATCCAATTTTCGAACGAGGCAGTAGCTAATGAATGTTACACCCTTAATCGAGTCCTGGTGGTCAAGCGTCATGGTAAGACGTGTTACGAGTTACTCCAATGACGTAAACCTAATCTAGAGTACCTCGAACCGTTTGGTGCACCATGTACAATGCTGACGAAAACTCAGTCAGGGAAATTCAGTGAGAAGGCTGAAGAAGGGATTTTCTTAGGATACAACATACCGAATAAGAGAGTTTACTATAACTCAACGGGTCTAGTAGAAGTGTGGTGCAATGTTGATGTACAGAGATACACCACCCCCTCGCTGGAAAAGGACCATCTTTCTTTTTTGACTATAATGGATTTTTAAATCCTTCAACATCCCTCTCTTTCCTCCTGAGGATGAGTTATCGACCATAATGATGTACAACATATCAAACACACCATCACTGGATCCGATGACCTCAGCTTCACAAGGTGAGTCTTCTAGTTCTTCAGGGGGAGCACTTGAGGTAAGTGACTCCTCATCTAATGTTGAAGATGTAGAAATGATCAGATGGATCAAGGACAATAGGTTCCTACTACTCCAAGTACACAAGCATCGGATGTTGATGCCTCTAACACATCGGAACCTCACACTCCCACTGCCTCAGATACTGAACCTGCTGTTCACAATCTGAATAATGAGGTAGTTGTACCCACCACTCCTGGATCTCCATTAAATGTTTATAATCCTTTAGATAATGTCATTGGAAATGTTAGATCAGGAGTCCAGACTAGAAATCAGCTATACTCAGCTGATTATGCCTCGGTAATGGAAAAGGGATATCTTCACGATGGTGCATATCGATGTTTTGTGTCTCAATTTGAGCCAAAATATGTTAGTGAAGCCCTAAACGATGAGGCATGGATGAGTACCATGCAAGAAGAACTTATTCAATTCAAGAAGTTGGGAGTATAGACTCTAGTGGATAGACCTAAAGTTGCTAAAGTCATTGGCACCAAATGGGTCTTGAAGTGCAAGAAAGATGACCAAGGGGTCATAATAAGAAACAAGGCTCGACTTGTAGTTCAAGGATTTTGACAAGTCTAGGGCATTGATTACAATGAAGTGTTTGTGTAAAACCCTCTAAAACTCCCAAAGATCAAACAACCAAGATCTCAATCTCAAGAACGCGGAATATTAATGAGATTGAAATAAGAAGCAATCAAATTAACAAATAAACTTCATATATTCAATAAGAACAACTGATTATAGTCTTGTGCGAATGCGCAGAATGATTACAAAAAGATCTGAAAGTGAACTTCTTATTACAAAAACAAAAATAAACTATTTATACTATATAAAAACTCTCGCGAGACAATGCATTTCACGTGGAAGACCATTTCGCGTGAACTCGTTCTTCGCACAACTCTGATCTTTAGAAGCCATCTTTATTCAACTTTAGTTGTTTTACCAAGCCTTTGATAGTCTTCTACAATCTCCCCCTAGGCTCGGTGAAACAATCTTAGTCAAGATCTACATTTTTTTTTCTTGTATGATCCTGAATAGGCATACCATTTATTCCTAAGGATACGATCCGTCATCCAGACGTATTAGCAAGATAGAAAATAAACAGACTCGTCAACTGAGATAGGACAGTGTAGCAGCTTGTTCAAGTCGTCTTTGCCAAACTTCATTAAATCAGCTGGATCAATGATTCTATACGATCTATCAACACATTCGATTACAGCATGACCTGAATCCTTTTCTCAACTCCATTTGATAAATTGCTTCAAGGAATTTGGAGGTACTGGAGCATGAACTGGAACTTTCCTGATGTAATTGGGATGTTGATAAACTCTTATCTTCATTGGAGCTTTAGTATTTTCATTTATTCTGTAAGAGTCATCAATCTGTTTAGATTTAGCAGTTTTGAAATTCTTGAAGTTTGTCTTCATCTCATGTCTTATTTTAGATCGTATCAGCTCAGCTTCTCCATGACTACTTTCATTAAAAAATGGTACCTTTCCCATAGCATACAAATCAACAGCTTGTAGAGTATGAAAATCTTGAGTACTCTTTAAGTAATCTATCTCTGTATTCTTTCTTTTAATCACATATACTTTCTTATCTCCATCATAAGCGCAGCTAATAACATGAGACAATTCAACATATTTATCTCTTGGCTTTGAGATATATAAAAAATGTGTTTCTGTGGGAGGTGGAGGTGCTCTTAACTGTAATCCACCTTTGGTATACAAAGCAATCTTTCCAGTAACATCTTCCTGATTTAAAGCAGACTTAATTGTTTCACTTTCAATTTCTGATAGGATCTCACCTTCTTCCAGATGTATATCCTTGAACAAATCTTGTAAATTCTTTCCAAATATATCAGTATATTCGTTAGGCTCATCTACATCATCAAACAAACCGAACTCTTCTTCTATAGATTCTTTGGATGTGGATTGTTGAAAATTATATAACTCCTTTTCATACAAATCTTCTGTAGCAGGATCCAAATGTTCGTATCCTTCTAGATTACCAGCACTTGGTCCTGAGACATTATCAGTACTGGTGTCACCAGTTGGATCAACAGATATACCAACATCACCTCCATCATCATCATCATCATTCTCATCATTATCTCCTTGATTGTCACCATCATCTCCTCCATCATTATCATCATCATCATCATTTTCATCATCTTCATCATCATCATCATCAACTATATCATCATCAGAATAACTAAAGTCAACCATCTTATTTTCTTCTTCTTCATTCACTATTAGAATAGGCATCATATGTTCTGGTTTGACAAAAGTTGTAGGAGTTACAACTTCAGTATTAGGTTCTTCTGGTGTAGTTTGAGCACCTTCAGCAACACTAGTACTTGGTTGTTCATCTATAGATTGAGCTTCTTTAACTCCTTCTCCTTCTTGTACATCAATTGCATGGGATGGGCTTGGTGAACGCCTGCTCGTCTCACTAACTACAGTTGTAGAACGTACAACCTGAGGCTGATGGAAATAAGTTTGAGAGAGAAACTCTCTCATCTCCTGAATATGTCTCTCTAACCTAGTGGTATAATTAATGACATTCTTCAATTGAAGCTCTAGAGAAGCAATCCTTGAATCCTTTAGACTTGAATCCAGGTGAATAATAGAAATCATCTTTGTCTTTTCATCATTCTCCTTTCTCAGATAAGCTATTAACTTCACATTCTCAAAGCTTTCCTTTTCTAAATTCTTCACTCTCTCTTCTAATGTAATTGAAGAAGATTGAGGAGCACTGGAAGTTTCTTCTCTTCCTCTGAACTCAGGTGGAGTGTTCAGAAAGGTATCAACATCAAACTCCAAATTTTCTTGTCTTGGTAGAGTTGAAAAACCAGACTCTGGAGCAGTAACAGACTCAGCAATAACAGGATTAGTAACAGAAACAGATACTGTTTCAGGTACAGTAGCATCAACATCTGCTTATGTCTCCTCTTCTACTACCACTCTTTCAGGAGATCCTTGGACTTCTGTATTGGCAGTCTGCTCTACTTCAGTAGTCACCACTTGTGTTCTAGGTCATTTTGGAATAGCACCACCTCTTCCTCTTTGCCTTTTTGAATAAGCTTTCCTCTTAGCCATTTGTTTAAGCCTCATTGATGTATTAGGAGATTCCTCAGGAACATAATCAATATCTTTTTCATTAACAGATCGTTTCCTGGAGGAAGTTGGAGTAGATGGAGTCTGATCAGTCTGTAAAACATAGGGCACGTTCCCTATCTGATCACTCACGGTCTCAGAACTCGATGCTGAATAAACTTCACCTTCAACTCTTTCATCTTGAGTAGGATCATCTTCAAATAATCTGTCAATCTCCTCATCAATGTCTTCTCTGGTAGCAGATGTAGAAGTGCCAGTCTGTTCTTTTTCATGATTGGTATCATCTTCTATTTCAGCAAAGTGACCAATCTTGGCAAAGCTTTCACCAAAACACTTATTTCCTCTAGCTCCCGTCAAATGAGTGAATAACTCCTTCTTGATTGTTTGAACAACATACTTAGAAGATCTAAGTGCAGCAAACTCAGGATAAGCATCATTGATCACCAACTGTATGAACCTTGGATACATAATAAACTTCTTTCCCAGATTTGCGGTCGCATTCTTCTGCCTCTCCTGAAATATAACTCTTGAAATGTTGAATGGTATATCATCAACCAATGATACCAGCAAGGATCCAAATATAGCACGTAGGCTGTCCATACCCGCCTTCAGATTGCTTAGACAATGGATAACTACATGAAATAAATACTTCCAGTACGGTGGCAACCATTTCTTCTCCAAACTTGGATATCTATACTCATAACCCATTCGGGTCAGACAATCCATAACAGCTTCATCTTCCAATATGGTTGGTGCATCAACTTGATCTTCAAGTAGTAGTACTCGGGTAAGAATGGCCTATGATACAATCACCTTCTTCTCCTTAACTGTAGCAGTAATAATGGGTTTGCCCTCTTCATTCTTTTCTAAGGTTGCAGTATTCTAGGAAGCATCAATAAGCTCAGTATAGATGTTAGGATTTGCTGAGATAGCATAAACGATCCTAGAAGTCTTTAATCCTTCGATCATAGAAACAAATAGCTCCTTCCCCTCTGGAACTTCATCAAGATATGCTACACAATTATGATTTTTGTTGAAAATCATTTGAGCCATCTGAAATAACATCAACAAAATTTGTTAACTATATTTGTTAACATCAAAAATGCCATGTTAAAATGTATCATGACAAAATATTGTTTAATAACACATGAGCTTTATTTAATACTCAATCAATTTTCAACACTTAAAAAAAGCTTCAGTTACGCGAAACCAATTTTCATGCGATAAATCCCTTCGTGCGAAAATACTTCTCACGCAAAAATCAAATCTATGCGAAAACCTCCATTCGTCCGAAAAGCAAATTTCGCGTCTGTTCATTTTTGGTACGTGACTCGCGCAGAACAATAATCAAATTAACATTCAAAAACATGATTTTGAACAATAAAATGCAGTCCCTAACTGTCGCCTAAGTCCAATAAGTCCATTCCATCATTCAATTTTAACATTTAAACCATTTTTATAGATTTTAGTTTAAGGTTGTTAAGTTCCTTTTAGGATTTGATATCTTTAGTAACCAATTAACCAAAATCTTACCTTTAATGCTCAACAATGAGAAATAGTAACCGAATGAGTGTGTGTTAGAAATCAAAAAGATGAATCTACATGAAAATGAACTTTCGGATGAACACTTGAGCGAAAAATGAATTCGCTGACAAAGCAAAGATATTTATATGAGAATCAAGTCACGCGAAAAGTTGTTTCGCGCGACATCCTCTTCTCGCGTGAAAACATTTCAACACTTAGAAACTTTTTCAATTTTTTACATCTTTCAAAAACTTTTATTATCATTTATGAATCAAAACAAAATATTTTATTTACCAAGTGACCAATTAATTTCAAGAATATTCAATTTTCAACATTATATAATTCTTAAGATAAGACTTTTTCTTTGAATTTATGTTTATCTTTTATTTATTTAACTCAAAACAAAATAAAAAAACAAAGCGAACTAACAAAATAATAAATACAGATAAAGAATCAAGATCAGAATTGTTTATTGACTAAAATTTTCTTTTTAAGAAATTTTCATAATGAGATCATATAGTTCTTTATCAAGTCAAGACTTTGTCCAGCTTTATTTAAAATGAAACTAGTTAAGTTGATTGTTAATATATTTTGACCATTTTAAACTTATACTTCAGTCTTTACTCAAAAACATAAAGAGTGATTTTTATCATGTTTTGGGTGATTTTATATAAATTCAGTGGATCCCACAATCATAACTCCTATAAAATACTTATTAGTCTTCAAAACACTATCGAGATTTCAAGTCACCCCAACTTGACTTAAACAATGCATTGTTGATCAGTGATACCATTTGTTTACCCCAACTTGACTTAAGCCATGCATTGTTGATCAGTGATACCATTTGTTTATTCCTAAAATATATCTATTTGAGCATAACTAGCCTAAGAATTATTTCTTAACACGGAATATTAACAAGTTTAAGGACTTACAAACAGCCATCCGGACTTACGTCTGCCCTCTCAAGATATTTAGGTCTTACAAGCCGTCCGGACTTACATGCCCCATCTTTCAATTTTGCCTCCCGTGATCAGAAAATATTCTCAAAATAGAAAATATATACCATATAGTATGTATGTCTTCAGACATATCTTTTGATTTATGCACTTTGGCATCTTATATCCTATATGGCCTTTTGGCATATTTTTGCTCATTTACTTTATTTATAATAATTTTTTTATTTTTTTTACATATTTTGCCTGTCTTTTTGCATTTTCTTTTATATATACATATTTATATATGATAATCACGGAATCAAACAATAACAGGCTTGAGTATGATAAGAATATAACTCTCAGACTGTTTTAGAGTATTTTTGGTATTATCACAGAACCCTAATATGTTCCTCACTAATTCATATCAATTTACTTCAAGTTTAATCACTCATTTTATGATCTTTTCATTTCTGAAAGCAAAGCCTATTGACATATCAAACATAATCCAAGTTTATTCTTATTTAAGCCTTTAAAAGTATTTAGACTCTTTTTGAACTGTGTAATATCATTTCTAATTTAAACATGAAGATTCATTTCTTTTCAAACATAATCCAAGTCTAATCTTATTATATGATCTTGACTCCCCCTAAGACCAAAAATATTTTTCAAAGCTTATTTTCAAATTCCTCCCCTTAAAATTGTGATTATTCTTTTATAAGAAAAGAAAAAAATTACAATTTTAAGTCCTTATTAAAAAAAAATCTTTTTGTGAAGATTATAGAAAACAATTTATCCAAAGTTAATCATTCCCAATAATTGTACAAGGAAATCAAATCGAGAATGATCAAATGCCTTGGTAAATAAATCAGCAATGTTTTCAGATGATGGCACTTGTTTTAAATGAATAAGTTTGTGATCAAAACAATCACGAATTTTTTACTATGTTCAGTACTGTCGTGTTATCACACCAAATCGGTTTGTCATATATGTTAAGGCCATAATCGAGAAGTTGTTGTTGAATCCAGACAATCTGGAAACAACAACTCAAAGCAGCCACATATTCAGCTTCGGCAGTGGATGTTGAGACAGTGTTTTGCTTTTTACACTGCCAGGAAATGATTATGTTACCTAGGAATTGACATGCCCCTATAGACGATTTCATGTCTAAATTACAACCACCATAATCACTGTCAGTATAAGCAAATCAATTGAAATTGGAAGTTCGAGGATACCAGAGACTAAGTTTTGGTTGACCCTTGAGATACTTGAAAATCCGCTTGATAGCTTTCATGTGTAATTCCTTTGGATCACTTTGATAGCGTGCACACTGACAAACAGGGAACATGATATTTGGCCTGCTAGCAGTAAGATACATTAGGGAACCAATCATTGATCTATACAGATGTTGATCAACTGATTCGCCTGATGGATCTGGAGTGAGAGTAGGACGAGAAGACATAGGAGTTAGAGTTACTTTGGAATCTTGAAACTTGTATTTCTCTAATATTGTCTGAACATATTTTTCTTGATGAATGAGAATACCAGTTTCAGTCTGATTAACTTGAATACATAAGAAGAATGAAATTTCTCCAAGAGAGCTCATCTCGAATTTCTTCTTCATCACTTCTTCAAACTCCTTGCACATACTTTCATTAGTAGACCCAAAAATGATATCATCGACATAGATTTGTACCAGAATAATGTCATCTCCCGATTTTCGAATGAATAAGGTTTGATCAACTGCTCCTCGTGAACAACCATTTGCAAGCAAATGCTCAGTCAGAGTTGCATACCAAGCATGAGGTGCTTGATGTAAACCATACAATACCTTATCCAATTTGTAAACATGATCTGGATGATTTGGATCTTCAAATCCAGGAGGTTGACAAACATAGGTTTCTTCCTTCATTTCCCCATATAAGAAAGCAGTTTTAACATCCATCTGATACACTTTAAAATTCATGTATAAAGAAAAGGCTAAGAAAATATGTATTGCTTCAAGTCTTGCAACTGGAGCATACACCTTTTCATAGTCCAATCCTTCTATTTCATAGAATCCCTGCACCACAAAATGTCCTTTGTTCTGAACTATAACACCTTTTTCATCTGTTTTGTTCCGAAATATCCATAATCAGAAGCTCTTATCTTTTGGTAGTTCCACAAGATTCCAAACATTCCATTTCTTGAATTGCATCAACTCATCTTGCATTGCTTCTATCCAACTGTTTTCCTTGAGTGCCAATTGAACATTTTTCGACACAGTTTGAGACGGAAAACAAGCATACAAACATGTATTGATTGCTCCTGAGCGACTTCTGGTCATAACACCTTCATGTAATGGACCGATTATTGCTTCAGTGGGATGAGTTTTATGAACTCGAAGTTAAGGAATATCATCTGCCATAATCTCATCTTCCAGATTAGTTATATGATCAATATTTGCTAACATGCCTTCAGAGTTTCTAGATTGATAAACAATATTTTCTTTAAAAATGTCATTTGAAGTTAGATTTTCAGAAGCAGTGGACACAGTTGGAGAATCTGCAAATGGAACCTGGATAACTTCAATCGTAGTATCAATTGTATCTGAAGAAGACGGTGCATTTAATTGTTGATTAATGGATTCTTCTTGCTCCTGATTATGTAACTGTTCTGAAATATTTTCTTGTTAACAAGAACTCTCAGATATTTGTACAGAAGTAGTAGGAATACTCTTGGACGATGATTGTATTGCAGAATCATCTGACATTATAGTTGGAAGTTCCTCAATGATTTGATTTTCCAAAGATGATGAGATAAAATTAGAATCTACAGTCAAAGATTTAGAACACTTGAAATTACTAAAAATGATTCATAATCATAAACCCATGAAGGATCTGACCCTGCTTCAGTTATGTTAAGCTCATGCTAGTCAATATTAAATGATTCAATTATTTGTCTTGTTCTTTTATTATAATCCTGATATGCAACCTTATTAGCTACATATCCCACAAAGTAACATTCATCAGCCTTTTCAGAAAATTTTGAAGTTGATTCAGTTGTGTGTAATAAAGTATAACAACAACCAAAGGCTTTAAAATATTTGACTTTCGGTTTGTGTTTATAGAAAATTTCATAAGGAGTCATATTTAATCTTTTATTTATTAGAACACGATTCTGAACATAACATGCAGTGTTTACTGCTTCAGCCCAAAAGAACAAGGGTAATTTAGCAGCGGATATCATTGTTCGAGCAGCTTCAATAAGAGTTCTATTTCTTCGTTCAGCAACTCCATTTTGTTGTGGAGTGCCCGCAGCACTAAATTGTCTCGCAATGCCTTTGGATTCACAAAACTCATTCAACATCTGATTGCAAAATTCTGTTCCATTGTCACTTCAAATGCATTTTCTTATCTGTTTGATTCTCCAAGAGATTGATAAATTTGATCAATAACTGTGGAGTCTCATCCTTAGATGCTAAGAAAAACACCCAAGTAAATCTTGAAAAATCGTAAGTAATAACCTAACTGTAATATCGTCGACCCAAACTTAAAACACTTACTGGACCAAATAAATCCATGTGTAAGAGTTGTAAGATTGATTCGATTGAGTTGTGTGTAACTGGTTTGTGAGGAAGTTTATGTTGTTTACCCTTGGAACATGACAGACAATGTTCGATTAGTTGAAATTCTTTTTCAGGTAAATCTATGACATGATTTCCACGTACCAATTTATTCATATTTTTAAGATTTACATGTCCCAACCGACGATGCCATAACATGAAATCATTCTCCGAGGCTTTGGATAATAAACATGAACCTGTTACCAAAGAATTTGAACAATGCATATCAAGCAGATATGTATCATTGTCTCTCGAAGTCCTCATCAAAATCCATTCATCAGGAATTACAAAACCCGGTTTTATGATTAAACATTCCTTATTAGTAGTGTGTTGAATACTTTTTATCCAAAATTTGAGACACACTTAGCAGGTTATGTTTTAATTCCTCAACAAAATTTACATTTTCAAAACTTAGCACACCATTAGTAAATGTTCCACGTTTTGTAATTCTACCTCCTCTGTCACCAGTAAATATTACCATTCCTCCATTATGTGACTGAACATTTTGAAGCAATTGTAAGTTTCCAGTCATATGTCTTGAACAACCGCTATCTACATGCCATAAGCTTTCAATGTTCTTTTGCGGTCGTTCCTGCATAAGTAATGGAATTACTTAGTCTTTGGTACCCAAGTCAAACAAGACTTGAGCACATTCTGTGTTGCATTTAGACAAAATGATTTAAGATTGTTGTATTTACTTTGCACATCAATAGTTTCTTTTTCATTTCTCGATTGAATTTTGTCGTTTAAATCATTTTTTAAATACTTGTTCTTTTCGATATCATCAGCATATTCAACTTTTGTTCTCGATGGATTTGAGAATTTTTCATGAGTGAAAAACATTTTTCTATTGTAAGCAATAGAATTATGAAACCGTTGTTTTCTTGGTGATTTTTGTCAATAAGAATAATTATTTGCAAGATGATTTATATTTCCACACTGATAACATTTCTATTGTTGTGTGTGGAAAACAAACTGTGGATGACAATTATGAAAATTGTCATAAAAACCAAAGTCAGATTGACATTTTGGTTTAACTTTCTGCACAGTCTCTCGTATCTTTACTTCATTGCATAATTCCTTGTTCATCTTAGATAGATTCGAGGAAATCGGTGATTTTTGAACACTTGAGTTATTAGTTTTAGCTTCTTTTGCTATTTGAAGAGATGATGCTGGAATTGGACCAGTCTTAGATTGTACTGGAGAAGGACCAGGCTTTGTCACATGAATTGGTGCTGGAGAATGACAAGGCTTTTGATATTTTGGAATTGCTTGAGAAGAACCAGTCTGTACATCTGGGCTACATATAACTTGTTTCACAGGGTTAGCATTCTGATGAAGTTTATTTTTAAGGAATTGAAAATTCGTTTCTTCAAAAATATAGTCTTCATCTTCAATAAAACCTTTAGAAACAAATTTTTTTTAAAATATTTTTCAAGATTCATCTTATGTTCAGCCCTTTGTGTTTCGTTCAAATTACAATTGATACTTGATTTTGTTTCAGTTAAAACAACATTCTTTTTATTCCTCAAAGAAGTTTGGCTACAATCAGATTTGAAACATTTTACATTCTTATTTTTCAAACTCTCTCTCTCATTCTCACTATCACTATCACTCTCCCATTCTTCTACCAAACCATCCACCTTCAATTTATCTGCACAAAAATTTTCAGTTAATTGTTTAGTTTGTGTTATTATGATAGGATCAAAAGTCAAATTTATTTTACCTGAAGGTTTTAAGTTTGAGGAAGGTGAAAAACCTATCCCATAACTCATACCACAATTAGAAATGACATCAGACGATGGCAAACATGAATAATCATGATTGATTGGTGGAGCGATGTTTGAAAATCCAACACACTTTTTCCTCCTTTTATCTTCTGAGTCATTTGAGATTTGATAATACCTTCAACCATGTTTGATGAAAGTTCAAACTTTTCAACAGTCAATTTAGCTGAGGCTAGTTCACTGTTGAGTCGATTTATTTCCAAGGCGAGTTCATTATTTCTTTTAGTCAAATCAGTATTTGTACATTCTTTATCATAAAGATATAATTGTAAGTTATACATAGTTTTGTTTAAACCTTAAAGTTTTTCTTTAAAAATCTTTTCATTTGACTTTTGTTTTCGAGCTTGATATTGAAGTTTTTCAACTTCCATTATCAAGTTCTCAGTATGAACTATGTACCTTTGAACTTTCTCAATACAAATATTTGTACATAAATCATCATATACCTTTGATTCTAATCTGCTTCCTTCTGATTCTTCAATCTTCTTCACCATAAATGCTTCCATCACAGCAGCATTGTCTATCACTGAAGCAACTTCAACAGTCTTTGAATCTTCTAAATTGCATTTGACTAGAGGCCCAACAGTGTTTTCTTCCACATTCACTTCTTTGTTTATAGCCACAGACATCTCAGCAGCTTTTTGTTCGATGATTGATTCAAGAATATCCATCTCAAACTGATTTCCTACCATGTTCTCAAACAAAACCTCTTCCATTACTTCCTTCTCCTCAACAACCTTGTCTTCAAACTTCTCCTCCTCCTTTTCCTTCACAATACAACCATCAACCTTGACTTCAAACTTCTCCTCCTCAGCAAACACTCCATCCAATAGATCATCTGATATAAACTCAGCAAACAAATTCTCATTCTCCTCTGGTTCAGTAACTATTTGAGCAACCAAAGCTGTAGATAACTTCAAGTCAAGTGCTTCTATCTGATCTGGCCAATCATACTCAGAATTGGTTTATGTGACCAAGGATTTGTTACTTCCAGATGAACTCACTTTATCCTTTTTGGCTTCAACCTCCACTGTTACCATTCTTTTGGTTCCTTCAGCTTGAACAGACTTTGGTTCAGTACATTCTCTAGCAAAATGTCCTGGTTTATCACCGTTATAACATCTCAGATTAGACTTGTCAAAACCAATTTTGCTTGAGCACCGTTATAACATCTCAGATTAGACTTGTCAAAACCAATTTTGCTTGAGTTGTTTACTCCAAACATCTTCCTTCCTGTTCTTCTCGCAAAGTTTTTAGCCCTGTACACCACCATAGCCATTTGATACTTAATATCATTTTCCTCCACATCATCAGGATTAACTTGTTGAAGATCATCAATAAGAACATTTGGTGCAGTGAGTCTTCCAGCCATGAATGCTTCATAACTTGACATGAAAGTAGTGACTAAAGCAAAATGTTCCTCAGCAATCTGAACAGTCTGTTTTGAGGGATTTGTAGTAGCAACATAGGCTTGTTGAACATTCTGTGGAGCTGAAGTATGAGGGATTTGTTGTTGAATGATGGGGGAATAATGTTGAATAGCTGGAATTTGAACTTGTTGGTTCATAACTAGTTGAATTTCGGGAGATGCTAAACTTCCTGTTTGCTGCTGCTAACACATCTGAGTATAACTAACATAATAGTGTGGGTTGCTGGCCATCTTGGCATATAAGGCAGTTGCTTCAGCACCCAAAGAACTCATGTGATTAGCAGCCCTCTGTTTGTCATCCATCTCATAAGACTTGATAGTAGATATCAAATCAGTCAGAGATAGTGTGTACAGATCTTTTGTTCTTTTGATCATTATACAGTTGTGGTTCCAACTATAAGGAAGTGAATTCAGTAGTTTCTTGTTAACCATTATAGGTTCTAGTGTTATTTCAGCACTTTTCATCTTAGTAACCAGTTTCACAAATCTGGCTATTTGAACATCCAGCTACTCTCCCACAACATGATTAAACATGTTAAACTCCTGATTCAGCATGTCTTTCTTACTTTCCCTAATATCTTTGTTTCCTATGATTTGAGTTTCCAAAGCATCCCACAAAACTTTTGCTCCTCTGAATTCTTTAAATTTGTGAGAAATTTCAGTGGTTAATGCCATGGTAATAGTTACATAAGCCTTGTCATCTAGCTCAAACCTTTTCAAATCCTCCTTATCCCATAAATGTTTAGGCTTCTGAACCATCTCTCCTTTGTCATTCTTGTATAATGAGATATAAGGACCATATTTAATTGACCTCCACATTTTAGGTTTAGTATAGATAACATGATTCTCGAACCTGTAAGCCCAATTAGCATTGTCATCTTCACTGAGAAGTCTTGGTGGCTTATTTCCAGTGCCGATTTCAGTATCCAAGTGAAGAGAGGCAGTAAGATGTTTCAAGTTTGGTTTTGATGAAGACATGGTGTTGAAATAAATCAAATTTCCTCAACATGAATTCTTTTGCGAAATCCCAATCGCGCGAAAACCCCACTCGCGCAAAAATACTTTTCGAGTGAAATTCTTCAAACAGTCACAATCGCGCGAATTGACAATTATAACTGTCTGAGCGAAAAACCTTTTTCGCGTGCAAAAAATCCAACAAGTTTCACACACAATAAACCTTCCAAGTGTATTATTAACAACTTTTCACCATATAATCACTGATTTGGTTCAATTAAGTTCATTTAATTCAATTTTATCAGTTTTTGTTCACTTTTAATCCATGTTTGATTAAAATTCAATCAAAGTGTATGAATTCTGTACAAATTGATCAATATATTTGAAATTTGAGCAGCACAACAGCACCAAACTGGAATCTCAAGTAACAAACATTGAAATCGCATGAAGAACAAAGAAAATCGATCAAACGCTTCTCCAAATCATGGTTCTAGAGCCAAACGCTCTGATACCATTGTCTGAAACTCCTAAAGATCAATCAACCAAGATCTCAATCTCAAGAACACGAAATATTAATGAGATTGAAATAAGAAGCAATCAAATTAACAAATGAACTTCATATATTCAATAAGAACAACTGATTACAGTCTTTTGCGAATGCACAGAATGATTACAAAAAGATCTGAAAGTGAACTTGTTTTTACAAAAACGAAAACAAACTATTTATACTAAATAAAAACTCTTGCGCGACAATGCATTTCGCGTGGAAGACCATTTCGCGTGAACTTGTTCTTCGCGCGACTCTGATCTTTAGAAGCCATCTTTATTCAACTTTAATTGTTTTGCCGACCTTTGATAGTCTTCTACAGTTTGCACCTGTGGCAAGAATGGAAGCAATCCGTATCTTCCTAGCCTATGCATCTTACATGAAGATCAAAGTCTATCAATTAGACGTAAAGAGTGCATTCCTTCATGGTGAAATTCGGGAGACAGTGTATGTCAGTCTACCCGAAGGATTTGAGGATCCGTATCATCGGGATAGAGTTTACAAACTAGATAAGGCTCTCTACGGGCTCCATCAAGCCCTAAGAGCTTGGTATGAGAAACTCTCGACTCATCTTGTGAAACATGGTTTCCGCAGAAGAGTGATTGACTATACATTGTTCATCAAAGAAAAGGATGGTGACTTACTGCTAGTTCATATCTATGTCGATGATATAATCTTTGGTTCCAAAAACGAAGCATTATGTAAAGAATTTGAAGCAGTAATGAAAGCTGAATTTGAGATGAGTGCCATGGGTGAGATGAAGTTCTTTCTCGGGTTACAGGTGGATACGACACCAAAGGGGATATTTCTGCATCAGACCAAGTATGTAGGTGATATTCTCAATCGGTTTGATATGGAGAATGCTTCCGCAATTGGGACTCCACTTGCTACAAACCATGACGTCACACCCGACGAAAATGGTGATCTGGTGGATGCCACTATGTACCGAGGAATGATAGGATCTCTCATGTACCTCAGTGCCTCAAGACCTGATATCATGTACGTGACATGTCTATGCTCCAGATATCAGGCAAAACCTAAAGTCAACCATCTCATAGGCGTCAAAAGGATATTTCGTTATCGGAAGGGTACTCCAACACTTGGGTTGTGGTATCCTCATGATGATGACTTTGAGCTTACAGCGTATAGTGATTCGGATTTGACGGCTGCAAAATGAACTACAAGTCCACTTTAGCAGGATGTCAAATCTTTGGGAGAAGATTAGTCATGTGGTAGTGTAAGGAGCAGACATCGGTTGCTCTGTCAACTTGTGAAGCTGAATACGTTGCTGCTGCAAGCTACTGTTCACAAATTATCTGGATTCAACAGCAACTCCGGGACTACGGTTTGAAATTCTCTAACACTCCTATATTTGTTGATAATTCTGCTGCTATAGCCGTAACTAAAAATCCAGTCCAACATCCTAAGACGAAACACATCGGAATTAAATATCACTTTATACGTGATTGTATTGAAAAGAATTTAATCGATGTTGTTAAAATTAATATGGATTTTCAACGCGCTGACCTCTACACAAAAGCTTTTGATAAACCAAGATTTTTATATCTGTTAGAGGTCAACGGTGTGAAAAAGAAATGTGAAGTGATTCCAGAAGATGAACATGCTTAGTCCGACAACTTTTTATTTTTTTCTTTTTATTTTCTTTTATTTTTTCTTTATTTTTCCTGTCTTAAAAATCCAAAAACACAAAAAGATTTTTCGTTTTAGATATTTACGGGGAGAATAGGTTAGTTTAGTATTAAATTAGTTATTTTATTTAATTACTTAAAAAATGAGGGAGGAGGACAGTCTAGTTAATAGAAAGGAGATCGTATCTGTGATATTGATTCAAGGATTTTGGAAAATGATAGCACACAGGAACAAAGAGTTTGGGACATTAAAAGAATTTAACTGATTAAGATGCAAAATTTGAAGTATAAGTCTGAGAAATCTAAGCAACATAAAAGGAAAAATGATAGTAAAACTAGCTACTACTAAGGTAACACAGAGAAAGTAGACCTAGAGGTTGCTAGATCACTAGTTGATGTGTCGGTAGATTCAATACAATAGATAAGTAGACTTCATTGGTGAGTTCAAGCTCAAACTAAGTTGTTTAACAAGCTGTGGGTTATCATCTTATCCCTGGTTAACACAATCAACGAAGTTCCAATAAGGGGTGTCGAGCAAAATAAAAGCCACAAATGTGTGCGGATGACCATAAAAATAAGCAAAGCACATAAAAAATACAAAAATCAATCAAGCTAATAACCTATGTTGTTGGTGCGATCTGTGCAAAAAGAATATAATTGCTCAAACAAGAAGGTAGGTTGTGTGCCTCTCTGCTGTGCGGTGGCACTGACCTGAGGATAAGCATAACCTAAATATTCTAAAATTCATTGTTGTTTACGCCTCTCTGTTGTGTGATGGCACTGGCCTGAGGCTTTGCATCTCTTTGAAAGCTCTTAGAATAGTTTCTTCTTGTCAAAATACCCGTAGACCGCTTAAAAATCTCCTGAGGGATGTTGAATTACCATATAAGTGTAGGATCCACAAATGCTTGTTGAAATAATTAAACCTTAAATCATCACCAATGTGTGTCAAAAATCTGTGTATGGATTTAAGAGGACAAGTATACTCATAACCATCGTGAGCTGCAATTCTTAAAAGTCCAAATCATTCTGTGTATCTTACAGTACTAGTATGATTTCCTAAACTTGCTAATGACTCTCGGTGAAAACAAGAATCTAGCATCAAAAGGCTTTGGTAAAATGTCCCAAATGATTTGATAAACCTATATGATTCCATAATGAATCGATCCAGTTATGATCAATGTAACTTGATGCTATACTGTCTAGAAAGGAAAATTGGGTAGATACTTATCTTAGGATTTCAACCTCACACAAAATTACAATAATAAGTTTTAGTTTTGTTTTTTAATTCTAGTTGTTTAATTTGTTTAAGTTTTAGTCAGTTTAGTTATTAAACGTCGGACTATGCATTGGAATTCTATCTGGGATTTACTCACTAAAAGGTCACGTCTGAGGCGACTAATGGGGTTTTCAAATGTAAAAGGGTCACGTCTGAGGTGACCAAACAGGTTTTCAAATGGTAAAAGGGTCACGTCTGAGGTGACAAAATGCTTTTACAGTTAAAAGGATCACGTCTGAGGTGATCAAAAGTTCTCTGAGTGTCAAATGGTCATAAAGTTGAACCATACGTATGAGCCATTCACATGACTGAAGCATGAGTATGGACCAGCTGTACGATTGAACCATACGTATGAGCCTAATCGCACGACTAACCCACACGTATTGACCAGACGTGCGATTAGACCATAAGCATGAGTAAATTCACATGATTGGACCACAAGACTGAATCAATCGTATGAATGGAGGTGACCGAATGAGTCAGTCGCACAACTAAAAACTAGTCGCACGACTGAATGTGACCGACTGAGCCAATCGCACGGTTAAAGAGTGCGAATGGATCTATTAGCATGATTGGAGGAAACCCTAGTATAAATAGAGGGGGAGTCGGTCGTATATGCCCATTCACTCCAACCACTCACTTTATCGCACGAAGGACTGTTACTCTGCCTGATTTTTTCTGACTGCTCTAAACTATCGATTGTTGTGATCTAACGATTTCTAGTGTTTATCCAGGTAGTGCGTGATGATATTTACTCAAAAGTTCAATCAATTCCTGCCCTAATGATCGAATTTAATCCCTAAACTTAATCGGGACTTAGTTTGCCTAAGAAACCTTTAAAACTAAGTATATTGTTCAAATAAAAGTTATTAGGTGTTATGTCAGTCATTTGCGAGACTAATGACCTAAACCACGAAGTCTAACATCAAGTTTTACTAAAAATTTGAATTTGAAAACAAAACAGTCTGTCATGCGAATGGACTCCCTGATGAACTTTAATCGCATGACTGAGTTGTATGAATGGCTCAATCGCACGACTAAGCTAGACGAATGGCTCAATCGCACGACTGAACCATGCATATGAGCTTAGTCGCACGACTGATATAAACGCATGGGATAGCATACGACTAAGCCCAGTCGCATGCTCAGTCGTACATATGAGCTCATTCGCATGACTAGATCTCAGTCACACAGTTAATTCGCATGACAGAATAGAAGATTTCAACTCCAATGAATCAAATTGTTACTCATTGACACACACAAACATTTATTTACATTGTGTAACAGATGGCGAGTCATTGGACTATGAGCACAAAGCATAACCTTTATGCTTATCTGGATCTAACCTCCCGGAACACGGCTGATTTCTCAGGCATTATTACATTCTTAATTAGATCGAGGATCTTCCGTGCGATATCTACTCCGTGCACTCCGTACCACTCAGTTCAGCAGGCTTTCTGGGAAAGCGCTGTTGTAGACAGGTCCTCAGAGCCCCACTGTATCAGGAGCTCCATTTTTGGTCAGGCTATAGAGATCACTGAGGAAGATCTCAGGATAGTCTTGGAGTTTGGGGATGATGCTGACTCCCCTACACGACTACACCCACTGACAGTACGAGGTTGTTTTCTGCGGGCCAAGTACTCGGGGGATATCAACGCAGGTGTACTCAACAAGAGCAACATGTGCCCCCAATTTAAGTACTTAGCCCAGGTGTTGCTTAAGTGCATTGCCTCAAGGAATGGAGGCTTCAATGAGATGTCTGATTAGATTCAGAACGCCTATGTGGCGTTGGTGCTGAACCATCCGTTCAGCTTCTCGAGGATGATCTTCACCTACCTAGTGGAGAACATCAAGGCGAAGGGCAAGAAGGGATTTTGCATGTAACCTTGCTTTATGCAGATGGTTATTGACCAGAAGCTCCCTTTGCTGCCAAAGGAGAAGGAGGATGTCGTGGTACTAGAGGTGATGGATGATACCACCCTAGGATGGATGAAGGTTTACCGGGGCAAGCAGGTGAAGCCCCCGGTAAGGAGGTTGTTTGGGCATTTGGCCCGAGAGGACTACATGGCGCCAGCGAAGAGGAAGTGGCGCCACGATGATAGTGACTCGGACGTTGAGCAGATGGCTCTACCCTCCGATGACTCCGACGATGATGATCATGATGCTGATCAGGGAGGGGATGGTCAGGGTGGACCTGAACCAGCTCCTATTCACCCTGACTTCCAAATGGAGGAGGATGAGGAGTCTGATGAAGAGCCTCTGGTGTGAACGGTAGGGAGCCGGGTTGTACCACGGCTAGAGGTGTTAGGGTGGTTGGTGGATGATAGGGTGAGTCTGGGGAGGCTGCTACTGATCCATCTTACAGCCCAGACAAGCCCAGTAGCCAAGGGGGAGCCACGGTATCCAAGGGCTCAAGGAGAAAGAGAATGGCTCAACCCTACGGCAAGAAGGGGAAGAGGCCCAGGTTCACATTGACCACCACCACCACCACAGCCACCACCTCATCCACCACTGCTACCACCACCACTACCACACCACCTATCATTACCACACCTCCACCTTCCACCACTACAGCCTACCATCCACCACCCACTCACATACCACCACCCATATTCACCACACCCACTCACATACCACCACCTATATTCAGGACGGCCACCACTACCACCACCAGCCACCAAGCCGGTCCCTTATCACACACCACATTCACCACTGGACCTACTCTACCCTCCATTTGGGTAGAGGAACAACTGGCAGCACTTAACTGTATGGTGCTGAAGCTGTTAGCTGCTGATGAAGAGAAGGCTGCCAATCTACGTCGGCTTGAGGAGCTAAACACTACCCAAGCACAGCAGATCTCACAGCAAGCTTAGCAAATTGCCCAACTCCAGGAGCATAACGTCCAATCAGCAAAGAAGATAAAGGAGTTAGAGGCTTCCAACAAGACCATCATGCTCAAGCTCAAGGTATCAAAGGATGAGCCGCTCAAGATAAGAGAAGGATATGATGATGATGATGATGATGATGGTGAAGATGATGATAGTGATGATGATGAGGCCGGTGATGATGAAGAGACAAGGGAAAAGCAGAACGAGGATGATGATGAAGAAGGAGATGCACCTGCATCTGGCTCAGCTCAGGGTCAAAAAAGAAGAACAGAGAGAAAGCAAGACAAAGGAGCCTCATCTTCTACCCCACCTGCTAACGAGCCAGCTATTCAGGGAAAAAGTAATGCTTAGATATTTATATATTTGAAAGCTTATGTACTTGAATCTTGTATTAAACTTATGTACTTAATGTTTATGTATCTTTATAGAATGTTGATTGTCTTGATGAATTACTAATGGTTGATGTATTTACATGTTTAAATCAAGCAGATCAATCATCTCAGCAATATGAGTATGATATTACTCCCCTTCAGCAAATCAAGTCTCAAATTACAATGATTCTTGATTTGCAAGGGATTGTCAGGAGGTCTGTGAGTTATACTCCTGAAAAAGGAGAAATAATTCATGACCTTACTGATGAGCAACATGCTGAGATGTTTCGACTCAACCCCGACAAGATTGTCAAGGATGCCCCTACCGTTGACGTGGCTAGTGACGAAGAGCTTAATGAAGTGCACGAAATAGAGATTGAAGACTTTACAGCCCAGCATTATCCAGAGTACACTGACCGAGAGGGAAATGTAGACCCAATTTGGGTGAAACACTCGGCAGTGATACATTTGATAAGCTGGATACTATGGAGAAGGAGGCAGAGGAGTCAAAAAAATCAAGCCCAAGCCTCGGACGCCGATGTTGACATCAAAAAGACTGAATGGGGGGCTTGTTTTGCAGCGATCCGAGCACTACGCACTGCTCCAAAGCCGAGTGCCTACACTAAGCTCTACAAAGTGAAGAAGCATCTAAAGGTGTCATGAAAGATTATAGTGTGGGCATATTTTGAGAATCTGAATGTATATGCAGTGAAGAGGGAGAAGGGAATCGAGTACTTTAGATTTCCACAAGATCTAAAGACTCTTCCCGGTTTTGAGCTCAACCAGCTGGCATGCTTAAAGTTGTTGTATGCTAACCTAAGAAAGAAGTCAGGCTGGTTTGAGGCTGCATTGAGGAGAGAGTACCACACTAGGTGGGTTAACTTCAGACCTCAACAACTGATGAGGTACACCAGATGGTCTGAAGTTGATTCGATTACCGGAAAGCCAAAGGTAGTGTTGAAGTGGAGTCCTCCGCGCACAATATCAAGAATCCCTCTAAGGGAAATGCCAAAGGACTTCACTCCACACTTCAAGTGGTGGTACTATGATTAGAGAACAGGTGAAGCTGTTATAGTCTTGCAAAAAGAGAGCCAAATGGATATTATTCGGGTATGTGGCCCAATGTGGCTGACTAACTTATTTGCTGATGATGTATACACATTATACAAGTGGCCACTATTTTATGATTCA
Organism: Flaveria linearis; assembly: GCA_024085815.1. Taxonomy (NCBI): domain Eukaryota; kingdom Viridiplantae; phylum Streptophyta; class Magnoliopsida; order Asterales; family Asteraceae; genus Flaveria; species Flaveria linearis. The sequence goes on from CM044006.1 coordinate 47,096,628, forward strand.
CAAGACATTGTACAAGCCCTCCAGTTTCTAAATGTTATAAGACTCTGTTTCGTGTTTATGATAAATGCCAGAGTTACAATAGAGGAAAAGTACAAGAAGTTTGATGAGCTGATAAAGAATGTTAGACAATGATGTAAACTAGGTCCAAGGGGGAGCTTATTGATACATGTGTACCTAGTTTAGGAGCTCAATGTAAAATGTCTTTCATGTCTTACATATATGTAATTGAATGGGTATGAATGAAATACAATGTGTGGTTGATGCTTATAATGTTTAATATTTCATTGTTTATTGTATGATGACGCATATTGAACTAACTATATAGATTTGTGGTTGTTTGCGTAATTCTTAGTAAAAAATGGTTGAGAAACATGTTTAAACTTAATCGTGTGAAGTTCTCATGCGAATGGACCATGCTAATGGACCATAAGCATGAACACTTCATACTAATGGACCAGTCACACGACTGAACCAGGAGACTGGATCAGTCGCACGATTGTGACATAAGATTGACTCAGTCGCGATTGTGACATAAGATTGACTCAGTCGCACGACTGGACCTTCAGTCGTGCGGATGGATCAACGCATGCTTCAGTCGCACGACTAAACCATGCTAATGGTTCAATCGTACGAATGGAAAACCCTAACCTATAAATACCACTTAATTCATGGAAAAACGAAACACTTTGAATATCTACATACCCTAGCAGTCCAGAGAGTCCCTGTTCATCATTCCAACTTCATAGTTCATTTTTGATCAATTCTTGTTCATTGTTAACGTTTGTTTCATCGTTAGGATTGATCAGATTGTCGTTCTCACTGATTAGATCGCCAATCAAATAGGATTCCGTACTATTTGAGTTAGTATATGCGCAGAATCAGTTAGTACTCCGTACGTACACGGTTCTAACAAAAATCACTTAAGAGCGATATACATCATTTTTAAAAACCATATACTTGGGTTCTTGTTATGTACTTTACTTGTGTTCATTGTTTCACTTTAAGCCAGTTCCCTATTTGATATGTTAAGTTTTCAACACTCTCCACACTTGTGAAACTGTTGCATCGACCCCCTTCACCGGTCCTGTAATTTTAAACTTTGAAATTCACTAATTTAAAAAAGGAAGCGTATGTCACACATTCTTTAGAAACCTAACCCTTCTTTCTTTTTGTTATGAGATACCAGCTACACAGCAATGCCACCAATATGTCGTTCAAACACACATCCACCATCAATAATAAAATTCAATTTTTAAAATAACTTTAGACTTTGAAATTCTCTAATCTAAGAAAGGTAGCATAGATCACGTGCTCTTTGGAAACCAAACCCTTCTTTTTTTTGTTATTAGATACCAGCTACACCGCACTACCACCAATATGTCACTTAAACACGCATCCACTGCCGCCAACCACTGCTAGTGATTGTTATCACCTCTTCACACTGCCAGTCATCATCACTGCCACTTCCCACCACCATCACTTAATCTTGTCATCCCTTTATCCTCATTTGTTTTTTTCTTTCAAGCTGAGTCAAATCGAAGGTGGATGGTAAATGGAGTTGTGAATTGAAGGTTGCGGGGGAGTTTGTTGTGTGTTAGTTCTTTCATCTCGTCTCTTCGTGATGATTGTGTTGTTGCTACCATCATCTCCTTTAGTTGTTATCAGCACTATTCTTGATTTTGTTCTCTTCATGCATCTTTGTTTATGTGTTTGGGGTTGCATCTTTTCAAAAGACACTCGCGCACCTCAAACATAAAAGGATGAATAAAGGTGTGAGAAGTTTGAGGTCGGGAGATGGCTAGTGGTGGAGGTCTCCCTCGACCATAACAGGTAGCATGGAAAAATGGCCTTTGTGGTGGGTGACGAGCACGGAGTAGCGACAGCTGGAGTCAGGGGTGGAGGCAGAGTTCCTTGTTTATGTAGCGAGAAATGTCGATGTAAGAGGTCCCCGTCGTCCTTAATAGGTGGCAGAAGTAGAAGATAATGTGTGGAGGGGGCATGAGTCGGTTGTACCATATGCATCAGAGGAGGTAATATTAGCTATAATGAGGAGGTTGTATCATGCTAGTATCAAAATGCCTCCATATGAAATGTTGTACAGGAGACGATGCAGAACTCCATTTTGTTGGGGTGATGTCGGACAAAAGGAGTTGGGAAGCTTAGAGGTTGTAGCAGCCACAATGGAAAAGTTAGAGAAAATCAAGGCTTTCATGAGAGTTACGAAGGATAGACAGAAATCATACACCGATAAAAGGAGGAGACCAATAGAATTCAGAGTGGATGGCAGGGTAATATTAAAGGTGTCGCCATGGAAGGGAATTATCTGATTTGGGAAGAAGGGGAAATTGAGTCCCAGGTTTATTGGACAATTTAAGATACTAGCACAAGTTAGGGATGTAGCTTACAAGTTAGACCTTCCAGAAGGGTTAAGTGAGGTTCACCCTACCTTTCATGTGTCGAACCTGCGGAAGTGTTTGGTTGATGATGTGAAGGTTGTGCCTCTCGATGATATTGAAGTGGATAAAATACTGAACTATGTGGAGCAGCAGGTCGCCATTTTTGACAGAAAGATGAAGCAATTAAGAAATAAAGTGATTACACAAGTCAAGGTACAATGGAAACACCAAAAGGGGTCAGATGCCACGTGAGAATCCGGGAAGGAAATGAGATAACAATACCCCGATCTGTTTAACGACTAGACAGGTTTCGAGGATGAAACCTAAATAAGGGGGGAGACTTGTAATGCCCCGAAATATCAAAGCAATCAACTTAGCAATAATGGGGTCAAGTCGGGAGGTTATATATATATATATATATATATATATATATATATATGTATATATATATATATATGTGTGTGTGTGTGTGTGTGTATATGTGTGTGTGTATGTATGTGTATATATATATATGTATATATATATGCATATATATATATATATGTGTGTGTGTGTGTGTGTGTGTGGATAATGGACTTAATTGGGTCCATGGATTAAGTGATAGATGGGCTTAAGAGCCCATTACCACCCTTAAACAAACCTAATCAGGCACCATAACCCACACTTGCAACCCAAGCAACAAAAATTCTAGAGAGAGAGTACAGAGAAAATGAGAGAAGATCAAAGGTTTGAAGCTTGGTGGATTGAGGGTTAAAGATCTGAGTATTGTGGCATCAAACAATGAAGAAATAGCAAGGAACTCGGGTAAGAATCGTCCTCCAAACATCCTTTTTTGATCAGATCCGGAAATTAGGGTTTTGGGTTGGAAAAGTTGCAAAAAATCACATTTAGGTCACATTTTAACATATGAAATTGTGTAAAATGCTTAGATATAGTTTTATGGATGAAAAACAAAGGTTTTGGATGTAAAAAGTTTAGATTTTGGGTTAAAAACGGGCTGGTTCGTCATTTTATACGTCCAGCGAAACAGTGAGGCCGATCAGTGAAACTGTGAGCCCGAGCAACGAAACTGTGAGCCCGATCAGCGAAACTATGAGCCCGATCAGCGAAACTGTGAGCCCGATCAGCGAAACTGTGAGCCCGATCAGCGAAACTGTGAGCCCAATCAGCGAAATGTGAGCCCGATCAGCGAAACAAGTAGTTATCCTAGTGAAACTAAGAGAAGTATAGTTTCGCTGGTAACTTCACTAGTGCTTAGGTTGACCGGTAGATCTTGCAAACCTAGGAAATTCCAACGAAAGTTGGATGCAACTGGATGCGAAATTGCAATGCAAAACTGGCAGTGAAACAGCTGGGCGAAACTGGCAACGAAACTACCAGCGAAAAAACTACCAGCGAAAAAACTACCAGGGAAATTGCTGCTGAAACTGTGTAGAGAATGACCTATTTGTGTGTTAACTATTATGCAAACCGTGTGACCTGATCACAGGCTAGGTAACTTAGATGCAAAGTTACTTATCGACCAGGTGAGTTCTAGATCCCCTTATTTACAAGTTTTTCCATGTTTTGGGGCTATTATGCATAGTATACCTAAGATTTTTAAGGCAAAGTTTTCAAGAGGTTTTAATAAGAAATTAATTTTTCCTATAACAAAATATGCTATATAAAGTCCTTTAAATAAAAAATTTTCACACTGACCTGGCAACACGGCCACAGCCAGGGGTGTTGCCCGTTGGATCCCACTAGGGGCTGCTACCCCTAGAACCCCACTATGAGGGGCTACCGCCCCCGAACCCCTGATGTACCGCGAAGAGTCGGTTATATGGTTTATTTCCCATTGTTGATGAAATGTGAATGTATAGACTAAGAGTTATTTCCTATCATGTATAAGTATATGTATGTAACACCCGTAAATTCTTTTAAAGAAGTAAAGGAATAAAATAGAAAGAGAAGGGAAGAAAACTGAGGTCAGCTAAAAGTTAAAGGGTAAAAAGTGCCAAAAGGACAAAAGAAAATAAAAGTTGGTGGATAAAGAGGTATGGCCGCCCATTTTGGCCTGTCAAACACCCTCATTCGTCTTTTTAGAAAGAGAAACAGCAGAGGCTTCGGTTTTTAGAGAGAGAAAGAAGAAGAAATCTAATTCAAGGTAAGAATTAGTGTTTTTAAGTGGTGTTTGAGCTAAGAAACCGAGAAATGCATGTTCTTATGTGTATGTGTGTTCGGGTTTGTGTGTTTTAGACACATCTAGGCTTTCAAGTCCTTTGGAAAAGCTCGAGCAGGGGAGTTTGAACTTGAAGAGCAGCTAAGGTGAGTTCTAGACCCCGTTCTTACTGTTTTTAAATGTTTTGGGGCTGGAAATGCATGTAAACATGTTTTTATAAAACTTGGGTTTGATACCCGTATGGTTGGAATGTGCGTATGTTTATGTTTATGTTAGTTTATGCCTAAAATCATATGTTTATGTTTAGAATTAGGCATTATGATGTTTGGGACTTGGTTTATGGATTAGACACAGGAACAGGTTGCAATATGTTGAAAATGGGACTTAGAATAAATCAGCAAAAGTTGGTAAGTCCACTAGTGGTCATACGACCAACAGTGTGGTCGTATGACCAGAATATTTTTCTAAGTGTTGAGCCTAATAGGACTCATACGACCAACAGTGGTCATATGAACATGTGATATTTTCTAAGTATGAGGCCAATAGGACTCATACGCCCAACAGTGGTCGTATGATTATGTGAAAAATTTCTAAGTCTGAGGCCCACAGGACTCATACGACCAACAGTGGTCGTATGATGATGATGAAAATTCTAAGTGTGGACTCATACGACCAACAGTGGTCGTATGATCCGAATATGTTTCTAAGTCCAGAGTGGTACGACCAGCAGGGGTCAGCAGTGTTCATACGACTAATAGTGCTCATACGCCCAGAGGCTTATACGACCAATAGTGCTAAAACGACTAGAACACTTAGAAATTTTCAGGAATTTCCAGTAATTCCGTAGTTCGAGGTTTGACCAGGGTTGACTAGGGTTAATAAATGATGATGTCTCATGCATATAATGATGAGTATGATTAACCCTAATTGTTACTAATATTATTATTAGTATATTATTGTTAACAATATTATTAAAATATTGTTAAGTATGGTATGATATGATGATGCTACGTATGATGATGAATGTAAGATGAATATGTATGATGTGTGTATGTTCCTTGTGATTGTGTACGCTTATCTTTCTGAAACTTTACGAATAACGAGAAATGAATTAATGAAGTATTATGTATCGTAAAGTGAAAGATAATGAAAGAGGAACATGATGATGAATGCATGTATTAACGAATGAACGAAAAGAAGAATGATGATGAATACATGCATTAATGAACGAACGAATTATGTCTTGCAAGCATTGAATAACGCGATTGGTCCTTCTATGTGATTGACCATGGTCATGGTACCTCTACCGCTTACCTCTAGTACCGTGGCATACGTTTTGTTGTTCATATGTTGACTTCGGCCCGGTAGCTAATAACGTTCGGGGTGTAGCCTATGGTATTGGTACAATTCACCTTTCAATGTGTGCAAGTAAGTATGAACTAATGCATATAGTAGTTACCCACTTCGGTGGGGGTGTAGTTACCCACTTCGGTGGGGGTGATGTTAGAGTGATGTTACCCACTTCGGTGGGGGTGTAGTTACCCACTTCGGTGGGGGTGATGTTACCCACTTCGGTGGGGGTGTAGTTACCCACTTCGGTGGGGGTGATGTTACCCATTTCGATGGGGGTGTAGTTACCCACTTCGGTGGGGGTGATGTTACCCACTTCGGTGGGGGTGTAGTTACCCACTTCGGTGGGGGTGATGTTACCCATTTCGATGGGGGTGTTGTTACCCGAGTTATGTCTAACTGCGGGGGTGTGGCACGAGGCCAAACATAGTTATGAGATGAGCGACTTTGTGTTGCAACAAACTCGGTTGGAGTTCAATCTCTGTGATTGACTCGTATGGGATCTTTGTCGCGTATCCCAGTGCTGTGCCAGTCTTCGGATATGAGTCGGGGATATTGCATGAGACAAGATCTAGATGAGAATGAGGAATATGAAAGAAAGTTTTGCATGGTCTAGGGGTAACAGAGTGTCGGTCTATGGACTGAGAGCCATAGGGGCACCAGAATGTTAGAGTATGCCTTGTCGGCTCATGGGTATGAACCATGAGGGCAGGGGAGAGAGGTGACCCTTAGAGATTTACATGCTTAACGAATGAAAGTTAAAGAACGAACGAATGAAGATGATGAACGTACTAATAAATGAAATGAACGTAAGAATGAACGTAATGTACGTAAGGACGAATGTAACGAACGTATGAATGAAAGTAGGAAACGCACGAACGAAAGGAAAGCGTAAAGAGAGAACGTGAATGTTAATGATGAACGGTACACGAACAAAAGCTAATGAATGAATGATGAAGATAATAATAATATTATCTACGTGTACGTATGTTGTATGATTGTATGTATGTAAGAATGGTTTTGACGGTAAGTAAAGTATGTTTTAATGTAAAACTAGAACTCACTCAGCAACGCTGACTTTTATGTATTTTCCAGTTGGCAGGTAGGGTTGCTGAGGATGGCGCGAGGCGGCTACTCAGCTCTTTTGGGATGACATTCTTTTGTTAATGTTTTTGTATTGTAATGCACACAAACGATATTTACTAATGGGTGATGTATTACTTTGCAAAAGCATTTATAGTAAATTCAAAGTTTCCGCTGCAAGATGTTTATTAAGTTATATTAAATGTATGTTTTATGGGTGATGACGACCAACTGTGAGGTGCCCGGGAACGGGGCCTTACAAGTTGGTATCAGAGCAAAAGTTTAAGTAAAATGGGTAAATTTTCAAAATAAACCTTAACTTAAACTGAGAATGGGACGGAAAGGGAAGGGATGCCAAACTGAGTAGCTGCGTGCCATCAGGTATTTTCTTAGAGTTAACCGGTATTGTGTGCGCATGTTATGTGTTTATGTGTTACTGTTAGATTTAGATGCTAATATAGTCAGGACAGGTAATGCTTGGGGTGTGAAGAGTAGAGTAAGTGGCTAATTACAACTGATCACCGTAATTAGGGACTTACTATACTTGACATGAACTGAGCTATTCCCTGGAATGACCGTGTAGTGTTTAAATCTTTCAGTGTAAGTTAGAGAATGGCCGGTAGTAGACCTTCTAAGGCTTCCCATGGTGGAGGTAGTGGCGGACATGGTGTTGAACCACGAGTCACGAGAGCACGATCTAGAGTAGAACAGGTGGTTCACGAGGAGCCCGAAACACCTCAACCGGGAGGTGGTGATGAGAGTGCTAACTTGAGAGCCTCGGTGAAAGAGGCGGTAGTTGAAGAAGTGCACCAGGTGATGCAGACAATCTTACCATCTGTAATGACCGAAGTGATAAAGGCAGTACGCGAGGATGATAGACGAGGGAGGAATCGATCCTTCGGTAGACAGCAACAGACAGAGGCAGAAACGATATTGTCCGATGACGAGGATGAGGAAGAAGAGGAAGCGCCTGCGCCGGAGACGGCACGGGGCTGTGATTATGGGGCGTTTCGGCGATGCCAACCCCCAACTTTTGATGGTAATGGTACTGCTGCCGCGGCTCATCGTTGGGTCAGAGAGATGGAAGCGGTACTGGAAATTAGTGAGTGCCGGGAAGATCAGAAAGTTAAGTTTGCCACTCATTCTTTCGTGGACTCAGCGTTGTGTTGGTGGGACAATATAGTTCAAGCTGAGGGTAGTCGGACTATTGGAGGAATGAGATGGTCAGAGTTGAAAAGGCTGGTGATTGAGGAGTTCTGTCCTTGCCGTGAAATGGACAAAGTTGAAAGGGAGCTCCTGCAATTGGAAGCGGGAACGATGACACATCAGCAATACACCACTAAATTCAACGAGTTGACACGACTGTTGCCGGATCAGGTGACACCTCTTTCGCGGAAAATCAAGAGGTATGTTCAGGGCTTGCCGGCGGATATCCGTAGGCACATGATCGCTGCCCGACCAAGCACGTTCAGGTCGGCGGTGGATCTAGCGGGAAGGTTATACGACGAGCGGGAGGCGATGGCGATGAAGGGCGAAGCGGAGGAGCGAGCCTATGTTAAGAAGGGGAAAGGAAGGCGAGATAGTGATGGCAGAGTGGTGACTGAAGGTAAGATAATGAGGATCGATGATCGGGAGAGGATAATAAGGAAGGGTGAGGTATGCAAGAAGTGTGGACACAAGCACCCCGGGGAATGTAGACTGGGGACCAATGTCTGTTTCCGTTGTGGTAGGGCCGGACATGTGGCGAAGAACTGCGGTATGGGGAGGTGTTATTCTTGTGGGGAGGAAGGTCACAGGAGCAGGGATTGTAAGGAGGCTGGAAGAGAAGGACGGAAGGCAAACGCAGCACCTACACGATGACGCGGGAGGAGGCTAGGGTGAGCCCCGATGTTACGTCAGGTATGTTTCTAGTCAATTAACCTTTAGCCTTTGTGTAGTTGATTATGGCTCTGGTTTCATTCCTGCTGCCTTTCGTGATAAGTTGCATATTAGGAATAGAAAGAATCAATGTCATTCTACTTAGGAGCTACTATAGGGAAGCCAACTAGATTACCCAGTGCGCTAACGGACCCCGCAATAGAATTGAGAGAGAGCGCCTGTTTTTCTGTCAAACCATCCCTGATAGACGTAGGGGGATAGATGTACACCTCCGGGTGAATCGAATAGTAGCTTATGAGGCAAGCACCAAGCGCTGCAAAAGAGATGGATTGATTGGTGGTGCCCGATAAAAGTTCGGTGCCGATCTGCGACAATGGGTTATGATGAAGGCTTCTCCGGGAAGGATGTACGACGATCGGAAGAGAACGGAAACAAAAGGAGAAGGAACATCAATGAGCCCTTCGATGTAGAGAATACTATTAGTGGATTCACTAGGTTACCTGATGCCCTAGAGGATTGCGCGATGCAATTAAGAGAGTTATGTCACCCGTTGTCTAAGGAACAATTTCAGCTTTTGAGTGGTTCATTGAACGGCAACGTACAATAGTTTCGACGTTGTAGCAAACAAGTAGAATGGAAGGTTGGAAGTAAAGGAAAGAGCTAAATTTGGATTAAGTCACCAAATAAGCCGGATTGTCTTTCTTGTCAGTGTTGGGTTGCCAAAGGGTCATTACACATACGTAAAGAACATCAAATAAGGGGCTAGCAACTATACGCAAGTTGATGGCCGTGTGTTTCAAAGCATGAAAGCTGAAGGTTCTCAGTGATGCTCTGAAGCTCAATGATTATGACGCCGAGACTTTGCTCGGATATTGTGATGATTCTCTTAATCGTAGTGACCGCACTCTACATGGCATGCTTGAGGTCGCAGGTGCTGGTCAAATAATCATTGATCAGTAGGCATGGGTTGCCAACGCAGAATAGTCAAAGACAGACCAGAAATCAAATGTCGATAAACGATGTAGAGCGATTGAATTCCGGACGAGAGACTGGAAGAAGAGGTGAGACAGTACTGCTCACACGGGTTTAAGGAATAACAGGTTTCGGGGACGAAACCTATATAAGGGGGTGGACTTGTAACACCCGTAAATTCTTTTAAAGAAGTAAAGGAATAAAATAGAAAGAGAAGGGAAGAAAACTGAGGTCAGCTAAAAGTTAAAGGGTAAAAAGTGCCAAAAGGACAAAAGAAAATAAAAGTTGGTGGATAAAGAGGTATGGCCGCCCATTTTGGCCTGTCAAACACCCTCATTCGTCTTTTTAGAAAGAGAAACAGCAGAGGCTTCGGTTTTTAGAGAGAGAAAGAAGAAGAAATCTAATTCAAGGTAAGAATTAGTGTTTTTAAGTGGTGTTTGAGCTAAGAAACCGAGAAATGCATGTTCTTATGTGTATGTGTGTTCGGGTTTGTGTGTTTTAGACACATCTAGGCTTTCAAGTCCTTTGGAAAAGCTCGAGCAGGGGAGTTTGAACTTGAAGAGCAGCTAAGGTGAGTTCTAGACCCCGTTCTTACTGTTTTTAAATGTTTTGGGGCTGGAAATGCATGTAAACATGTTTTTATAAAACTTGGGTTTGATACCCGTATGGTTGGAATGTGCGTATGTTTATGTTTATGTTAGTTTATGCCTAAAATCATATGTTTATGTTTAGAATTAGGCATTATGATGTTTGGGACTTGGTTTATGGATTAGACACAGGAACAGGTTGCAATATGTTGAAAATGGGACTTAGAATAAATCAGCAAAAGTTGGTAAGTCCACTAGTGGTCATACGACCAACAGTGTGGTCGTATGACCAGAATATTTTTCTAAGTGTTGAGCCTAATAGGACTCATACGACCAACAGTGGTCATATGAACATGTGATATTTTCTAAGTATGAGGCCAATAGGACTCATACGCCCAACAGTGGTCGTATGATTATGTGAAAAATTTCTAAGTCTGAGGCCCACAGGACTCATACGACCAACAGTGGTCGTATGATGATGATGAAAATTCTAAGTGTGGACTCATACGACCAACAGTGGTCGTATGATCCGAATATGTTTCTAAGTCCAGAGTGGTACGACCAGCAGGGGTCATACGACCAGGTCGTATGACCAGTTAATAAATCTAAGTGTTAAGTGAAAAGTCCAGCAGTGTTCATACGACTAATAGTGCTCATACGCCCAGAGGCTTATACGACCAATAGTGCTAAAACGACTAGAACACTTAGAAATTTTCAGGAATTTCCAGTAATTCCGTAGTTCGAGGTTTGACCAGGGTTGACTAGGGTTAATAAATGATGATGTCTCATGCATATAATGATGAGTATGATTAACCCTAATTGTTACTAATATTATTATTAGTATATTATTGTTAACAATATTATTAAAATATTGTTAAGTATGGTATGATATGATGATGCTACGTATGATGATGAATGTAAGATGAATATGTATGATGTGTGTATGTTCCTTGTGATTGTGTACGCTTATCTTTCTGAAACTTTACGAATAACGAGAAATGAATTAATGAAGTATTATGTATCGTAAAGTGAAAGATAATGAAAGAGGAACATGATGATGAATGCATGTATTAACGAATGAACGAAAAGAAGAATGATGATGAATACATGCATTAATGAACGAACGAATTATGTCTTGCAAGCATTGAATAACGCGATTGGTCCTTCTATGTGATTGACCATGGTCATGGTACCTCTACCGCTTACCTCTAGTACCGTGGCATACGTTTTGTTGTTCATATGTTGACTTCGGCCCGGTAGCTAATAACGTTCGGGGTGTAGCCTATGGTATTGGTACAATTCACCTTTCAATGTGTGCAAGTAAGTATGAACTAATGCATATAGTAGTTACCCACTTCGGTGGGGGTGTAGTTACCCACTTCGGTGGGGGTGATGTTAGAGTGATGTTACCCACTTCGGTGGGGGTGTAGTTACCCACTTCGGTGGGGGTGATGTTACCCACTTCGGTGGGGGTGTAGTTACCCACTTCGGTGGGGGTGATGTTACCCATTTCGATGGGGGTGTAGTTACCCACTTCGGTGGGGGTGATGTTACCCACTTCGGTGGGGGTGTAGTTACCCACTTCGGTGGGGGTGATGTTACCCATTTCGATGGGGGTGTTGTTACCCGAGTTATGTCTAACTGCGGGGGTGTGGCACGAGGCCAAACATAGTTATGAGATGAGCGACTTTGTGTTGCAACAAACTCGGTTGGAGTTCAATCTCTGTGATTGACTCGTATGGGATCTTTGTCGCGTATCCCAGTGCTGTGCCAGTCTTCGGATATGAGTCGGGGATATTGCATGAGACAAGATCTAGATGAGAATGAGGAATATGAAAGAAAGTTTTGCATGGTCTAGGGGTAACAGAGTGTCGGTCTATGGACTGAGAGCCATAGGGGCACCAGAATGTTAGAGTATGCCTTGTCGGCTCATGGGTATGAACCATGAGGGCAGGGGAGAGAGGTGACCCTTAGAGATTTACATGCTTAACGAATGAAAGTTAAAGAACGAACGAATGAAGATGATGAACGTACTAATAAATGAAATGAACGTAAGAATGAACGTAATGTACGTAAGGACGAATGTAACGAACGTATGAATGAAAGTAGGAAACGCACGAACGAAAGGAAAGCGTAAAGAGAGAACGTGAATGTTAATGATGAACGGTACACGAACAAAAGCTAATGAATGAATGATGAAGATAATAATAATATTATCTACGTGTACGTATGTTGTATGATTGTATGTATGTAAGAATGGTTTTGACGGTAAGTAAAGTATGTTTTAATGTAAAACTAGAACTCACTCAGCAACGCTGACTTTTATGTATTTTCCAGTTGGCAGGTAGGGTTGCTGAGGATGGCGCGAGGCGGCTACTCAGCTCTTTTGGGATGACATTCTTTTGTTAATGTTTTTGTATTGTAATGCACACAAACGATATTTACTAATGGGTGATGTATTACTTTGCAAAAGCATTTATAGTAAATTCAAAGTTTCCGCTGCAAGATGTTTATTAAGTTATATTAAATGTATGTTTTATGGGTGATGACGACCAACTGTGAGGTGCCCGGGAACGGGGCCTTACAATGTATAATTAAAGATTTAAGTGGAACTTAAAGAAATCTTATTGGGCCCCATAATGTGTAGCTTTGTAAAGTAAAGCCTTGCAAGCAAATGACAGAGGAGGGTCGCATTCATTGTGTCCTCATGACAGTAAGGCCTGGAATGGCATGTCAGTAAAATAAAGGCCCGAACAAGCAGGTCAGTAAGGCCTGGATTGAAATGATAATAATGGCCTGTATGGGTGTGACAGTAAGCCTTGGATTGGCATGTAGGTAAAGTCCTGTGTTTATCATAGGAACCAATAGTGACTGGGAATTGATGGGTAAAGAAGAGTAATAGTTAATAATTAAGCGAAAGTCTTAGTGACAAAGCATTGATAAAGCGATGATCTGTGTATACAAATGTTTTATTATGTGATGATTACTTTTGAAGGATAAAGTTAACATATCTTACTAAAAGTTACTTAATAAATTACACCTAGAACTCACTCAGTAAAGATGATTACTTTTTGTAAGGCCCCGTTCCCGGAGACCTCACAGTTGGTCATTCATAGCACTAAACATACATAATAATAAACATTTCGTAAAAACATTGCAGCGGAATTATATTAACAAAAGCCCATTCATTTCATTAATAAATTACTGTTGTTACGCAATACAATATTGTTAGGTTACAAAAGAAAACATCCATTAATTGCATTACAAAACAACAATAATAGCTTGCGTGAATGGATGGCAATCTTGCCCTGCCGAGTAGCCTCCCAGTGTGCCATCCTCAGCAATTTACCTGCCAACTGAAAATGCATAAAAGTCAGCGTTGCTGAGTGCGTTCTAGTTTTATAAGTATTAAAATACCTTGCGTGTTTTACATAAGAAATATACCTTTCCATAAAATACTTTACCTTCATATATAAGCACACATCATATGTACATTCAAACAATACTCATTGTTTATTTCATTCTTTCATACTTTAATCACTATCTTTTTATCATCGTATATATACTTTCTTTCCATTCTTTTCGCTAACATTTGCTTTCATATACATACTTTCATTTCATACTTTTCACAATCTTTACTTTCATTCACATTCTTTTGTTTCGTACTTTTCATCATTCTTTACTTTCTTTCACATACTTTCTTTTCATACTTTACGTCATCTTTACTTTCATACTTTCTTTTCGTACTTTTCGTCATCTTTACTTTTATACTTTTTTTCCGTACTTTACATCATCTTTACTTTCATACTTTCTTTTCGTACTTTACGTCATCTTTACTTTCATATTTTTTTGTACTTTACGTCATCTTTACTTTCATACTGATCGATGTACAATACCCCGAACATTATGCGCGAAGCTGATGTAGGGCCTGTGGTCTATAAATAGAGCACGAACATTATGCACGAAGCTGACCCAGTCACCTAGGGCAAGCCATCTCTCCCTTTCATCTGGACCAATGTGCAATACCCCGAACATTGTGCACGAAGCTGATGCACGACCCGTTGTCTACAAATAGACCACGAACATTGTGCACGAAACTGACCCAATCACGTAGGGCATGCCACAAGGGTCCCGTCAATCTCAATGATTGACCCTGTATGCATCCTTCGGGTTATCTAAACCGCACACAGTTAAGCTAACGACAACATGGTCGTGCACCTCTTTTCTATTTGCTTGCAAGCCATTCTTTCTTTCATTACGTTTAACTTTTCATCTTTGTTATCTTTCACTTCGTTACGTTGTACATTACGTTCATTCATACATTCGTCATACTACGTAAAATTATAACATAATACTTAACGTATATATATTATAATATATATACGTTTTGAAAACCAATAAAAGATAACACATCATTCACATATGCATATCATTCATTCATCATATCATCATACATACTCTAACCATAGTCCATCATATATTCATGCTTAAAATGGACCAAAATAGTTCATAGGTCAAACTAGGGTCAAACCCTGTATGCATCCTTCGGGTTAACTAAACTGCACACAGTTAAGCTAACGACAACATGGTCGTGCACCTCTTTTCTATTTGCTTGCAAGCCATTCTTTCTTTCATTACGTTTAACTTTTCATCTTTGTTATCTTTCACTTCGTTACGTGGTACATTATGTTCATCCATACATTCGTCATACTACGTAAAGTTATAACATAATACTTAACGTATATTATATTATAATATATATACGTTTTGAAAACCAATAAAAGATAACACATCATTCACATATGCATATCATTCATTCATCATATCATCATACATACTCTAACCATAGTCCATCATATATTCATGCTTAAAATGGACCAAAATAGTTCGTAGGTCAAACTAGGGTCAAACCCTAAATTTATGGTTTTCCTAAAAATTCAGAAAATTTTCTAAGTGTTTGGGCGCATGGACACTATTTGGACGCATGAGGACTGTTTGGGTGTTTTTCCACTATGTAGGTGCATGACTCTATACTTAACTGTTTCAAATCTTAGATGCATGATCCTCTTGGGCGCATTGGTACTATTTAGACGCATCAACATACACAGACTTTCTAAGTCCATTTTTCACGCGCATGAGCCCTATTTGGGCACATGTCCACACTTAAAACTTTTCTAAGGCCAAATATTAGGCGCATGGGCCCTATTTGGACGCATGACCAGCAACTTATATATTTTCTAATATATTTTTCAGTCCCAAATGCCAATTCAACCTGTTCTAAGCCTATGCAACTATCCCAAACATCAAACCAAGCATTTATAACCATACAACATTTAAACACATGCACATATACATACAGTTACATACATTTTACTTGTAAAAATATTTTACATGCATTTTCAGCCCCAAAAATTTTAAAAACATATAAAATACGGGGTCTAGAAACTCACCTTAGCTGTTTTCAAGTCTCAAACTCTCCAACTTGCACTTTCCCAAAATATTCGAACACCTAGATGTGTCTAAAACACATAAACCCGAACACACATACACATAATAACATATATTCTCGGTTCTTTAGTCAAAACACAAACAAAACCGAGCCAATTATACAAAATTTACTTACCAAGATCAAGTTTAGTTGATCTCTCTCTCTCTAGAACCGAAGAAAATCTGCTTTTCTTCTTCTTCTTCTATTTTGGTCGACTAAAGCAGATGGGATAGAGGCTATATGAGCGGTCATACACATAATATATTAAAATATTTGACTTTTGTACTTATTTACACTTTACCCCCTTCCACTTTATTTCTTTTTTTCTTTCAAGATACTTTCATTTTTCTTTCTAATTACTTTTGTTTTTCTTTTCTCCTTTCTTTTCTTTTATTTTATTTGACCAAAATTCCCAGGTATTACACTTTTTATGCATATTAGTTGACAGGTGAGTCGTCGGACTTGAGTGGATGTAAGCATGGATCTAGAGCTTCTTGGAAACCAAAGACTGGCATCCCTAATTCATAAGATTGTTAAACAAACTTTTAAAAATTATTTGATATTTTAAAGACCATATTAATGTCTTATTTGAATTATGTTGTAATGGATTGAAACTTGATATAATTTTCCGCTACAAATGTTTATCTAAATGAATATTTTAAATCCTTATTTTGCTGTGAATGACCAACTGCGGGGTTTTCCGGGATTAGGGGCCTTAAACTTAGTATCTCACTATTATAATAAACAAACATCTTTTATGTCACATGACATTTTTTAGACAACCATTAGCCACAGATTATTTTTGAATTAGTTTTTAATTATTTCCTAAAATACTTTCATTTTTATTGTAAATAAAAAAAGGAAATATGCTTCCTTTTTTATCTTCATGCTATAGCTAAATTTTAGTTCCAAGTTATATGGAAATTCAAAATAAACATGTAATTCAATTTTAAAAACTCAAAGAATTGTATTTCAAGTTAATTAGTAATCATGAGATTCTTCAAAAAAAATTGTTTCCATTTATTTGCATATTTTTTGTCTACAATTTATTACATTTGATTTCATTTTTACTCCAAATCATATTCAAAAATCAATTAGCTTTTCAACTTTTCAGTAAAGTTTTAAATAAATCAATTTCTAGTTTTGTGGTTTTCAGATAAATCTAAAACTAAGTTCTGATCTTCAAATCATTTTTTAAACACATAAAAGCTTATATTTTATATCTATATTTTTAACTAATCATTTTCTATAAGGACATAGCATTTATGGATTACAATATCAAGTGAAAAGCAAACACTCAAATCATACGAAAAATACAAGGATGCGATAACTCCAAAATGACAGGTACAAATCATATCGCACGAGAACTTGGGGTTGCCGTGCGACAAAATAGATGTTTTTCCTTTGTATTTCATTATGTGTATTTCATTTTATAAAAGTGCTCTAAGGGTGAGAGAGTAGAGAGTTGTGTGATAGGCCGCCCGAGGGGAGCTCACCTCGGGTGGATGAGCTTTATAGATGTAAACTCCTTTGGTATTGTCATCGTTTGATTAATAATATTCTATTTAGTTTATTTGAACTTCGTTGATATCACACAAGCACACATCCGTCTTAATTTGATTATCAAGTGCAACAATATGTGTAATTGATCATGATTAGATTTTTACATTTGGTATCAGAGCAAGGTGTTGTTCCTAATACACTAATTTTTAATCCATAATTATCAGTTTTAAGATGTTTAACATGGAGGTTGAAGATCTAAAGTTTTTTATCGAGTTTGGATCAGTTTCGAAGGAGAAGTGAAAGGCCCGATCCCGGGCACCTCACAGTTGGTCATTCACAGCATAAAACATTACATATTATAAATTTAAGCAACAGAATTAATTTAACAAAAACCATTCGTTTCATTATAATCACTGTTGTTAAGCAATACATTGTAGTTCATGGGTCATAAAACGATTAGTTGAATGAATTACAAAATAACAGTATTGTCAAAACATGAATGGATGTCAGTCTTGCCCTGCCGAGTAGCCATTCCCCCATTCCATCCTCATCAACATTTTACCTGCCAACTGGAAAATACATAAAAGTCAGCGTTGCTGAGTGAGTTCTAGTTTTATAATTAAAATACTTTACTTTTTCAAATCATACTATACTTTCATACATGCCCACACATTATACGTACATGTAGATAATATCATTATCATCTTTCATTGCGTTCGTTAGCTTTTGTTCATCCATCGTAACTCATTATCGTTCATTTATTATCTAGACCCCGTCAGGCTTTACCCTCTTCATGGCACACAGCCACGATTACTGAGGTCGAATGACGAGGATCCCGTTTTATACTTTATTATGATATTTCATTCGTGAGCATACATCCTACATGCATCCAGATAATAATTATTATTTTTATCCTCATCATTCGTTCATTTCTTACTTTTTCCATTACTCTTTCGGTCTTTACGCTCGTTCTTACGAGTCTTTTGCGACCACAAGGCCGCTCACCTCAATATCGATCTCTCATGATCGTATGTTAGCCAAGTCTGTTGCAACACATGGTTGCTCACCTCAGTGGCAAATCCCACGGATTGCCTGCTAACCAAGTCTGTTGCAACACAGAGTTGCTCACCTCATTATCAGTCTCTCACGATCGTATGCTAGCCAAGTCTGTTGCAACACATGGTTGCTCACCTCAGTGGCAAATCCCACGGATTGCCTGCTAACCCAGTCTGTTGCAACACAGAGTTGCTCACCTCATTATCAATCTCAAGGATTGATGTTGTGTGCATCCTTCGGGGTAGCTAACCCGCATCACAGTGATCTAACACCTGCCAGGAGTTGCACCTCCATACATTTGCTTGCAAGTCAATCGTTCGTTCGTTTTCGTTCCACTTTTCTTTATCATTAATCTTTCACTTTATTAATGATAATAATTTCTGTCTTGATCATGATCATACCATGCAGAGTCATACATTATTAATATTAATAATATTAATAACAATAATAATAACTCTAATCATAACATCATCAATAATAAGGGTCATAATGTCAATCAAGCATAATCATATGCTTTTAATGATCCTTAGACCATATTAGTCCAAAACCCTAGCTGCACAAACTCCCACGAAAATTCAGTAAAAATTTCTAAGTGTTTGGGCGCATGAGCCCTATTCAGACTTTTCATCACTATGTAGGCTCACCAGCCTACACTTAGAAACATTCTCACTATAGGCGTATGAGCTATTCGGGCGCATGAGCATTGTTGGGGCACATGACCCTACACTTAGTTTTCTAAGTCAAAATCTCAGGCACATGAGTACTGTTTAGACTCATTACCCCACACTTAGGCTTTTAAGCCTATTTTTCAGGCGTAAGAGCCCTGTTTGGGCACATCACCTTACACTTAACTTTTCTAAGTTATTTTCAGGCACATGAGCACTGTTGAGGCTCATGAGTCTTAGGCGTATTAGGTACTTTTTGGGAACATGAGAACTATTTGTACTCATGACCCTACTTAGAACATTTCTAAGGCAAATTTTGGGCGTATGAGTACTATTCAGGCTTATGAGCCTTGTATAGGCGTATTAGCAGCCTGTTTCACATATTTTTAAGTCGTTTTCAGTCCCAAACATTATATTACTTAGTTCTAAACATTCACATACTATTCTAAGCATGAACTTAACATAATCATAACAATACATCTGCCCAAAACTTACCCCACCCACATACACATGCACATGAACATACGGGTATAATACCCAACCTCATAAAAACACGCATACATGTATTTTGCAGCCCCAAAATCATATGAAAACATGTAAAAAGGGGTTCTAGTAACTCACCTTAGTTGTTTTCGGGTTTGATACCCTTCCTTGAACTTCTCGGGCGTTTCTAACACCTAACACACACACACCATACAAACCGAACATACAAGTCACAGTTATAAGCACATAAACAGGTCTAGAACCATCTAAAGCATCAAAATTCGAGAGTTCTTACAAAAAACTTTGAACTCTCTGATTTCTTCTTCAAAAACTCGTATCTTCTTCTTTCTCTCTCTAAAATCCGGGTGAGAAGTGTTGTGCAGGGTGAAATGGGCGGCCATACCACCTTTTCACCAGCTTTTTATGACTTTTGTTCTTTTTGTCACTTTTGGTCCCTCAACTTTAGGGTTCACTTCCATTTCATTCTTTTTCTTTCTCTTTTATCCTTTTTATTCCTTCAAAAATGCGGGTGTTACAAGTCCACCCCCCTTATATAGGTTTCGTCCCCAAAACCTGTTACTCCTCGAATAGATGTGGGTAATGTTGTCTCATCTCCTCTTCAGTCTCCCACGTATACTCGGATCCCTTCCTGTGCTTCCACTGTACACGCACAACAGGAACCACTTTATTTCTTAATCTCTTTTCCTTATGATCAATGATCGCCACTGGTTGCTCCATGTAATTGAGCCGTTCATCTACTTCAATATCCTCCAGTGGAACAATCATATCTTCATCAGCTAAGCACTTTCTCAGATGGGATATATGGAATGTAGGATGAATTCCACTTAACTCATCTGGCAATTCAAGTTGATAGGCTACCTCTCCTACTCGTGCGATGATTCAGAAAGGTCCTATATATCTCGGGCTTAGCTTACCTTGTTTCCTGAATCGGATGATCCCTTTCTAAGGTGAGACCTTCAACATGACTCGGTCTCCAACCTTGAACTCTATTGGTCTTCGCCTCTTGTCAGCATACGACTTTTGTCTATCCTTCGCCGCCTTCATGAAGGCTTTGATCTTTTCTAATTTCTCAGTCGTAGCTTCGATCACCTCAACACCTCCTAACTCCTTCTGCCCAATGTCTCCCTACACACGGGCGTCCTACATCTCCTACCGTATAGCATCTCGTAAGGCGGCATACCAATACTGGCATGATAGCTATTGTTGTACGAGAATTCAGCTAACGGTAGGTGGTTATCCCAACTTCCTCCAAAATCGATCACGCATGCTCGAAGCATATCCTCGAGCGTCTGTATCGTCCTCTCAGACTGACCGTCCGTCTGAGGATGATAGGCTATACTAATATCTAGCCTCGTTCCCATTGCATCATGGAATCTTCTCCAAAACATCGACGTAAACCGGGTGTCACGATCCGATACAACAGACACTGGCACGCCATGACGAGCTATGATTTCCTTGATGAACAGATCCGCCAATCTTTCAGATAAATACGTCTCGCGGATCGGTAGGAAATGGGCACTCTTTGTTAGTCGGTCGACAATCACCCAGATAGTATCACATCCCCTCGACGTGCGAGGCAGCTTAGTAATGAAGTCCATGGTGATATGTTCCTACTTCCATTCGGGTATATCCAACAGTTGGATCTTCCCGTATGGTTTCTGGTGTTCCGCCTTTACTTGGAGACGAGTAAGGCACTTACTCACGTACTCCACTACGTCGCGTTTCATACCAGGCCACTAATAATCTTTCTTCATATCATGATACATCTTGGTAGCACCGGGATGAATGGAGTATCGAGTCTTATGGGCTTCGTCCATAATCTTGCCACGTAGATCCCCGTATCGAGGAATCCACATTCGCCCGAATCAGGTCTTAACACCAAGAGTGTTCTCACCCGATTCCGTATCTAGACCTCTCATCCTTTCGGAGTTAAGACGATCTTCTTTCAAAGCCTCGTCTTGAAACTCCTTAACATGTGTCATCACGTCGGAGGTCATGATCAACTGATAAGCCTTCACCCAAATCGGCTCGGGTCTCTCCTTTCGGCTAAGGGCATCTACCACGACGTTGGCCTTGCCCGGATGGTAATGGATTTCGCAATCGTAATCCTTTATGAGCTCCAACCATCGCCTTTGTCTCATGTTTAGATCTTTCTGCTCGAAGAAGTACTTCAAGCTTTTGTGGTCTGTGAAGATGGTGCACTTAGTCCCGTATAGATAGTGTCGCCAAATCTTCAATGCGAAAACCACCGCGGCTAATTCTAGATCGTGCGTGGGATAGTTGGCTTCATGAGTTTTCAGTTGTCGGGATGCGTACGCTATTACCCTTCCACGTTGCATCAATACGCAACCTAGCCCAGAGTAAGATGCATCCGAATAAACCACTAAGTCGTCATTTCCCTCGGGCAATGTCAAGACAGGAGCTTGTGTTAGTCTCGTCTTCAAATCCTCAAAGGCACTCTCCTGCTCTCGACCCCACACGAACTTCATGTCCTTACGAGTCAACTTAGTCAAAGGTGAGGCTATCTTGGAAAAGTCTTGAATGAATCTTCTGTAGTAGCCCGCCAATCCCAATAAGCTACGAATCTCGATTGGCGTCTTAGGAGACTTCCATTGCATCACGGCCTCAACCTTTGATGGGTCCACCATGATTCCCTTAGCATTTACCACGTGACCCAGAAATTGCACGTCACGTAGCCAGAAGGCACACTTGGAGAACTTAGCATACAGTTTCTCCCTTCTCAAAGTTTCCAACACCTCCCGAATGTGACCGGCATGCTCTTCGTTTCTCCTTGAATAAATCAAGATATCATCGATAAACACTATCACTGATTTATCCAACATCAGCCGGCACACTCGATTCATCAAATCCATAAAAGCAGCTGGCGCATTGGTCAACCCAAAAGACATGACGAGAAACTCGTAGTGACCATAGCGCATACGAAAAGCTGTTTTAGGAATGTCCTGCTCCTTCACCTACAATTGATGGTAGCCAGATCTAAGATCTATTCTTGAGAACCAACTGGCACCCTGGAGCTGGTCGAACAAGTCGTCAATCCTCGGTAACGGATACCGATTCTTTATCGTCAATTTGTTCAACTCACGGTAGTCGATACACATTCTCATGCTACCGTCCTTCTTTTTCACGAATAAGACCGGAGCACCCCATGGAGAGATACTCGGTCTGATAAAACCCTTATCGAGCAATTCTTGCAGTTGCTCCATTAACTCCTTCATCTCAGTCGGAGCTAATCGGTACGGTGCCTTAGCGACAGGTTGGGCACCATGTATCAAGTCAATTTGAAATTCGATTTCATGATCCGGTGGCACACCCGATAGGTCCTCTGGAAACACATCGGGAAAGTCACACACAACTGGCACATCGGACAATTATGGTGTTGACGTGTCCACATCCTTCACGTAGGCTAGATACGCGCTACATCCACGTCTCATGCACTTTCCCACCACCGCCATCGAAATTACTTTTGGAATCGTCATAACACGATCGCCATATATTGTCATCGGACTTCTGTCAGACGCCGTTAGTCTAATCATCTTCTTACGGCACACGATATTCGCTTCATAGGTTGCTAACCAATCCATCCCTAGTACTACATCAAATCCACCTAGGGGCATCACATGTAACTTGGCAGTAAACCTATGACCTTCTAACTCTATAGCACAGTCCTCTATCACGTTCGTAACCCTAGTGGACTTACCAATAGCAGTCTCTACGTCAAAGGGCTCATCAATGCATTTATTACTAAGAGGCAGTTTAGCACAGAAATTGGCAGAAATAAAACTCCTACTAGCACTAGAATCAAATAACACAGAAGCAAGAGTTTGGTCTACTAGAAACGTACCTGACACAACATCGGGGTCCGTCCTAGCCTCCTCCCTGGTCATGGTGAACGCTATGGCACTTGCCTTCTGCCCTTCAGTCCCGGTCGTCTTCTTTGCCCCGGAACTCTCCGCCCTCTGCTTCTTGCAATCCCTACTCATATGGCCCTCTCCGCCGCAGTTGTAACACCTTAACAGTCTACAGTCCCTGGAGATGTGGCCCGGCTTTCCACATTTGAAGCACACGTTGAGCCCCATCCTGCACTCTCCGTGTGCTCCTTCCCGCACTTGCCACATTTCTTGGGTCCCGAGCTTGATGACCCCACCCTACGGTCATCCATCCTCATCCTCTTGTTGTTCGAGACGAAACCACCGCGCCTGAACCATTTCCCGTTCCCATTCTGGTCACCACCACTGGCCTTCTTTACTTCCACATCTATTACCCCCTCTTATCATAAAGTCTCCCAGCCAAATCCACTGCCGACCTAAAAGTACTTGGTCGCGTAGCAATCAAGTGCCTACGAATGTCAGCTGGCAGCCCCTGGATGTACCGGTTAATCTTTCGAGACATCGGCTTCACTTGATCCGGTACCAGCCTCGCCATCTCATTAAATCTGGTAGTGTACTGCTGGTAGGTCAGGGTTCCCGCCTCGAGTTGTAGGAACTCCCTCTCGATCCTATCTAGTTCCCTGTGAGGACAGAATTCCTCAATTACCAGCTTCTTCAACTCGTTCCATCGCATTTTCCCGATGGCCCTGGAACCTTCAGCTTGGACAATATTGTCCCACCAACACAAGGCCGAGTCGACAAAAGAGTGAGTAGCGAACTTCACCTTTTGATCTTCGCGACACTCACTAATCTCCAACACTGCCTCCATCTCCCTCACCCAACGGTGAGCGGCAGCAGCATCGCCATTGTCATCCAAAGTTGGGGGCTTACACCTCTGGAATGCTCCATAGCTGCATCCCTTGGTCGTTATCCTTGTTGCATCCTCCTCTTCCTCATCAGAAACTACCACCTTAGGCTCCGGCCGTTCCTCCTCTCCTCTGCTTTTCTTCCCAGTCGACCCTCTCCTATCCTCCTTCTCCTTTCTCTCCTCATTCCTCACAGCTCGAATAACTTCGGTCACTACAGACGGTAATACTGCCTGCATGACCTGGTGCACCTCATCGGCAATCGCTTCCCGAGCTGAGGCGTTCAGACTGGCATTCTCATTTCCTTCAGTCCAGTCAGGAACCTCAGGGTTCTCATGGGTCGTCTCAGCAGCATTAGCACTGCTTCTAGACACACATGGTCTACCTCTACCTCTAGAAGCTTTGGAAGGTTTCTTTCCAGCCATTTCCTAAGCACTATAAGATTCAAACACCAAAACAGTCATTCAAGGTAATGGCTCAGTTTATGTAAAGTATAGTAAGTCTCTAATTACAGTGGCCAGTTATGATTAGCCACTTACTTTACTTTTCACACCCCAAGCATTTCCTATCCTGACTTTATTAGTATGTAAATCTACTATAATCACATAAGTTAAATAGCACACGCACATAATACCGGTTAACTTTAAGAAGAGAAATACCTGATGGCACGTAGCTACTCGGGCTGACATCCCTCCTTCTGTCCCATTTTCTGTTTAAGTTTAGGTGTCTTTTGAAAATTTACCCGTTTCACTTAAACTTTGACTCTGATACCAACTTGTAAGGCCCCGATCCCGGGCACCTCACAGTTGGTCATTCACAGCATAAAACATTACATATTATAAATTTAAGTAGCGGAATTAATTTAACAAAAACCATTCGTTTCATTATAATCACTGTTGTTAAGCAATGCATTGTAGTTCATGGGTCACAAAACGATTAGTTGAACGAATTACAAAACAACAGTATTGTCAAAACACGAATGGATGTCAGTCTTGCACTGCCGAGTAGCCATTCCCCCATGCCATCCTCAGCAACATTTTACCTGCCAACTGAAAATACATAAAAGTCAGCGTTGCTGAGTGAGTTCTAGTTTTATAATTAAAATACTTTACTTTTTCAAATCATACTATACTTTCGTACATGCCCACACATTATACGTACATGTAGATAATATCATTATCATCTTTCATTGTGTTCGTTAGCTTTCGTTCATTCATCGTAACTCATTATCATTCATTTATTATCTAGACCCCGTCAGGCTTTACCCTCTTCATGGCACACAGCCACGATTACTGAGGTCGAATGTTGAGGATCCCGTTTTATACTTTATTATGATATTTCATTCGTGAGCATACATCCTACATGCATCCAGATAATAATTATTATTATTGTCCTCATCATTCATTCATTTCATACTTTTTCCATTACTCTTTCGGTCTGTACGTTCGTTCTTACGAGTATGTTGCGACCACAAGGCCGCTCACCTCAATATCGATCTCTCATGATCGTATGTTAGCCAAGTCTGTTGCAACATATGGTTTCTCACCTCAGTGGCTAATCCCACGGATTGCCTGCTAACCGAGTCTGTTGCAACACAGAGTTGCTCACCTTATTATCAGTCTCTCATGATCGTATGCTAGCCAAGTCTGTTGCAACACATGGTTGCTCACCTCAGTGGCAAATCTCACGGATTGCCTGATAACCGAGTCTGTTGCAACACAGAGTTGCTCACCTCATTATCAATCTCAAGGATTGACCCTGTGTGCATCCTTCGGGGTAGCTAACCCACATCACAGTGATCTAACACCTGCCAGGGGTGTGCACCTCCATACATTTGCTTGCAAGCCATTCGTTCGTTCGTTTTCGTTCCACTTTTCTTTATCATTAGTCTTTCACTTTATTAATGATAATAATTTCTGTCTTGATCATGATCATACCACATAGAGTCATACATTATTAATATTAATAATATTAATAACAATAATAATAACTCTAATCATAACATCATCAATAATAAGGGTCATAATGTCAATCAAGCATAATCATATGCTTTTAATGATCCTTAGACCATATTAGTCCAAAACCCTAGCTGCACAAACTCCCATGAAAATTCTGTAAAAATTTTTAAGTGTTTGGGCGCATGAGCCCTGTTCAGACTTTTCATCACTATGTAGGCTCACCAGCCTACACTTAGAAACATTTTCACTATAGGCGTATGAGCTATTCGGGCGCATGAGCACTGTTGGGGCACATGACCCTACACTTAGTTTTCTAAGTCAAAATCTCAGGCACATGAGTACTGTTTAGACTCATTACCCCACACTTAGGCTTTTATGCCTATTTTTCAGGCATAAGAGCCCTGTTTGGGCACATCACCTTACACTTAACTTTTCTAAGTTATTTTCAGGCACATGAGCATTGTTGAGGCTCATGAGTCTTAGGCGTATTAGGTACTTTTTGGGCACATGAGAACTATTTGGACTCATGACCCTACTTAGAATATTTCTAAGGCAAATTTTGGGCGTATGAGTACTATTCAGGCTTATGATCCTTGTATAGGCGTATTAGCAGCCTGTTTCACATATTTTTAAGTCGTTTCCAGTCCCTAACATTATATCACTTAGTTCTAAACATTCACATGATATTCTAAGCATGAACTTAACATAATCATAACAATACATCTGCCCAAAACATACCCCACCCACATACACATGCACATGAACATACGGGTATAATACCCAACCTCATAAAAACACGCATACATGTATTTTCCAGCCCCAAAATCGTATGAAAACATGTAAAAAGGGGTTCTAGTAACTCACCTTAGTTGTTTTCGGGTTTGATACCCTTCCTTGAACTTCTTGGGCGCTTCTAACACCTAACACACACACACCATACAAACCGAACATACAAGTCACATTTATAAACACATAAACAGGTCTAGAACCATCTAAAGCATCAAAATTCAAGAGGTCTTACCAAAAACTTCGAACTCTCCGATTTCTTCTTCAAAAACTCGTATCTTCTTCTTTCTCTCTCTAAAATCCGGTTGAGAAGTGTTGTGCAGGGTGAAATGGGCGGCCATACCACCTTTTCACCAGCTTTTTATGACTTTTGTTCTTTTGTCACTTTTGGTCACTCAACTTTAGGGTTGACTTCCATTTCATTCTTTTTCTTTCTCTTTTATCCTTTTTATTCCTTTCAAAAATACGGGTGTTACAAGAAGAACGTGAAACTGAGGGTGAACACACATGAAATCGACTTTGTTACATGGTATATTGATAATATGCATCATTACGCTCATTATTTTCAAGCTGAGACGGTGGAAAATGAAGACTTGAGACCATAGCAGTGATTCAAACTCATTAAGATTGATTTTTGTTGAAGTCTTTATAGTAGTAACTGCATCATGGGAGAACTTTTCAAAAATAATCGTATTTTGTGAGAACTTTTTATAAGAGAACTTTTAATTAGAAACTTTTCCATGCGAGAACTTTTCAGTGCCAGAACTTTTCCGTGCGAGAACTTTTCCGTGCGAGAACTTTTCCATGCCAGAACTTTTCCGTGAGAAAACTTTTCTACCATAAACATTTCTACCATAAACTTTTCATGAGAAAATATTGAAAACTTTTTTAAAAAAAAACTTTTCATGAGAAAACTTCACCATACGAGCTCTATCACAACCACGCGAGGACCTTGATTAATCATCCTGTTTATGCGAGAACTTGTCCAGATGCAAAAACTTATTAGTATTTGAAGATTTTTGAACAAGTGTTTCGGCCCAAATCTGGAAGATGTTTGATGATTTGAAATTTTGTACTTAAAAAGAGGTTTTTGTGATGTTTGATCAAGTTCAAGATGCTATATTTATAACATTTGATTTGGGTCGTTCGTAAATTGAAACTTGAAAATGTGGGATTATCTTATCTTAGTAATGGGGACAATGATCAAACGATTTAATCAAGAGAAGAATCAAGATTTTTGGTATTCTTGCTCTGAAAATATGAGCATATTATATCTTATATAGGAGGAAAAATGTCTTAAATAATTTGGGTTAATATCATAGAATCTTGTCGTCAGATTGAAGAATCGGGTGATTTGGGAATCCGAAATGGAAATTGGATCTCTCAGTCATATGCCTATTACATCTTAAGTTATAAGTAATCAAGATAAAGCGGTTTTATCTTGATTCAAACATGAAAATATACATTAGGAAGAGGTTACAGCTAAAGGGGAAAATGAAGTGAAAGATACCCGAGGATCAGATAATTCATGAAGATTTACAACCGAATCAAACGTAGCTTTATATTATAATCCATAAGGGGAAATTGTAAGGACCTAACCTTTATGTATTTCAATATCAAGTGAAAAGTAAACAATCAAATCATGCGCAAAATAAAAGGATGTGAGAAATTGATGGATACAAATCCTATCGTGTGAGAACATATATTAATATAAATAGATGTTTTCCCTTTGTATTTTATTATGTGTTTCATTTTGTAAAAGTGAACTGAGGGTGAGAAAACAAAGAGCTGTGTGATAGACCGCCCAATAAGAGCTCACCTTGGGTGAATCAAGCTTCAACGATGTAATCGTTTGATTAATAATATTCTATTGAATTTGTTTGAAGTTTGTTGACATCACACACGTACACACCTGTCTTAATTTGATTATCAAGTGCAACAATATATGGAATCGATCATGATGATGTTTTTACAATTATTGTATTTAAAATACTAAAATAAATAAAATTGACTAATTAATGAATTTGATTTACATAATTGACCCAAACAAATTCACGTTTACATTTCCAAAACGTGTCAAAGGTTGCAATAATTTTAATTTATCTACATAATACTAATAAATATATGTTTTACTGGCTTTTTCCTTTTTCTTAATATACATAACACTAATCAGGAGGTAAAAAAAATATCAAAAGGCCCCCCTATGAACTATCATACTTAGTTATTTCATAATTGTACTCAAAAAACACCTTTGTGTGTGCACATACTTATTATTCTCTATGTGTGGTGTTAAAGGGAGTAGATTCTAGTAAATATGTAGTATGTATTCACAATTACAACCATCCTTGGCCGATCAAGTGGACAAGCTTGACTATGGATGACATAGTTTGTGTTGACAGAAAAATATAAAGACATACTTTTCAATGGATGTTTATTAATATTAAAGGAAATGGGTGTTTTTTGTTATAACTAATGAATGTGTAACTTCATTTATAAATAATGTATTTCTTTTATTCTATAATGAAAATATAATTTTAATGGTGGGAGGTTTTGTTAATTTAGTTGAATATTTAATCAAATTAAAAATAAAAAATATAAACAAAACGCTTCAATAAATATAACTAAATTCAATAGTTTTAACATCCAACTTACCATTATTTTCTATTTATTCATTAAAAAACCTTCGACAAACAATTTATAATCATTAAAAATGGATTCGCGTACTAGAATAGGTTGATGATGATTATTACACAGAACCAATTCTTCACTCTTCCACTAGGATAACAGATTTTTGCTATATGGTAACTTTATTAAATTTTCAGGATAACAAAGCAAATTAGTTATAAAAAAGGAAAAAAGTAACTTAAATAAAATGTATGGGTAAATGTCACTTTTACAAAGTATTGAGTTTTAAGGAAAAAATTTTGCGATGAAATTATAATATAAAATTGTTTGATGGTTTAGTTAAGAAAATTTAAATCCATACTTGTCACACCAGGAAACACGAGGATACAAGCGACGGGATCGTTAGAACAAATTGGGGGTATAAACGAATCGCTAAAAGCATTCTATATCAATGGATCATGACGTCAGTCAACACATAAGAACAATTGTCATGAACAATCAATCTCATAACGTCATACAATAAGTGCACAAAATAATCTAAACGTTCCAAACTAAAATAACAAAGTACAAGTGCAAATCCAACCAAAATATAATTCACAACAAAATAACATAGTCCAAACCAAACAAATTTTCTAAAAATGCTCTTGAAAATGCGGTCTAAGCTAACAGACCTCTAATTCCAAGCACTTCATTACCTAAAAATGCATGTTCTAAAAACTCAACATATATTAGTGAGTACATAGGTTTAAATAATCAAAGAATTAGTTATTTAAGTACAATAAACATAATATGAGTGAATGAGAATATAAGAAGTCGTAGACACCTACAATAAACATATTATGTGTAAGTACATATGCTCGAGCACAAGTCCACAAACAAACTAGATTACATTCACCCTAGGGCACATCCAGACCAAGTCATTCTTAGTTATCATAATGAAAACAAGGGTGGGGTGTTAACACCATAGTATTAACAATACCTTATCATGATATCCAATCTAGAGTTAAATAGTTATAATAAGAACACGAGGACTAAAGCACAAAAACATACACTCATAAACGAAATCTAGACTCAATCTTATGACTCAAACCACATACGATTGTCTATTCCAGGCCCAAAAATAAAGTTAAAACACAACAAAGTCCAAAACCTTTAAGCATGCTTTTCCCTGAGTAAATGAAACACACCAATTTCTTTTTTTTAATTTTTTAAACACTTTCACAATTTATATAAGAGTTTTAGTCATAATTCACAATAAAATTGTCACTTGTAATGACATGTTATTTCTTAACATATATAAATGTATTACACGAAAAATAATGTTTTATAAACTTTTTTCTACAACATGTATTATATTAAATATTAAACGAGAGTAGAGTTTGTTCGTCAGTCCAGTCATGTCCGTGAAGCTTTAACCATATATAAGTGTTTTTCCTGAAAACATTTAAACATATTTTTATTAGTTTTCACTAAGTAAGTACACCTCATTGTTTCAAAAAAATGTTTCCTTTTTATTAGGGATTTAACACTCAAAAATTATTTTTATTTAATCCTCATTTATTTTCTTTGGAATTCAACACCCGAATTTCTTATGGGTTTATATTCAACCCTTGAGGTTCATTAACTCCTCTTTTATATATGTGAAGTTCAACACCCGAACCCCTTGTGATTTCAACACCCAAAATCCTTACATATATTTAACTCTCTTTTCTATATATGCGGATTTCAACATCCGAACCCCTTGAGATTTCAACACCCGAAATTCTTACATATATTTAATATTTTTTAACTATCAATACACATACTTGGACCCTAATCATATATATCATTTCCCCAATAATCAGATTTATCATAATAAGTAAACATATATCACATGTAATTAAATGTGTTTTATATCCATAAAATTTATAAAAACTTATAATAATTAAAAGAGATAACATGTAATTAAACATGTAACATAAGTTAATTACGGGTCAGTATACTTACTTCACATGACCAATAATACTATCATGAAAGCTTTGAGCACATTATTCGTCGATCAATCTCCATGAGTTCTTCCTTTTATTTTTCTAAAACTTCCTTGTGCTTTACCATACTTGCTATGTGCATACATACAACTTTTTTTCCCCTCGCATGGTCTTTCAAAACTTTTATTGTAAAGGTCTATTATTATTATTTAAAAATTGTCCTGTATTGCTTGCAAAGTTAACATCTGTATATTTTTGTTGAACGTGTCATAGCATCCATTCATGCTCACTTATTCTTGAATTATTATTATATTCAATATATTTTTACCATATTATAATTTATTCTTATTTATAATATATATGGATATTTAAATTTATAGAACTCAATTTTTTTAATGAATTTCATATGAAAACTTCAAATTTTCATTTCAAACTCCCAAGTTTCAATTAAATAACAAATGAGATATTATTATTATTATTATTATTATTATTATTATTATTATTATTATTATTATTAATTATTATTATTATCTTTTGACAACAATAATACTAATATAAATGTCCCATGATTCAATAGTATTTAACCCGAAATTTACTTATTTAATAACATTCGACAAACATTTCAAATATTATATTTTTATCCAGGAATCGGATGTTACAACTCTCCCCCACGTTAAACCTCGAATAATTCAGGGTAATACTTTCTCATTTTATCTTCGGCTTCCCATATGGTCTCAGAACCACACTGGTGTTTCCACTGTACTTTCACTTGATTTATTTCTTTATTTCATAGTTGCTTAACCTTACGATCAAGAATTGCCACTGGTTTTTCTATGTAGTGAAGCTTTTCATCCATTTCAATTTTATTCAACGGAATGTATGTCGTTTCATCAGCTAAGTATTTTTGTAAATATGACAGATGAAATGTGTTATGTAATCTGTTTAATTCGTCAGGTAGTTCAAGATGATACGCCACCTGCCCCACCCGAGCAATAATTTTGTTAGGCCCGTGTACGTATGGAGTACTAACGGATTCTGCGTGAAACCAGATCAAATAGCACGGAATTCTATTTGATTGGCGATCCAATCAGTGAGAATGACTAACCCGGTCGACCTAACGATGAAACAAACGTTTAGAACGAGTTGGAATCGATCAGGAACGAACTATGAACTTGGATTTGTGACTTGGGACGCTCTGGACGGCTAGGGTACGAAGTATTATGAAGTGTTATCATGTGTTCTGTTTTTCCACAAATTATGTGGTATTTATAGGTTATCAGTGTTCATTCGTACGACTGAACCATTAGCATGGTTCAGTCGTGCGACTGAAGCATGCGATTGACTCATACGCACGACTGAAGGTTCAGTCGTGCGATTGAACCAATCTTATGTCTCAATCATACGACTGATCCAGTCACCTGGTTCAGTCGTGCGACTGGTCCATAAGCATGGTTCATTCATGCTATGGGCCATAAGTATGGCCATTAGCATGAATGTCCACATGACTAAGTTAAACACATTTCTAAGTTCTTATTGACTTAGAACTATGTAAAACGAATATCAAACCTATATATTTAGTTCATAAATGTGAATCACATTTAATATAAAGATAACATGACATAATCAATCACATATAAACATCACAATGCATTTAATATAACATTCAATCATTTCTTTACATTGGATTACATAAGTGTAAAACATGAAAGACTTTTATATTTGAGAATGTAAACTAGGTACATGAATATGTATCAACAAACTCCCCCTTGGACCTAGTTTAGTCTAATGTCTAACATTCTTCACATGCTCCTGAAACTTCTTGTATTTCTCTTCCCTTATGACTCCCGCGTGAATCTCAAATACGAAGCAGAGTCGTATGACATGTTGGAATTGTAGAGCTTGTACAATGTCTTACGAGTCATAGAATAGTGGCCACTTGTAGAGAGTGTAAACAGCTTTAGCTGACAAGTTGGTTAGCCACATTGGGTCAAATACCCTGATAGTCTCGATTTTGCTCTTTTTATGTAAAACTATGACTGCTCTCCTTTCCGCCAGTCATAATACCACCACTTGAAGTGTTGAGTGAAGTCCTGAGGCATTTCCCATAATGGGATCTTCGACATTGTGCGCGGAGGACTCCACTTCAGCATGACTTTAGGCTTTTCAGTGTGATGATCAACTTCGGTCTTATTTATTATTCATTTAGGCTGTTGAGGCCTGAAGTTGACCCATCTGGTGTGGTATTCCCTTTTTAACGCCATCTTGAACCACCCCGACATCTTTCTGGGGTTAGCGTACAGGCAAGGCTGTTTAGCTCAAAACCGGGAAGAGTCTTCAGATCATGAGGGAATCTGAAGTACTCTATCTCCTTCTCCCTCTTTACCGCATACACATCCAAGTCTTCAAAATAAGCCTAACTAATAATCTTACCTGACACCTTCTGATACTTCTTCACTCTGTAGAGTTTGGTGTAGGCATTTGACTTTGGCGGTTCACGTTGGGCTCTCATCTCAGCTAGACATATTGCCCACTCAGCCTTCTTAATGTTGACATCAGCATTCGTAGCTTGGGCTTTCCCTTCTTCTTTCTCTTTCTCTTTCTCTTTAGCATCAAGAGCTCCAAACGTATCACTGCCAAATGTTTCACCCAGATCGGGGATAACATTTCCCTGTTGCTCAGCGTATTGTGGATACTCTTGTGCAGTGATATCCTCGATATCAATCTCATCGACGTCTTGCAGCTCTTCATCACTAATGACATCAACCTCGAGAGCATCCTTGACTAGCTCATCCGGGTTGAGTCTAAACATGTCAGCCAGCTGCTCATCTGTGAGATAATGAATGATCTCTCCCTCTTTGGGTGTATAGCTCACAGATTGTCACATGATCCCTTGCAAATCAAGAATCATGGTTAGCTGAGTCTTGATTTGCTGAATGGGTGTGACATCGTAGTCGTCTATTTGTTCAGCTTCATCTGCTAGATTAAACATTTAAGACATAAACACACACACATCAGTAATCAAGATAATTAAACATTAATAAACATCAATTACATTAGTGTAATACGTAATTCAAGTACAAAAGTTTTTTCAAATACATAGACATTTAGTTATTACTTTTGGCTTTGTCGCTCGACTCTTCAGCTTGGGGAGCTGAGGATGAGGGTCGCGGATCTTGATTCCTTTTGGTTCGCCTCTCCCGAGCTGATGGATTTGAGGCTGATGCAAATGCATCACCTTCATGCTCAGGCTCATCATCATCTCCCCCATCTTTGTCTTTTCCACTTCCTTCAGCCTCACCCACCTTATCATCATCATCATCCGATTCATCATCGGATGAATCAACATCATCATCATCACCGTCATCACCGTCACCCTTGATCTTTAAGGGCTCACCCTTCATCCCTTTAAGTCTGAGAAGAAGCTTCTTGTTCTACTTCTCGACCTCCTCAATCCTCTTTACCGAGGCCATCAGTAGCTCATTCTGTCCAGTGAGGGCACGATGAGCTCTAGCCAAGGCTCTCTCATGAGTAGCATCTCTATCAGTCAAATGGGCAATCTATTAACTCTGAGCCGCATCCCTCTTGGTCAGCAGGGCTATTTGCTTGCCCTGTGCAGCATTGACTACCATCAACTGGTTCATCTGGTTAGCTCAGATGTCATCTGTAGCGAGTAGTTTGAGTACCAAACGGTTGAGGCTAGCCAGCTGCTCCTTTAGCCTAACAGTGGGCAGAGGAGATCCCTGTGGAGGGATCGATGATGTGGAAGGAACGGTTTGGGGTATGTTAGATGTGGTGGTGGATGTGGTGTATGATGGAGTGGGGATGAAGGTGAATGGTGATGGAATGGATGTGGGTATGGTACGTGTGGTGGTGGGAATAGTGGTGGCTATGGTGGTGTCAGTAGTGGTGGCTGTGTAGGTATGTGTGGTGGTAGCAGGAGTGGTGGTAGTAGTGGTGTGAGTGGTGGTAGGAGTGGTGGTAGTGGTGGTGGTAGTGGTGGTGGTAGGAGTGGTTGTGGTAACTGTGGTGGTGGAGGTGGTAATCAGTACAATCCTCCATCTCTTGCCCTTCTTGCCGTGGGGCTGGGCCATTCTTTTCAACCTCAACCCCCTGGCATGCTGGGCTCCCCCTGGGCTAGTTAGCTAGGGAGGTGTGTAAGTGGGATCTGAAGTCCCAGCACCTTCAGCCCCAGCCTGACATCCTCCAACCGCCTCCTTCCCCCTTTCTGTAGCCACTACCCGACTACCGACCGTCCTCGTTAGAGGCTCCTCATCCGACTCATCCTCTTCTTCATCAATCAAGAAGTCTCGATGGATGGTAGCCTGCTTTGATCCACAGGGAGCAGAAGCACTACTGTGGGGAGGTGGTAGAGATATGGTGGACTTGTCTGTGGCCCGTGATTGACTGGGGCCTGTATCTCCACCACCCTGACCATCATCATGGTCATCATCGTCGTCATCGCCGTCAACAGGAGGCAAAATTGTCTCGACGTCGGAATCACTGTCGTCGTGACGCCACTTTTTGCGAGCTGGCGCACGTATCCCTCATTGTCCAGATGGCCGAAGAGTCTCCTCACCGGGGGCGTCACCTGCTTCCCCCGGTATAAGTTCATCCTTCCTAGGGTGGTATCATCCATCACCTCTAGGGTCACTGCATCGTCCTCCTCCTTAGGCAGCATAGGAAGCTTCTCGTCGATAATCATCTGCAAGAATCTTGGGTACATGCAGAAGCCTTCCTTGCCTTTAGCCTCAATGTTCTCCGTCAGGTGGGAGAAGAACATGCGTGAAAAACTGAACGGGTGGTTCAGCACCAGCGCAATGTATGCGTTCTGGATTTGATCTAACAGATCGTCAAATCCTCCTCTCCTGGAGGCTATGCATTTTAGGATCACATATGCTAGATACTTGAATTACGGGCACATGTTGCTCTTATTTAGCACGCCGGCATTGAAGTCGCCAGCGTACTTGATCCTGAGAAAGCATTCTCGTGTTGTCAAGGGATGTAGCTTGGTTTGGTGGGTTCCATCATCACCCAAGTCCAAGACTCATCGTACGTCATCTTCTCCAATCTGTATATCTTGACCGAAGATAGAACTCTGGATGCAGAATGGCTTAGTAGACTAGTCGAAAATGGCATTCTCCCAGAATGCCTGCTGGATCGACCTATAAGGTGTGCATGAAGTGGAGATAGCCTTGAAGATCCTCGATCAACGTAGGAAGGCTATAATCCTGGTGAACTCAGAGGCGTTCCGAGATGTGGTATCTAGATAAGCATATATGTTATGCTTGGTGCTCATCGTCCATCTCTCAGCCATTTTTGCTGCAATACAAGAAACAAACACATTAGTTCCATTCATAAGAGATAAACAACTGACTTGGAACAGATTTAGACAGACTGGTTCAATGGTGCGATTGAACCATACCACTGAGTTCAGTCGTACGGTTGAGCCTGTGACTGAACTTATTCATATGCTATACCAATACGGTTGAGTCAGTCGTGCGACTGAGTCACTGATTGATTCAATTGTGCGATTGAATAATACGTCTGGCTCAATCGTGCGACTGAGTCATACGTCTGGCTCAATCATGCGACTGAAGTTCATCAGCTTGTCCATTCATGTCTTGCACTGTTCGAACCATTAAATTTTAGTCTTCATCAAAACGATAAATTAGACTTCGTGTTTAGATTCTTTAGGTTCGCAATGACCGAAATAGCACTTAATGTCATTAAAATCAACTTTATTGTTCATTTAAGTGGCCTATTTAGGTTATTTGTCCCCATTATTTTTTTTATCAATTTCGATCCATTTAGGTTCGATTTAACTATCATTTGATCCTGATTTCATTCGTAAAGTACCTGAAGATGAACACTTAGTGGTTAGTAATCAAGTCGGAGTGTAATCGTGAAAACAAGAAACTTTGGCAGAGTGTCTGGGTAATGGGCGGTTTTTGAGAATTTCTGAAGTGGTAGGGTTTACGACCGACTGAGTCTCCTTTTATACCATTTTGGATTTCAGTCGTGCGACTGGACCCATGCGCATGCCTCAATCGTGCGACTAGAGTTCAGTCGTGCAACTGACTCAGACTCCTTCATTCAGTCATACGATTGGTTCATTCTTATGATCCAATCGCATTGTTTCCCCCATACTCATGGTCCATTCGTGTGATTAGCTCATACTCATGGTCCATTCGTGTGATTTACTCATACTTATGGTCCAATCGTGCGACTGGTCCATACTTATGGTCCAATCGTGCGATTGGTCCATACTTATGAGTTTGACTTCATCCATTTCCACACACTGAAATTTAACTTTTGATAAGTAAACGTTATGACCGATGATCATCTCAGACATGATCTTTTAACATAAATCTTTTGATCACCTCAGATGTGATCCTTTTAAGTTAAAACCGATTGATCACCTCAGACGTGATCCTTTTAAGTTAAATCCGATTGATCACCTCAGACGTGATCCTTTTAATTGGAATTGTTTGGTCACCTCAGACGTGACCCTTTTAAATATTTAAAACTTGATCATCTCATACATGATCTTTTTAAATTCATACCAGTTTGGTCAC
The DNA here is from genome assembly GCA_024085815.1 of Flaveria linearis. Taxonomy (NCBI): domain Eukaryota; kingdom Viridiplantae; phylum Streptophyta; class Magnoliopsida; order Asterales; family Asteraceae; genus Flaveria; species Flaveria linearis. The sequence goes on from CM044006.1 coordinate 47,134,935, forward strand.
CTCAGATGTGACCCTTTAAAATTATGATTCACAAAGTTCATCTAGTTACATAGTTCGACATTGACACCTAATTAAGAGACAAAACAGAAAAACAACTTGAATTGAAATGAAACAGATAATATTTTGTGGTTTTGTTTGAGGTGGGTTGAATACATTTTAATTTTCCTTTAACGATTTCTCCCCCTGAACAAAACAGCATCAAGCATTTACATCATATCTGAAAAGACTCTTATGGAATCATACAGGCATAAACATAATCATTTAGGACCCTTTAGCGTATGTTTGTTTAACTTATTCTTATTTGTCTGAGAGTCCAAATCCCTTACAGGAAATCATACTAAAACTGTAAGAAGCACATAATGATTTTGATTGTCGAGGATTGCTGCTATGATGATTGTCAGTATATTTGTCCACTTAAATCCATACACAGATGTTTGACTCACATTGTTGATTAGTTATATTTTTTATTTCAACAAGCATTTGTGGATCCCACGCTTATATGGTAATCAACGTTCCTCAGGAGATTTTTGAGCGGTCTACGGGTTTGGACAAGAAGACACTATTCTAAGAGCTTTCAAAGAGATGCCAAGCCTCAGGTCAGTGCCATCGTACAGCAGAGATGCATACTACCTATCTTCTTATTTAAGCACTTTTCTTATACACATTACGTACTAACAACATTAGTCATTAGCTTGATTGCGTTTACCATTTTTTTCATGTGCTTTGCTCATTTATAAGGTCATCCGCACACATTTGTGGAGTTTATTTTGCTCGTCACCCCTTATTGGAAATGCGTTGATTGTATTAACCAGGGATAAGGTGGAAGCCCATAGCTAGTTGAACTGTTTAGTTTTAATTTGTTTCACCAATGAGATCTACTCGTCTATTGTGTTGAATCTACCGACACATCATATAATGGACTAGCAACCCCTAGGCCTACTTTCTCTACTTTCTTTATACAGTTGATAGACTTTAATCTCCATGTAGGATGCATAGGCTAAGAAGATACGAATAGCTTCCATCCTAGCCACAGGTAAAAACACCTCATTGTAGTCAATGCCTTCGACTTGTCTAAACCCATGAATGAAAAGCCGAGCCTTGTTCCTGATTATGAGACCTTGGTCATCTTTCTTACACCGAAGAACCCATTTTCTGCCAATCACCTTTGCACCTTTTGGTCTGTCCACAAGTGTCCAGACTCTTAACTTCTTAAACTGAAGAAGTTCTAATTGCATAGCACTTACCCATGCTTCATCTTTTAAAGCCTCGCTGACATGCTTAGGCTCAACTTGAGAAACAAAGCATCAATAAGCACCGTCGTGTAAGTAACCCTTTTCTATGACTGCAGCATAATCAGCTGAGTATAGCTGATTTCGTGTTTGAACACCCGATAGAATATTCCCGATGATGTTGTCCAGGGGATGATGTACATTAACTCAAGTTCCTGGAGTGGTAGGTACTGCGACTTTAGTATCCAGATTCTGAACTATTGGAGTATGCAGTTCTGAAGTGTCAGCTGCATCATGATCAGAGGCGGGAGTGCTTTCGGTAGTAGGAACCTGTTCTTCCTGTTCCATATTTGTGGTTTCAATATCTTTATCATCAGAGGAAGAATCACTTACCTCAAGCTCTCCCCCTAAAGGGCTACAAGTATCATCTAATGGAACAGATGATGTCGAATCTAGTATGGGAGCATTCAGAACATCGTACATCATTCGTGCAGCTAAGTCATCATCAGAATGGGAGGGAGGTAGATTGAAGGATTTGAAAAATCCATCATAGTCGAAGAAAAAGGAAGGTCCTTTTCCTGTAGGGGGTGATGTATCTTTGAACATCAAAATTGCACCACACTTCTACCTGATCAGTTGAGTTATTGTAAACCTGTTTGTCTGGTATACTGTATCCAAGGAAGATACCTTCTTCTGCCTTCTCACAGAACTTTCCAGTCTGATTCTTCTTTAGCAGCATGCAAGGTGTACCAAATGGTTCCAGATACTCTAAATTGGGTTTACATTGTTGGAGCAACTCATAACAAGTTTTTCCATGATGTTTGACTACCAAAACCCGATTTAGAGTATAACATGCATTAGCTAGTGCCTCGTTCCAGAATTGAACTGGTAGTTTAGAGTCTGCTAGAATAGTCCTTGTTGTCTCTATCAAGCTCCGATTCTTCCTTTCAGCAACACCATTCATTTGTGAAGTGTAAGCAGAGGTAAACTGATGAACAATTCATTTCTCTTTACAGAAGGCCTACATCCACTGGTTCTTGAACTCTGTCCCGTTGTATGATCGGATTGTTCTTACTTTCAGCTTGTAGAGAGACTTCAATGTGGTAACAAGATGTTTGACTGATTCAAATGTCTCTGATTTAGCTTTCAAAAACATCACCGAAGAGAATCTTTAGTAATCATCTGTCACCACGAAGCAGTACTAATCCCCGGCTATGCTTTTTGTGCTCACTGGGCCAAACAGATCCATGTGTAGAAGTTCGAGAGGAATATCAATAAATTGACTTTCTTTGCTTTGTGTGACTTCTTGGTCTGTTTCCCTTTCTTGCAAGCGATACAGAAATCTAGAAGCTGGAAATTCTTGACTGTAACTCCATCTACCAGATCGTTCTGAACTAGATGATTCATCTTCCTGGGATTGATGTGTCCTATTCTCATATGCCAAGAGACTGAATCTTTTTGTATTGCTTTTGACAAGAAGGACTGAGCAGTAGACTCAGTTGTGGAGACTTTTGATAGGTCCAAGACATAAAGGTCGTTATATCTTGAAGCTGACATTAAAACTTGTTCCTCCGGGATGACATACTCCTTCTTCAGTATGTAGCACCTCTTGTTGTCAAACACAACCTTGAATCCCATATCACAGATTTGAGAGACAGAAAGCAAGTTGTTCTGTAGTTGCTGAACATAGTTGACCTTGTCAAACTTTACTTTCTCGTTTCCCACTTCGCCTTGCACGGGGATGTAACCTCCTTTGTTCCCAGCGAATGACACGTGTCCCCCTTTAATTTGCTTGACGTTGAGAATGAGGGACGAATTCCCTGTCATGTGCCTGGACGCCCCACTATCAATAATCTAGGTATTAGTGATAGCGCTGTAGGGGACACCCTGCACATACAATGAAAAGATTAGTTCAGGTTTTTGACCCATTAACTGGCTTGGGTGTCCCAGAGGTATCACACATCATGAACTCAACCCACTAACCTTCATAGGATGAGAGCACATCTTTCTCTTTCTTATCTTCACTATCAGACACAAAATTTGATTTTTCTTTCCATAAATCAGTTCTATGTAAGGCCTGTTTATGATAAACAGACGACTTGCTTATGGTTTGAACTTTAGGTTCACTAATAATCCTAGATTTAACTTTAGGTGACACAGCTTCACTTTTAGCTTGTCTATGTTGACTTTGGTGTTTTGAAGGAGTATTAGATCTAATTTTAGAAAATTAGCTTGTCTATGTTGACTTTGGTGGTTTGAAGGAGTATTAGATCTAATTTTAGAAAATTCTATTTTTTCATCATCAAAAAGTTCTATTTTCCTTTTAGGTGTTTGATAGTAAGGACAATTTGGAGAGATGTGTCCTCTTTTTCCACAACTGTAGCAAGATCTCCCTTCGACAGTGTGAGGAAAGCATTGATGAGGGGTTGAGTTTGGTCGGGGGCTGGGTAGTTTCTTTTCACTTATAGATGTTTCTCCTTCTTTAACAAAATTAATTGTTTTGACATTTGCAACATCTTTTGCTTTCTTTTTATTTAAATTTTGATGACTTGCTGGTTTAGGGTTTGTTGACTTAGATTGTTTAGGTTCTGAAGTAGACGTTTTTGAACCTGATCCTAAGTTAATTTTCTCTATTTTATCATTCAAGTCTTCAACAGGTATCTTATCTGTTGATCTTAAAGTAGTATTCTTCTGTTCATTGACAGACTTCACGGTTTTACCCGTAGAATCTGGATCACTGACTAGAGGAGTAGACACCACATGATCCTTTATCGGGTTATTATTGACTGGTTTACATTTATTGTTCAAAAGGATAGCATATGGTGGTGGTACTACTTTATAACCCAGACCTTCCCCGCCATTTCGTTCTTTCACTAAGTTTTGAACTATATGTGAAGAACTAGCCAAATTATGCAGTTTTTGTTTTAATGATTCAACTTCTACTTGCAAAACTGCTTTCTCCTTTTTAGTTTCTTCTAAAGAATTTAAATAGAACTTAATATCATTAGATTGATTTAAAGCAACAACTTTGGTTTCCCTTAGTTGTTTCCCTAACAGTTCTATCTTTTCTTTAAAGCTGCACTCATTTTGTTTTAACACACGGTTTGCTTCAATGCAGAGTTGTAAATCATTTACTAGATGATCATTGTGTTCTAATAACCTAGAAAACTTCAAATCAATGCTTTCCCTAAATTTATCACATTCAGAACAAGCATGTTTATCAAATAATTCATCTTTAGAATATACTTGTGTAGTACTAGACGAATCAGCCATCAGTCCAGTGTCAGATTCTTTAGTGACTTGAGATTCTGAATTTGCAGCACTTAACTCTTCTTCAACCAAGTGATCGACTACATCCCTAGCTTCTTCTATATCTGAACTAGCATGATCAGCTTTGATGTCTCCCTACTTGCAGATCCATCATCCAAGGTATCAACAAATGCAACATTTGATTCACCCTCGGATACGAATCGGAAGGACCAGTCTTGTCCTTCATCACCTTGTGCAACCAAAGCTTTAGAATCTTTACTTGCCGATGCTCCAACCTTCTCCTTGTCTTGACGGTTGAACGTGGGAAAATGATTTCCATTCCCAGTCTTCTTTGGCTTTGTGCACTCACGTTTGAAGTGCCCCTTCTCTCCACAATTGAAGCACGTGACTTTGGTTTTGTCAAATCCAAATGTTGTGTCTTTAGATGCAACCAAATTCTGGCCCGTCTTCTTGACAAATTTCTTGGCTCTTCTAACCGCACTAGCTACGGCCCACATGATATCCATCCGTTCCAGCTCAGTTTCATCAACTTGCTCGTAGTCTTTGTTAGCAAGATGACAGTTCCCAATCTTACCAGCAACTAACCCATCATAAGATTGAACAATGGCAACTAGAAGATCCATATCTTCTTTAGCAACTTCCACGGTGATATTTCCGAGATTCTTGGTCTTTAACTTGGTAGTATTTGCCTCAGGAACAATATATTAGGTGCTAGTTGACCCTGACATTTCAGTTCCTAATGAGTTGCTTTGGGAAGGTGTAGAAGAGTTAGACACAAATGCCGTTTGAAGCGGTGTGCCTAAAGTAGTAGGAGTTGGAACTGAGTTGTATAGTGCAGGATTCTGAGCATAGGATCCCTTCTTTGACTTGTATTTCTGACGCAGCTCTTCCTCCCTTAACTTCAGAATGAAATCATTTATGTCTAAAGTGGCAAGAATGTCGTTTTGCCTCAAATTAGACACAAATGGATCCCATTTGTCTAGCAGACCATCAGCAAAACTAGAGACTTTATCTTCCATGGATGTGGTCACGCCATGAGTGTGCAACTCACTTATCAGATGATAGAATCTATCAATGATATCATCCAAGCTCTCTTTTCCAATTGGTGAGAAACTGTCGAATTCCTTTTTAAGATCTTTTGCCTTTAGTGCTTTAAGAGTTGCATTGCCTTCGTATCTTTTTTCCAAGGCTTCCCATAATTTCTTTGACTGCTTGTTCTCAGAAAACTGATGAAATATGTCTTTAGGTATAGCTTGAGTCAACAAGGCATATGCTTTCTTTTTAGCATTATGCATAGTCTTTTGAGATTCACTCATGCCTCCCAAAGTCAGCTTTACCCCATTAGCATTGACTGATACCACATAACCAGTCTTAATAGACATCCATAGATTGGGGTCAACTCCATTCAGGTAGATTTCAAACCGCTATTTCCACTAAAGGTATTCATCCAACATTAACAGCTTTGGCGGTTTGTTGTGGTTCCCGATCTCACTTTCTAGAAGTAGAAGATTCTGGATGCGAGAGTCCTTCCCAGCAGTAAAAGAAGAGAACTGGTCTTTTATTTCTTTAAACTTGGTGAAATAAGAACAGGACATATTGACTTATACGATTGGACAAGCCAACTGGTTCAGTCATGCGATTGAAGGATGCGAATGGCTTCAATCGTGCGATTGGATTCAGTAGTGCGAATGAACAAGACGAATGAGGTCAACCGTATGAAATACTTCAATCGTGTGAATGAACTGTGCGAATAAGTCCAGTCGTGCGATTGAACTATACGAATGGGTTCAGTCGTGCAATTAGGCTAATCGTGTGACTGAAGCTGCTACTGCAGGAAAAAATCAAATTTTTGAACACTTGACTCAAAATTACGAATTTTCACGAACCCTAATCTACCGTATGGGAAAAGGTCGAAACTTTTAACACAGAGACTCGATAAAAACAAGTTTTGAAGCGAAAAAGTGTATCTTTTGAATGAAAACGTTAGTTTTGACACCAAAACCAATTGAATCCATGCAAAATCACGAGCCTAAGCTCTGATACCACTTGTTAGGACCGTGTACGTACGGAGTACTAACAGATTCTGCGTCAAACCAGATCGAATAGCGCCGAATTCTATTTGATTGGCGATCCAATCAGTGAGAACGAATAACCCGATCAATCTAACGATGAAACAAACGTTAGAATGAGTTAGAATCGATCAGGAACGAACTATGAACTTGGATTTACGACTTGGGATGCTCTGGACGGCTAGGGTACGAAGTATTATGAAGTGTTATCAAGTGTTCTGGTTTTCCATGAATTATGCGGTATTTATTGGTTATCAATGTTCATTCGTACGACTTAACCATTAGCACGGTTCAGTCGTGCGACTGAAGCATGCGATTGACTCATACGCACGACTGAAGGTTCAGTCGTGCGATTGAACCAATCTTATGTCTCAATTATACGACTGATCCAGTCACCTGGTTCAGTCGTGCGACTGGTCCATAAGCATGGTTCATTCATACGTATGGACCATAAGTATGGTCCATTAGCATGAATGTCCATATGACTAAGTTAAACACATTTCTAAGTTCTTATTGACTTAGAACTATGTAAAACCAACATCAAACCTATATATTTAGTTCATACATGTGAATCACATTTAATATAAAGATAACATGACGTAATCAATCACATATAAACATCACAATGCATTTAATATATCATTCAATCATTTCATTACATTGGATTACATAAGTGTAAGACATGAAAGACTTTTACATTTGAGAACATAAACTAGGTACATGAATATGTATCAACAAATTTTAAGTGGACCAATAAAGCGTGGACTTAGCTGGCCACGTTTATGAAATTGAATCACACCTTTCCATGGAGAACTTTCAACATAACATAATCTCCCACTTGAAATTCAATAGGGCGTCTTCGTTTATTTGCATACGACTTTTGTTGATCTTGAGCCGCCTTTAAATGCGCTCTGATTTGATCAAGCTTTTCATTCGTTTGGCCGACCTCTCCCCAACATACAGGAGTGCGGCACTTTCCACCATACAGCATTTCAAACGGGGGTATTCCAATGCTAGAATGATAACTATTATAATAAGAGAACTCTACTAAAGGAAATTATTTGTCCCAACTACCCACAGAATCAATAATACATGCATGCAACATATCCTCGAGCATTTGAATCGTTCTCTCGCCTTGCTGATATGTTGTGGGTGATATGTTGTGCTGATTAATAATTTGGTGCATATTCCTTTTTGAAATTTCCTCCAAAATCTTAAGTTGAAACGCGTGTCTCTATCTGATATGATAGATACTGGCACACCATGCCTTGACACCACCTCATTAACGTATACTTCTGCCATTCGTTTAGAAGAAAAGTTTTCACGAATGGGTATAAAGTTAGCACTCTTTGTCAAACGATCGACGATTACCCATATTGCATCATATCCTTTTGTAGTTTTAGGAAGTTTCATCACCAGATCCATCATAATATGCTCCCACTTCCATAATGGAATTTCTAGTGGTTGCATTTTCCCTTATGGTTTCTGGTCTTCGGCCTTAACTTGTAAACAAGTCAGCACTTTTTAACATATTTAGCAATGTCTCTTTTCATTCTAGGCCACCAATATTCTTTCTATAAATCGTCGTATAGCTTGGTTGCACCTGGATAAATTGAGTACTTTGATTTGTGCAATTCATCAAGAATCATTGCTTTAACATTATAAGTTCGAGGAATCCAAACTTGTCCAAAATGAACTTTAATTTCTGTAACACCCGGATATTTTATAGACGAGAAAAAGGAAAGAATAAACACGATTAAAGAGGAGAAATGTAATTTAACCCAAGTAGAGGGGTTAAAAGTGTCAAAAGGACAAAAAGAATAAAAGTTGGTGAATAAAGTTGGTATGGCCACCCATTTTGGTCTGCACACTTTATCCTCTTCAGTTTTAGAGAGAGATATAATAGAGAATTAGAGTTTTAGAGAGAGGAAGAAGAAGAATTCAAAGTTTAAGGTAAGATTATGTGTTTTAAGTTATTTTTGGTCGACTTAGCCTTGGTTATATGCTCATATGTGTTATTGTATGTACGTTTGTTTGTGTTTTAGTGGGTTTAGGTGTTAAAAACGTCTGGGAAGTTCAAGAGAAGGGTTCAAACTCGAAAACAGCTAAGGTGAGTTTTAGAACCCCCTTTTAACATGTTTTGAACAACTTTGGGGCTAGAAAATGCATATGAACATGTGTTTATTAAAAATGAGTTTCTACCCGTATGTGTGTGCGAATGTGTATGTGGGTAGGTGTATGTTTTGGCCTTTTGGGTGTAAATGATGTTATGGTTATAATTAAGAATGTGTTTTGTTGCTTAGAATGTAAGGACTGAGCTTAGAACATGTTAGATTTGAATTTAGGACTGAAAATGAGTTGATTAGTAAAAGTTAGTTGCTCAAACTTCTAAAAAGTAACCCATCCATCCAACGGTTTAATTTTCTAAGTGTTCCCAACCGCCCAAAAGCCCAACCTCCTAAACAGTGCCCAACCGCCTAAGTGCCCATGCTTTTAAGTTAGGCCCATGCGCCTGAATAGTGCCCAACCGTCTGGAATATTTCCCAGAATGACTAAGTGTTAGGCCCAAACGCCTGAATAGTGCCCATGCGCCTGAATATTGCCCATGCGCCTGAATATTGCCCATGCGCCTAAATAGGCCCATGCGTCTAAGTTAAAACTGACTAAGTATAAGTCCAGACATCTGCATAGTAGCAAAACGCCTGAATAGTGTCCATGCGTCTAGACACTTAGAATATTTTTTGAAATTTCAAGAAAATCATAAAGTCTAGGGTTTGACCAAATTTGACGTATGAGTAATGATCACCTATTTTAAGCATGATTATGGGATGTTTTAGGGTTATGGAATGTATGAATGATGTATGGTATGTATAATGTGTTATCTTTTAATAATGATTAAACGTATTTATATTATATTATAAAATACGTTATATATTATGTTATTACTTTACGTAGTATGACAAACGAATGAAAGAACGTAAAGAATAACGTAACGAAATGAAAGATAACAATGATGAAAAGTAAAACGTAATGAACGAAAGAATGGCTTGCAAGCAAATGAAAGGAGGTGCATGATCATGTTGTCGTTAGCTCAACTGTGATACGGGTTAGCTACCCCAAAGGATGCACACAGGGTTAATCATTGAGATTGACAAGGCCCTTTGGTATGCCCTAGGTGACTGGATCAGCTTCGTGCACAATGTTCGTGGTTTAATTACCACAGGTCCAGCATCAGCTTCGTGCATAATGTCCGGGGTATGACCAATTGGTTTGAATGAATGGGAGAGATGACTTGCCCTAGGTGATTGGATCAGCTTCGTGCACAATGTTCATGGTTTAATTACCACAGGTCCAGCATCAGCTTCGTGCACAATATTCGGGGTATTGTTCATCAATCCATATGAATGTAAAAGAATGATGTAACGTACGAAAGAAAGAAAGTAAACAAGTACGAAGGTAAAAGAATGATAATCAGTATGTTATGAAAGAATGAGAACGAAAGTAAGAGAATGTTAATGAAAGCATGAAATGAAAACATGCCATGAATATGATGGTGAACAATGAATGTTAATGAAACTTAAAAGTAATATTATCTATATGTACGTACAATGCATGACCGCGTATGAAAGTAAAGAAAGTTTATATCGAAAGTAAAGTATTTTATTTATTAAAACTAGAACTCACTCAGCAACGTTGACTTTTATGTATTTTCCAGTTGGCAGGTAAAAGTTACTAAGGATGGCACGGGGCAGCTACTTGGCATTTTTGAGGATGACATCCATTAGAATAACAATGACATTTTTGTGATGTAGTGCAATTATAATATTTTGTAACTTTAATCGTATTGTATTACTTTACAAAAGTTGTCATTAATATATATGAAATGGTTTTAATTAATTTTCGCTGCGATGTTTTAAATAATTGTATGTTTTATGTGCAATGAATGACCAACTGTGAGGTGCCTGGGAACGGGGCCTTGCAATTTCTTTATCATTTTCTTCAAAATATTGAATTTGATCAATAATTCTTTCATGCCCCAAACTTTCTTCCTCCAGTGCCTCCACTTGTGCAACTTTAATTTGATTAAACAAGTCGGAATTCACATTCAGTTTATATGACTTTACTTTAATTGGAGTGTAACTCTCCTTCCGGCTTAAAGCATCAACTACCACATTAGCTTTACCCGAATGATAAAGTATTTCACAGTCATAGTCCTTGACCAACTCTAACCATCGTCGTTGCCTCATATTCAATTCTTTCTGATCGAAGAAATACTGCAGACTTTTGTGATCAATGTAGATAGTGCACTTCCATCGATACAAGTAATGCCTCCATATCTTTAACGCAAATAAGACCTCTGCCAATTCAAGATCATGGGTTGGGTAATTTTCTTCATGTGACTTCAATTGTCGTGAAGCATAAGTTATCACCTTCCCTCTTTGCATAAGGACACAACCCAATCTGACACATGAGGCATCAGAATAAACTACGAAATCTACTGTTCCTTTCGGTAATGCTAGGACAAGAGCTTTAGTTAACTTTTCTTTCAAAAGTTGGAACGCCTTTTCTTTTTCTGAGTTCCATTCAAATTTGAAATTCTTTCGAGTTAGCTTTGTCAATAGGGAATCTATTTTCAAAAATCCTAAATGAAACGCTGATAATATCGGCTAAACCCAGAAAGCTTATGACTTCAGTTAGGTTCTTAGGAGGTGACCATTTCATAATAGTCTCTATTTTGGATGGATCCACCAAAATACCCTCTGCATTCAGAACATGACCTAAGAATTGGACTTCTCGAAGCCAGAATGCATATTTAGAAAATTTTGCATATAACTTTTCTTTTCTTAGCACATTGAGAACCTCACGAAGATGCTGAGCATGATCTACTTTGGTTCATGAATAGATAAGAATATCATCAATAAAGACGATGATAGAAAAATCAAACATAAGTTTGCATACTCGATTCATAATGTCCATGAAAACCGCTAGAGCATTTGTTAAACCAAATGGCATCACAACAAATTCATAGTGCCCATAATGAGTACGAAAAGTTGTCTTAGGTACATCTACTTCTCGTATGTTAACTTGATCATAACCTTACCTTAAATCGATCTTTGAGAACCAGCTAGCGCCTTGTAGTCAAAAAGATCATCAATTCTAGGCAAAGGGTATCTATTCTTGATGGTTAGCTTATTTAATTCACGATAATCAACGCACATCCGCATGCTACCATCCTTCTTTTTAACGAACAATATAGGTGCGCCCCAAGGTAAAACACTTGGGCGAATAAAGCCTTTATCCAAGAGGTCTTGGATGTGAGAAATTAATTCCTTCATTCCATTTGGTGCCGGTCGATATGGCGATTTAGCGACTGGTTTAACTCTAAGAACTAAATCAATTTTAAATTCGATTTCCCTTGTTGGTGGAACACCTGGAAGCTAATCATGGAAAACTTCTAGGAACTCTTTAACTACAGGTACTTCATCAAGTTTCTTTTCATTCGTTTCTTTATCAACCACGTAGGCTAGAAATGCTTGATGACCATGTCGTATGTAATTCTTCGCTTTTGCCATTGAGCATATAATTATGTTACTCTTTCTTTCTCCATAGATACAGATTTATTCTCCCTTTGGTGACATAAATTAAACAATCTTCCGATTGTAGACGATCGACGCGTGATGCTGGGACAACCAATCCATCCCAGTAATCACATCTAATTCCTTTAACTCTATTGGAATTAAGTCGATATCGTATTCCTCTCCTTGAATATTTATTTACAGTTTTGACATATTTCAGGTACGGTAAAACTTTTATCACTGGCAATGTCAACTTCTAACACATGTACCAATTTACTTCTAACAAAAGGACTATGGCTAGCAAACTTTATAGATACATAGGATTTACTAGCTCCAGAACCAAATAAAACATATGCAGAAAGGGAGTTGACTAGAAAGGTACCTGTGAAGACATCAGGTTCAACCTTTGCTTCTTCAGCAGTAATTTAAAAAGCCCTACCTCGTGGTTTTGGAGCTTCCAACTGTTTCACGTTCTCTATAACTCTCGATCCTTCCGCAGCCTTAGTAAACCTTGTTTTAAGCTCTGGACAATCATTTCTCATATGACCCGGCTTATAGCAGTTATAACATAAGTTTACAGGGCTGATACATTGTGGGGCTGTATGCCCTAGTTTCCCACACTTATAACAAATTGGGTTCTTATAACGACATTCTCCAATATGTATTTTTTGACAGAACTGACAATTACCAGACTCCTTGATTGAGCCTAAAATTTTTACAGGCTGTCTAAATTTTACTTTCTTTGTAGGTATTGTAGGAACCATAGCATCAACCTTTCTCTTCTCGTCTCTTTCTTTATGTCTCTTCAGTTCTATCTCGTGTTCACGAGCCCAATTAAGAAGCTCATCAAGACTCCCACATTTCGATGGAGAAATGAATTCTCTGATTTCCGTTTAAGGGTAAGATGGAATCGAGTCATCCATATTTCTTCAGAAGTGAAAAGCGAAGGACAAAACTTTGTGTTATTATAGAAAATTCTAAAGATTTCATCCACCTTCTTGTTGCCTTGACGCATATGAAGAAGCTCTTCAGTGATATAATCAATTGCAACACGAGGACTGAAATGTTTTAGGAAGATGGGTTTGAATTCCTCCTAAAACATGCTTCTGATCCTTTCTCTCCCCTTTCCTTCTTCACTATATCCCACCAGTCTTTAGCTATTTCACAGAACTGTTTCATTACAAACATCACTTCATCACACGGGTCGCAGTGACAAGTATCGAAAATAGTCTCCATGGCTGTTATCCAACTTTGGCTCACCAAAGGGTCAATTTCACCTTTAAATTGTAACGATTTGCATGCCATGAAGTCTGTATATGTGCAGTGATGTTTTTTGACTTCTGCTATTAGCGTTGCTCCCACATTCCCCATAGGTTTTCCTACAGTTGCTTCATTCTTTTTTAATTTTTCTTCTAGGATAATTCAAAATGAATTTTGCATTTTGGCTAGAAGAAATGGAATATTGGCTTCAAATGCCTTCCCTACTTTAATGGCAATCTGTCTACAAATTTCCTCAGGTACAAACGTTGTATTATTATCAAATGAGGTGAATACACTGATTTTTCTAGAGCATCATCAACATTCTTTTCAGTGTTAGGGCTTCCTTCAACTTGTATAGCATTCTCCCCTCATTCATCCACCATATCTCTAAATAAATTGTTTATTTCACGTTATTTTTATTCTATCGAATTTTCTTTCATAAGTACTTATTCAAGGCTTTAATACTTCTTATGCTATCGTCAATACTAACAATTTATCTAAGGCCAGGAAGTATTACATATGTATTTATAACATACTACACATACACGTATCATTTTATACATATATATTCCCCATCCCCACACTTACTCTTTGATGTTTTTAATACCATACTAGAAGGGTGCTCAGGCAATGCGACGGGACGACATTTTACATTCGACACGTGTTTCTAATATTTTATTATTATTGTAGTATTCTTACAAAAGCCTATTATGTTTTTTCTAAGCTAAAATTTAAAACACCAAATAAATGAGTTATGCATGACAACTTGTACATTTACGCATTAACAAAATACAAATTGGTTCAGCAAAAGTTTACACCAAAATGTTTAAAAATAAACACAGAATACAATTGTAGTCTCAAAAAGCTTTTAAACATGATATATTAAAAGAAAAGAGCTGAAATCTTAAAGCAAATTAAGTTTTTTTGATTTATGAGTAGATAATGTAAATTTTTATGTAAGTGTTAATAAATGTAAGTTTATTATATAACTAATTGTAAGGGGTAATCTGTAAATAATGTTAAAATACTATTTTACCCTCAAAATTGATTGTATCTTATACATTGAATAAAGTAATTTTTCTTAATGTTTATGGTATATTAAAATACCCCTCTCATATACTTTATATATAGTATAGATGATCATTTAAAACTCACAATGATATCATATATTATCCTCATACTGGCCAGGTATGAAAACAACATATTATACTCATTATAATTTTTCAACTATCATATGATACCTCAAACATACAAATTTCAATTTACACATATTTTCTCATATATTCTCATTTTTCAACCATACAAAATCCTCATTTATTTGCTTCCATGGATCGCTTCTGGATTGAAATCTCTCGTTTTAATATCAGTAGCACTTATGGTTCGAGTCTAAGTATTATTTTAATATACTTAAATCTCTCGAACCGTACTCTAATACCAACTTGAAACACACCAATTGCTCTTTTTATTTATTTTATTTTATTTTTTTAAAACACTTTCACAATTTATATCAGAGTTTTGGTCCCAGTTTACAACAAAATTTATCACTCGTAGTGACATGCCATTTCTTAACATATATAAATGTATTACATAAAAAATAATGTTTATAAACTTTTTTCTACAACATGTATTATATTAACTATTAAATGAGAGTAGGATTTTCTTCGTCAGTCCAGTCATGTCCGTGAACCATTTATGGGTGTTTTTTCCTAAAAACATTGTAAACATATTTTTAGTAGCTTTCACTAAGTAAGTACGCCTCATTGTTTCAAAAACATATTTTCTTTTTATTAGGGATTTAGCACTCAAAAATTATTTTTATTTAATCCACGTTCATTTTCTTTGGAATCAAACACCCGAATTCCTTATGGGTTTATATTCAACCCTTGAGGTTTATTAACTCATCTTTTATATATGTGGAGCTCAACACCCGAACTACTTAGGATTTCATCACCAGAAATTCTTATATATATTTAACTCCCCTTTTTATATATACGGAGTTCAACACCCGAACCTCTTGGGATTTCAACACCAAAATTCTTACATATAGTTAACTTTTTTAACTATCAATACACATACTTGGACCCGTAATCATATAAATCATTTCCCCAATAATCAGATTTGTGATAATAAGTAAACATATATCACATGTAATTAAACATGTTTTATCTTCATAAAATTTATAAAAACTTATAATAATTAAAAGAGATAATATGTAATTAAACATGTAACATAAGTTAATTACGGGTCAGTGTACTTACTTCACATAACCATAAATACTATTATGAAAGCTTTAAGCACACTATTCGTCGATAAATCTACATGAGTTCGTCCTTTTATTTTTCTAAAACTTCCTTATGCTTTACCACACTTGATATGTGCTTATATACAAACTTTTTTTCCCTTCACATGGTCTTTCAAAACTTTCGTTGTAATGGTTTGTTATTATTATATTAGAACTTGTCCTATATTGCTTGCAAACTTAACATCTGAATATTTTTGTTGAACGTGTCATAGCATCCATTCATGCTCACTTATCTTCTTGAATTATTATTATATTGTAACACCCCGTTCCTGGACACCTCACAGTTGGTCATTCATTGCATCATAGATACATAATAATATACTTTTCATAAAACAATGCAGCGGAATTAGTATCAAAAGTCATCCATTTCATTAACAAAAACTGTTGCTAAGCAATACACCCATAATTGTTATCAGTTACAAAAAATTGTTTAACTGCATTACAAAGCAACAAAATTATTAATTGTGAACGGATGTCAGTCTTGCCCGACCGAGTAGCTTTCCCCGCGTGTTATTCTCAGCAATATTTACCTGCCAACTGAAAATGTATAAAAGTCAGCGTTGCTGAGTGAATTCTAGTTTTAGAAGTATTAAAAATACCTTGTGTAATTTATATATATGAAAATACTCTTTTTATAAGATACTTTCCTTACTTTTGTATGTGAGCAGGCATCAACTATACATCAAGGTAATATTTTCTTTCTTTCTTTCCTTACTGTATACCTTTGATCATTTCATGCTCTTTAACTTTATCTTTCACTGTGTATGTGGACCAATATGCAATACCCCAAACTATGTGCGCGAAAACTGGTGTTGGGCCTGTGGTCTATCAATAGACCATGATCACTATGCACGAGGCTGGCCCAGCTAGTATGATCAATTAGGTTGTATTCGCAGCGGATTTAGCACAAGAATTAAGCAAATTATACTAAGAAGACAATAGATAAATCAATGTAACAGTAGGTTACAGAGAGAGAGAGGAATTCTGCAAAAAGATGTTTTCAATTAGATCACATGTTTCGGCAATGATTACAATTAGGTCAGCTGATGTCACTTGATAGTGACATCAAACCGTTATTAACAAACTACTGAAAAACACCTAAACTACTGAAGATGTCAAACAGCTGACATCTTCTTACAAAATGTTGTGTTACTACTTATTACAAATGACTGATAAGAAAAGAAACTACTAAAAGCTACAACGACTGAAGAACAAACTCTTCAGTTGTTTACAAACTACTGAAAGGAAAATTACAACTACTGAACTAAACAACTGAAAGATAAACCATCATAACAACTGAAGACTACTTCTTCAGCTGTTATGACAAACTCTAAAGCTTCAGCACTTGGTCTTCAGACTTTTGAACTTCAGACGTTTCATCAGCTGATGACTTCAGTAGTTGTCATCAGCTGATGTCTTCAGTCTTTATCTTCAGACTTTGTACATCAGTTGTTGATCTTCAGTACTTCAGTTCTTCAGCTGTTGATCTTCAGTACTTTGTCTTCAGCACTTGAGGCTTTAGTACTTGAGTCTTCAGTACTTGATGCTTCTGTAGATGAGTCTTCAGTACTTGAAGTCTTCAGCTGTTGATCTTTAGTTCTTTGATCTTCAGCTGTTGAAGTCTTCAGTCTTTGTCAAACTGCTGATGAAGCTTTCAGCAGTTGTTGTGATGTCTTGTGGGACTTAGAGATTTTTTTGATCTTGGCTCATGGGTTCTTTTGGTCCAACAAACTCCCCCTGAACCAATGCAGCCAAAACCTCTAAGCAATTTATTGTCCCACTTATTGATGGCAGGAAGATTGGTCTTTTTCCTTCTTGATCAGCTTAGAAGATGACCCAATTAAGCACTGGCCTGGGAAGAGGTCTCTAAGATTTGGTTGGCATAGTATGGATGGGAACCCTGACTTGGGGAACTGGACACAGGGCTATTGTCCCATCCATAAGACCTACTTCCCATGTATGAGCCTGTAGGATTCTCTGGTGTAGGCTCTAAGGAATATAATTTGTTCCTCCATGGTAAGATCCTCAGCTTCACCATCAAACAATCCTTCACGCCCATACAGCTCTGAGACATACTTGGCCTGTTTACCATTCTTGAGCTCAACTGTTGTTATCTGTCTGTAAGCAAATTCATCTGGATGAACACCCTCAAGTAACAGATTGAGCTTATTTTTTCTGAAGTTCTCAAGCCTCTTGTAGACTAACCCTTTTTGACCACCCAATTCTCCAACAACTTTTGGGGTGGCCGAATAGCCTCATAGGCCTTCTTGAAATCTTTTACAATCTCCTAGGGTGATACTACAAGGGCCACAATGATCACTTCATCTACAATCCTCTTTACCTGGCCCTTGTATCTTAATGGAGTATCTTTCTTTATAATCCTGTGAGCCACCCTGGGATCAGGCCAAGTTCTCACCTTGTCCCTTTGATATTGAAATGTGTTGGCAAGGGTGTACAGTCTCAGAGCTTCTTTCCTCATATTAACTATCAATGAGGAAGCAGCATAAGTTTTGTCTATGCTTTTCAGCATCTCATCATCATGAAGCTTCTGCTGCTGTTCTTCTTCTATCTTTACCCTCACAATTTTCATCTGTGAGGTGGGAGTGATGGGCATTGGTTTGGCTTTTGGCAAAGTTAGGACTGCAGAGGGAGGCAGCCTATCTTCTTCCTCATCATCCTCTTCTTCTTCTTCTTCTAGCCTCAACACCCTTCTCTTCTTCTTCAAGGATGTATCATCGGCAATGGGTTTTGATGGTGAGGGGTTGGTTTTGTGGGTTGTGTTTGGGTTTGTGTTGGTGTGGGAGATTGGGCAGGCTTTGCTAGCAGTCTGGATATGAGTGAAGGTTTGGTTTGTTTTGCTAGCAAAATCCTGTTCCCAGCACCAGCTTCAGAAAAGGCTTCTATGACCAGTCCCTTAGTGAATTCCCCAGCCGAACAGATCTTGGTGACTATAGCCAAGATGCTGTCCCTGGTCCATGATTTAACATCTAAGACTGGTCTCCCAAGATACTTTGAAATAAACCTTGTCATAGCCTCAAGTCTCTCTCTTTCCTCTTGGCTATAACAGGTCCATCGGTAATCAATCTCCTTCATCTCCAATTTTCTTATCTCCTGATCTAGCATGGCAGTGTCAGTGTCAAAGCCTTGCCTGAACAGCTGATCATGATGTTGTCCATTGATTGGCTATGTTCAGCATCAGCCTCCTTGACAAGGACAGCTAGATCAGTCTCCTTTTTCTTCTCTTCCTTCTTCTTTTTGTAAGTGACATGAAAGTCTTTTTGACTTTTAGCCACATTCACCAATTCAGCTCTCTCCTCTCTCTCCTTTTCCTTCACCCTCTCAGTCTCCTCAACCAACTCCCTCTCGTTTTCCACCTCTACTTCCACTTCCTTTTCCTTCACTTCCTCCTCTACTCTCTTCCTCTTAGCTTTCACTGATGTCTCCCCCTTTTTGGTTGCATTGGTTGTAAGGGTTTGACTATCAGAAAGCGATTTAGCCACAACAGCTTCTACCAAGGGCTGTATTGTAGAGGGAAGCCTCTCATCCAGGGTTTTTATCACAATGTCTGTGATTATGGGTGTGATGAGAGGCAAGGGTTGTTGAAAGATAGCAGCTAATTGCTCAGGGGGGTTTTGGCCCTGAAAACTAGTGCCGGAAGCAGGGGCAGGTGGCTGAGTTTGTGGGAGTGGCTGAGTGTATGTGAGACCTTTAGGTGAAGGTGCCATCTGTAGGTGTATGGTGGCAGATAGACTTTGTTCCTGAGACATTTTGGCAAGCAGCTCTTTGAGTCTGCTCACCTCAGCCTCAAGAATGGATTTTGAGCAACTACATCAAAGAAGAAGCTCAAGTCATCATCAGTCGACACTGAATTACCTGACCTCCTGACTGAGTCAGGATGTACGTGCGCTGAGTGTGGCTCAGTGTTCGCATGTGCCCCTTGTTCTTGGTTCTGGGGACTTCCAGCCTCTGGATTGGATCCATCATCGGCAGTTGCCTCTGGTGAGGTCTTATAAATGGTACCAGCTTCATCCTGCTCATGTGTTGATGCAGGGGAAGTGGCAGCCTCACCAGAATATCCCATCTCCCTTGCCATACTTGGAGATGAGACCTGTGATTCTCTGTGTTGTGGGCTCCCATCAACACTTGTTTCCACCCTCTCGTCGGTTGGAGTTTTCCCAGTTAAGATTGGTTCCTGGGGAGAGGTTGGAGTGTTAAGATGGGTCAACACTTCTGCAATAATTAAAGTAGGGCTTTTAGGGGCGGTTGCAGTAGGAGATGGGGTAGAAGCAGTATGCACATGGGGAGATGTGTGCTCTTCAATGGCAACCTCCTCAAGTAAGAAAGGTTCCAGATGTGTGGCATCCCCAAAAATGGTTGCATCAAGCTCCTGTAAAGAGGAAGCCTATGCGGTTGTGGTTGGTGGATTCGTAGTAATTGCTGGGAGAATCGTACCAGCAATTACTTCCTGCCTTTGGTGGGCAGGGGTATCCTTAGGGGACTCATCTCCCTGAGTAGCCTTTTTGGTTTTCTTTGGTTTAGGTTTGGTGGGGACTTTCTATTTGGAGGTGGGGCTGTGGGTTCCAGCTGCGTGGGTTTTTGCAGTTTGGCAGCCTTTTTTAATGTTTGGTCAGTGTTGTGCCTGGAGTATACCTCAGGCAATACAGCCATGGCAGGGACTCCAAGGCCAACCAATCCCTCAGCTTGTAGCTGGTTCTCTATTATAGCCATTATGAACCGTGGATATAGAATCCAACGGTTAGTAAAAGGTTTTGTGGCCATATCCTTAAGTTCCAAAAAGATTAGTTCAGAAAAGTTTAATGGTTGTGTCTCAAGGATAGATAGTGGACATTTGATCCCATGAGGAGGTCTTTGGGGCTAAGCAAACATTAACCATGTGGAAGATAAGGCGTTTGGCATCATGAAAATGTTTCTTGAGCAGGGTAGAGGCATTAAGGTCACCCTGATAGTCATGGTGTGCAAATGAAAGATCAAGGGTGCCTTTTGGATATTCGGTTGGGAAGGTGGCATCATCCAGTTTTACGGTTTGGCGGATGATTACCGGAGTGATAACCACCTTCTGGTTATTGACGAATGACTGGAGAGAGACCTCGGCGTCGTGCTCTCCAGCAAGGGTGACATTCATCCAGAATTAGGTCAGGGAATCGGCATAGATTGTAGGATTGAGGAGAAAGGCCGTTTGAAGTGGGGAATCGACCATAAGATCAATAGCTTTATCGAACTTGGTCCAAAATAGGGTTTTAGTAAGGTAGGCAACACAGTTGTGACGAGGTTTAAGCTGCATGGTCGCCATTAATGGTATATGGGAGGTTTCAAAGTTTTGGAAATTTTAGGTCAAGTGAGAATGAAAAACTCTGAAGGTAAGGTTGGGTATTTATAGGGTATGGAAACGGCTGAAATAAAACGACTGGAGGGTTTGGTGTTAGTCATTAGTTATTGAAACGACTGATGACGTGGTTTTAACCTTCAGAAGTTATAACATCTGAGGACTTGGTGTTAGTCTTTAGTAGTTGAAACTACTAAGACCTTGGTTTTATCCTTCAGATGTTGTGAACGACTGAAGACCTGTTAGTCATCAGTAGTTATAAACTACTGAAGACATGTCTTCAGACGTTGTAAACAACTGAAGACTTGGTGTTAGTCTTCAGTAGTTGTAGACTACTGACATCAGTAGTTGTGAACTACTGAAGACATGGTTTTGCTTCAGTTGTTGTAAACAACTGAGGACGTGGTGTTACTCATCAGTAGTTGTAAAACTACTGAAGACATGGTTTTGTCCTTCAGTTGTTTGGATATTAAACAGCAGATGTTGGAATCAGCTGAAGAGTAAAGTTACTTATTAGCTATTGCCGTCAATTCAGTTGTTTCATTCTGACCTCCACATTTACTCATCAGCTCTTTGGCTGACTTTCAGATGTTTCATTGGCCTTCAGCTCTTGTGAATATTTATTCCTCAACTCTTATGAACAAATGTTCATGACTTGATGAAATAAAGTATTCTTCAGAGCTTGTGAACAATTTTTGTCTTCAGTACTTATGTGTAGAATTACACATCAGTACTTGTGAACAAAATTTGTTCTTCAATACTTATTTGTTTGAAAACTATACATCAGTAGTTATAACCACATCAGTAGTTGTAACTACATCAGTTTTTTGCAACAAATAATATACTTCCATACTTTGAAGCTTTTTAGTCTGCAGTAGGTATGAAAAATGCTGAAGACTAAATTACTCATCAGTACTTATTTTTGACTTTTGCATACTAATGCTCATCAGTACTTGTGAGCTGAGAGCATTAGTATTAGTCAAATTATTCTAGCTGCAGCATACCAAGTCTTAGTACCGGATTTTGAAATGTGGCACTATCTAAAGGCTTAGTAAATATGTCTGCAAGCTCATCAGCACTAGGCACAGACTTTGGATCAATCAGACCTTTTTCATAGCAATCCCTAATAAAATGATGTCTGATTTCAATATGTTTGGTCCTAGAGTGCTGGACTGGATTTTTAACAATACAAAGAGCTGAAGCACTGTCCATTAATAATGGAGTCTTAGTCTCTGTAATGCCATAATCCAATAGTTGATTCTGAAGCCAGAGTATCTGGGATGTATAACTTGCAGCAGCAATGTACTCAGCCTCAGCAGTGGATGTAGCAATTGATGTTTGTTTCTTACTCTGCCAAGAAACTAAACAATTGCCTAGGAATTAGCAACCACCAGAAGTAGATTTTCTGTGACTTTGCATCCTGCATAGTCACTATCAGAAAAAGCAACTAATTTGCAAGAATGCCCAGTAGAATACCAAAGACCTAGAGATTGGGTACCTTGCAAATATCTAAAGATCCTTTTGACTGCAATCAAATGGGATTCTTTAGGTGCAGCATGAAATCTAGCACAGGCACATGTTTAAAACATATTGTTTGGTCTAGAAGCTGTAAGGTACATCAAGGACCCAATCATACATCTGTAAAGGGTTTCATCAACCGCTTTACCTTTCTGATCAACATCCAGTTGTGTGGCACTACTCATGGGAGTAGAACAGGGCTTACAGTTTTGTAAATCAAACTTATTTAACAACTCTTTTGTATATTTGGACTGATGAATGAAGATTCCATCAGCCCTTTGTTTGATTTGCAACCCTAGAAAGAACTGTAGTTCTCCCATAGCACTCATTTCAAACTTTTGCTTCATGAGCTTAGTGAATTCATCACACAACTGTGGATCAGAGGATGCAAAAATTATATCATCAACATAAATTTGAACAAGTAACTTATGTTGTCCCACATTCTTAATGAATAAAGTTTTATCAATGGAGCCTCTAGTGAAATTATTCTGTAGAAGAAAATTAGATAATGTTTCATACCAGGCTCTAGGAGCTTGTTTCAACCCATAAAGAGCCTTATCAAGCTTATACACCTAGTCAGGATGTTTATTATCCTCAAAGCCTGGTGGTTGACACACATAAATTTCTTATTTTATTTTACCATAAAAAGGCACTTTTGACATCCATTTGAAAAACTTTAAGATTATGAAAGGCAGCATAAGCTAAGAACAATCTAATTGCCTCCAGTCTGGCTACAGGGGCAAAGGTTTCATCATAATCGATGCCTTCCTCTTATGCAAACCCCTATACAACCAGCCTGGCCTTGTTCTTAACAATTTGGCCCTTTTCATCTGTTTTATTCCTAAACACCCATTTAGTGCCTATTGCACACTAACCTTAGGGTAAAGGAACAAGCTCCCACACTTGCTGCTTTTTGAAATGAAGAAGCTCAAGCTGCATTGCTTCAACCTATCCATTGTCTCTTAGTGCAACATGGTAGTTCTTTGGCTCTTGCTGACTGATGAAGAGAGCATAGAAGCAGAAATTGGACAATTGACTTCTTGTTGAAACTCCAGCATTGATATCACCAATGATTTAAGACATTGGGTGATTCTTCAGCTCTTGATAAACAATGAGATCTGTGCAAGTGTTTGTAGGACCTTCAGCAGCAACAGATGGTGATGTAGATTCTTGAAACCAAGTAGGAGATGGTAACTCAAATGAAGTAGAGGATTCAGAAATCTCATCAGCATTTGTTGTGGATGGTGCTGCTGAAGCTACAGGAGCATCAGGTTTAGTTGACTCAGCCAGGTTGTCACTAAACCTGAAAAGGTGAGTACTGGCATCTTCATCATCAGTACCACCAGGTGGAGAACTGTTGACAGGAACAACAGCTGGAGGTTGATAAGGAACATATTACAGTATGTCCAGATCAAATAACTCCACAGGGTTTTGTAGAATCTTGTCCTTTGGAGATTCATTGAACTTCACATGTAGAGTCTCTTCAACTATCTTTGTTCTACAGTTGAAAACCCTATATGCCTTGCAAGTTGATGAATAACCAACAAAATACCCTGCATCCACCTTTGATTCAAACTTCTGGAGTGGATTGCTTGTGTTGAGAATGAAACAAGGACACCCAAAGGCTCTAAAGAAGGAAATCAAAGGAGCCAAATGATGAAGTACTTCATAAGGAGTCTTCGTCAACCTCTGATTCACTAATACTCTATTCTACACATAGCAGGCTGTGTTGACAGCTTCAGCCCAAAAGGTCAGTGGCAATCCTGAGTCAGCCAACATTGACCTTGCAGCTTCAATGAGGGTCCTGATCTTTCTCTCCACCACTCCATTTTGTTCAGGAGTTCTTGGAATACTGAACTGCCTTTTGATTCCCTTTGACAGATAGAAGTCATCAAGTGTGTGATTTCTAAACTCTGTGCCATTGTCACTCCTCACTCACTTGACTGGAAGGGAATACTCCTTCTCCGCATATAACACAAAGTTCATTATAGCTTTTGCAGCTTCATCTTTGGAGTGCAAGAAGAAAGTCCATACAAATCTGGAGTAATCATCCATAATTACCAGACAGTATTTCTTCTTTGCCATGCTCATTACTCTGACAGGACCAAAAAGATCCATGTGCAGAAGTTGCAAGCAGGCATTGGACTTTGGTTCTTCTATTGGAGGGAATGAGACTTTGTGTTGTTTCCCCTTTAAACAAGCAGTGCAGTTGTCTTCACATTTGAACTCCTTCATAGGCAACCCTCTTACTAAACCATGGTGTATCAGTTGGTTCATGTTTTTGAGATTCACATGACCCAGCCTTCTATGCCATAGAGTAGATTATTATAGAGAAGCCTTGGAGAATAGGCAAGGATGGCCTTTTAGGTCTATTTTCTTGGAAAGATCTAAGGCATATACTCTTCCTGTCCTATTGGCCTTCAGGAGAGTATGTTCATCCAACACCTTGTCAATCAAACTCAGAACTTTGGATGACAGAATCTGACAGTTCAGGCTGGTAAAAACGGCAACATGGCCTTTATCACACATTTAACTGACACTCAAGAGATTGTACTTGAGATTCTCCACATGGTTAACATCATCAAACCTTATTTCCCCATTGGAAACAAAGCCTTTGCCGATGATGTAACCTTTTGCATCATTGCCAAAGGAAACAAATCCCTTCTTTCCTTAAGAGTAGTCATTAAGAAGTGAGTTGCTTCCTGTCATATGCATAGATCCTCCACTGTCTACATACCAGATGCTTGTGTGGCATGTTGAAGAACCCTGTGATGAAGCATTGGAGGATGACCCATCAGCAGACTCCAAGGCCATGAGACCAAGATTCCCAAAAGGATGATCACTACCATGTTGACCAGCACCAGGAAACAGTTGTTCATGACCAGATAAATCATCTGGTAAACTGCTCCAGTTAGCAACTCCTGGGGTGAAGAAGCTGTGTTGTTGAGGTTGGGTTTGATGATGAGATGGAGAAGATTGAGGCTCAGGGAGTGCATGTGGTTGCTGAGCAGTGGATGCTTGAACTTGATTTGGCTGAGGCATGTAATAGCAGGGGTATGGGTATGGCATATGACCCTGAGGCACAAAGTATGCAGGTGATGCCTGAGCTGGTGATGGATGACCAGAACTGGTGGTATGTTGCCCTCTATGCTGTGAGCTATTGCTTGGAAAAGTCACAAAGAGTGCAGAGGAGTTAGATCCAGATGATCTACACTCTCTAGCTAAGTGTCCAAGCCTATGGCACTTGTGACACCTCAACTTGCTCTTGTCAAAACCAACTTTGATTTTGCCAGAGAGACCAGGAAATTTCCTGCCAGTTCTCTTGTAGAACTTTTGAGATCTGATATTTATCATTGCCATTTGACTCAAAATATCCATCTCTTCCAGATCATCATCTAGAATACCCTTCAAGTCCTCCATCAGAAAGCACAGGTTATCACTGCTACCCCCTGAACTGCTATCAACACCAACAAAAGCATGTTCAGAATTGGTAGAGAAATCAATATGCTCATCATAAGAACTCTTTGATGCCGCATATTCTGACTCTTGACGTATCAGTGCAGTATTGCCTGATACAAAGTCATCAGTGAGCTTGCCAGAGGTGGACAACTTCCTTTTCTGCTCTATCTCTCTCTCAAATGTAAGCAGTTTCCCATGAAGTTGGGTGAGAGATAGAGTATCCAGATTTGCACTGGAGCGTAGGACAATGGTATAAGTGTCCCATCTCTCAGGCAGGGATTTGAGGAAACGGTTGTTTATCTGACTATTGGAATACTCTTGTTTAACCATTTTCAGCTCAGAAATAAGACAAGAGAATCGCTCAAACTGTTGAGTCAGTGTCTCCCCCTTCCTATGAGAGAATGTATCATATTGTTGGGCGAGGATTTCCCTAGTGTTTGCTAAAACCTCATTGGTTCCTCCGAATTGTTCCTTCAGAGCAACCCAGAGATCATGAGCAGTTTCATGATGCAAAAGCCCTGAATAAATTTCATTTGGAATTGCCATAGCCAGAATTCCATAGGCTTTAGCATCAATTTCGAACAGCTTAAGATCTTCGTCCGAATATTGTTCAGGTTTCTTCAGAACCTTCTCTTCGGAACCTGCTATTGTTATTACTGCTGCTATTGTTATTACTGCTGCTATTGTTAATACTGCTGCTATTGTTATTACTGCTGCTATTGTTATTACTACTGCTATTGTTATTACTGTTGCTATTGTTATTACTGCTGCTATTGTTATTACTGCTGCTATTGTTATTACTGCTGCTATTGTTATTACTGCTGCTATTGTTATTACTGCTGCTATTGTTATTACTGCTGCTATTGTTATTACTGCTGCTATTGTTATTACTGTTGCTATTGTTATTACTGCTGCTATTGTTATTACTGCTGCTATTGTTATTACTGCTGCTATTGTTATTACTGCTACTATTATTATTACTAATGCTATTGTTATTACTGCTGCTATTGTTATTACAGCTGCTATTGTTATTACTGCTGCTATTGTTATTACTGCTGCTATTGTTATTACTGCTGCTATTGTTATTACTGCTGCTATTGTTATTACTGTTGCTATTGTTATTACTGCTGCTATTGTTATTACTGCTGCTATTGTTATTATTGCTGCTATTATTATTGATGCTGCTATTGTTATTACTGTTGCTATTGTTATTACTGCTGTTATTGTTATTACTGGTGCTATTGTTATTACTGCTTGTTATTACTGCTACTATTGTTATTACTACTGCTATTGTTATTACTGCTGCTATTTTTATTACTGCTGCTATTGTTATTACTGCTGCTATTGTTATTACTGCTTGTTATTACTGCTGCTATTGTTATTACTGTTGCTATTATTATTACTGCTGCTATTGTTATTACTGCTGCTATTGTTATTACTGCTGCTATTGTTATTACTGCTGCTATTGTTATTACTGCTGCTATTGTTATTACTACTGCTATTGTTATTACTACTGCTATTGTTATTACTACTGCTATTGTTATTACTACTGCTATTGTTATTACTACTGCTATTAATATTATTATTATTGCTATATATCTTATTATTATTGTTATTATTATTATTATTATTATTATTATTATTATTATTGTTGTTGTTGTTGTTGTTGTTGTTGTTGTTATTATTATTAATATTATTATGATCTCCAAAATTCAACAGTTAGGGTTTTTGGTACGCCGCCGGTTTCAAGAAAAATCATATTGTTCCTCCGGTACGCCGCCGGTCACTGGACTTTGTATTTCTCCGATCATTCATACGGTGAGTTATCTTTAAGCAATCATATTGTTTCTTCGGTACGCCGCTGGTCGCCGAACTTTGTATTCCTCCGATCATTCGTACGGTGAGTTATCTTTAAGCAAAGAATATTGTTCCTCCGGTACACCGTCAATTTCTCCATCAGGTGAGCGAAGGAGAGGGTTCCATCTCAAGTTCGACTGAAACCCTAGAACTTGCACGTCGCTTAATCGCAGGGTCGATTTCTCCATCAGGGTCGATTTCTCCATTGATTTCTAGGGTCGATTTCTCCATCAGTGTCGCTTAAATGCAGGGTCGATTTCTCATCAGGGTCGATTTCTCCATTTATTCCAGACGAACACAAGAAACAAAGGGCTTTTGTGTTTCCTTCTATCTTGAACCCTTAATTCTTTTAAATATCTAAGGTCTCACTCCAATTTCCAGCTGGCATTCCTTGATGTCATCGAATTCTCATCAGGGTCGGTCTCCAATTTTGATTTTGTGAAGATAATATCGTGAATATAAGCTTGCAGGTGGGAATCAAGCAAGAATCTCAGGATACATACATATAACAAACTGATACCACCTTCTTTCTCTGTTTCTTTAATCATCAAGGATCTTGGATTGCATACCTTCTCTATTTTCAGGATTAATTGTTCAATCGTGCGATTGTTCAGATTTTAGGGTTTGTTTACAGGGTTTAAAGGAATGTTGGCAAACTCCTGTCGAATTTATAGGGTTTGAACATTACAGATTTTAGTGTTCTGCTTGTGCTCATTTCTGTCTGTTCTGCTTGCTAACCTCTGTCTACTTGGTTTCATCTTCACAGCTCTATGTTCTACTGTGCTCAAGTTTTGTGGGTTTTGGGGTCCATTACTCTATAACTCTTTTTGAAGTTTCTGAACCTACTTATGAAACAACTGTTATGATTCAATCATGAACATCTGCCTCCATTTACATCGATAGATTCACCACGGGTTAAAACTCCGGTTTGTGGTCTGCTAAAATTCTGAAATTCTGAAATTTTGTTGCTTCCTCGTTGACAAGTTCATTAGAGAGTAGAGTAAAATCTATTGTCAACAATCTATCATCTTTAATAAAGTGGACATACCGACGACCACTGGTGACCACCGCAGCTTCCACCAACGACCACCACAATCGTCCTTGCCTAACCGCCTCTCCACTTCTCTCTTAAATTTTAAATTTTCTGATCGAGAAGATTCTGGAGACCCCTAACTTAGGGGCTCTTCTGGTGAGATCGTTCCATCTTTTTATTCTATTGAGTTTCTTCTTGATTATCTACGTTTAGTTTTGTTTGGTTTTTCTTATCCTATTTAGTTTCTTTTTCAGTATTTAGGTTACTGTTGTTGATTGGGTCCGTGTTAGGATTAATTTGATTATTCTTGTTTATTTATGTATCATCTGTTGTTGTGGATCCTCATCTGACTTTGTTAGGGTGGGACAGGAAGCTAAAATAGATAGGAGAAGTAATTATGTAACTCCGAGACCTTGTTCGGTGATGAGAAGTGCAACTAGAGGGAAAAAGAGTAATAGATTAAGACTAGCATCTTAGAATGTAGGAACTTTAAGTAGTAAGCTATTAGAGCTTATAGATGTTCTAAAGATACGTAGGGTACATATAGCATGCCTTCAAGAGACTATATGGCGGGGTAAGAGAGTGACGGAGTACAATGGGTATAAACTATGGTACTCAGGATCTGATGGAACAAAAACTGGGGTGGGCTTCCTAGTTGGTAAAACTAATGATCACTTCCCTTTAGTGCATGGAGGCTATGGGTATGGTCTTAGAAATGATTGTGGTAGGGAGCTTCTTGACTTTGCATTGGCGCATGACCTTGGCGTTATAAATTCATTTTTGAAGAAAAGAGACTCGCACTTAAGCACGTTTAGCAACGGCGGGAGACATACGCAGATAAACTATTTGCTGATGAGAAGAAAAGACCGTAGTTCATGGAAGGACTGCAAGGTAATCCCTGACAAGACAATAGTGACTCAACATCATATATTGGTGGCGGATCTACGCCTGAAGAGAGCAATTGTCGAAGCACCCAAAATAAGTAGACCTACGATCAGATAGGGACAACTGAAAGACGAGAAGATTACCATCTTTAGGGATAAGGTCATACCAATGATCCAGACTGGGCCACAGGAATACGCAAACCAAAAGTGGGAGTGTATGGCCACTAGAGTCATAAACGTAGCAACAGAAACACTTGGAGTTACAACAGGAAGGATAGTCGGTCATAAGGAATCCTGGTGGTGGAATGAAGACGTACAAGAGAGAATAAGAATTAAACAACAAAGCTTTCGAGATCTCTTACGGTGTAATGACGATGAAGAACGAACACAACTAAAAGATAACTACAAGAAGGCCAAACGAGAGGCGAAAAAGTTAGTATCAGAGGCAAAGAACATAGCTTATGAGAGGATGTACAATAGGCTAGAGACGAATAAAGGAGAACATGACATGTTTAAGATTGCAAAAGCTAGAGAACATAGAAGACAGCACTTGGGAATGGTGAAGTTTATAAAGGCCGACGATGGAAAGGTCTTGGTGAAGGAGAGGGACATCAAGACAAGATGGAAAGCTTATTTCCATAACCTCTTCAACATAATGAACCCTAATAGACATACAAAGATCGATCAAACAACTCGAACAACGCAACAAAATAAGTGTTATTGTAAAAACATCATAATCGAGGAAGTTACGCGAGCTCTTAAGAAAATGGGAAGGGCTAAGGCGGTGGGGCTAGACAACATACCGATTGAAGTGTGGAAGTGCCTGGGAGAAGAGGGACTGCAATGATTAACAGAACTATTCAACATTATCCTCAAGACCAAGAAGATGCCGGATCAGTGGAGGATCAGTGTTATAGTCCCCATATATAAGAAAAAGGAGATGCCTAGTGTTGCACAAATTACAGGGGAATAAATCTCTTGAGCCATACGATGAAATTATGGAAAAGAGTTATAGACACGAGAATCAGACATGAAACCCGCATAGTGATAAACCAATTTGGATTTATGCTAGGGCGCTCAACAACAGAAGCCATACACGTCATAAGGAGGGTAATGGAGAAATATAGAGAAAAGAAAAATGACCTTCATATGGTCTTCTTTGACCTAGAAAAAGCCTATGACAGTGTCCCGCGATAACTTATTTGGGAAAGTCTATGGGATAGAAGGGTACCAGAGAG
Organism: Flaveria linearis; assembly: GCA_024085815.1. Taxonomy (NCBI): domain Eukaryota; kingdom Viridiplantae; phylum Streptophyta; class Magnoliopsida; order Asterales; family Asteraceae; genus Flaveria; species Flaveria linearis. The sequence goes on from CM044006.1 coordinate 47,165,974, forward strand.
ATATATCAAGATAATCAAGGATATATGTGAAGGGGCAAAAACGTGTGTGCGACCTCCAGTCGGAGACACAGAGTTCTTTTCAATAGAAGTGGGACTCCACCAAGGATCAACATTTAGCCCATTTCTCTTCATAGTAGTATTGGATGAGATTGCCAAGTCTATGCAGGAGCAAGTCCCGTGGTGCATGCTGTTTGTAGACGATATTGTGCTAATATCAAAATCTAAAAGGACGCTGAACGAGAGGTTAGAATAGTGGAGAGCGGAACTAGAGAGCAAAGGTTTAAGGATCAGTCGCTCTAAGACGGAATACATGCACTGTAACTTCAGTGGAGCGAATAAAGAGGACACCCAATTATTATTCAGGGTCGGGCGGTCCCACAAACATCTAGGTTAAAATATCTAGGCTCGTACGTCCAGGACTACGGAGAGATACACAGTGATGTAGCCCATCGTGTTCAGGCAGGATGGTGTAATTGGAAAGCAGTATCATGGATCTTGTATGATAAGAGATTCCCAGCACGACTAAAGGGAAAACTATATAGAGTGGCAGTTTGTCTGGCTATGTTATACGAAACAGACTGTTGGGCCATGAAGAAATCGCACGAGAGACAAATAAAGGTCGCAGAAATACGAATGCTAATGTGGATATGTGGACACACGAAGCTGGATCGGATAAGGAAAGACGTCTTCCGACAGAGGCTACAGGTGGCATGTATCACGGACAAAATACGAGAGGGAAGATTGAGATGGTTTGGGCACGTGAAGAGGAGACAGGTGTCAGGGCCAGTTAGAGCAGTGAAGCGCATCATTTTAGATGGTAAGAGGAGTAGAGGAAGACCTAAGTTGACATGGGATGAGATGATTAGTCAGGAAATGGTAAAGTTGCACCTCTCCGAGCACAAGGTCAAGGATAGGAGTGCGTAGAGGCGTAGAATTAAAGTTAGGGACTACTAGTGGTAACGTTTTTTGTCCAATGTAGGTGAAGCCTTAGTGCTAACGGCCTTATTTGTATTGTTAATATCATAGTATAATTTATCTGCCTTACTCCTTGCCTAGTACCATAGCAAAGTTTATCTGCCGCTAACTTGTTTCAATGCTGTTGTGTTTGCTTTTGTGACTTTTGCTTAATTGCTTATGTGAGGTTTGCATTATCATTCTGATTGTTTTGAGTATGCTATTACTTATGTGACGTGTGTGATGTATACAATATAATCTGGTTTTTTTGTTTATGGACATGCATATGTATATACAAAACTCTTTTGTGATGTATGCCTATGTGACATATGTAATATAATTTGGTTGTTATCGTTGTCAAGCCGGGGGTCTCTTTGGAAGCGGTCTCTTTGTCTCCCAAGATAGAGGAAAGACTGGCCACCACCTACCCCTCCCAGACCCTACTCTTAGTGGGACATACTGGGTATGTTTGTTTGTTTTTTTTATTATTATTATTATTATTATTATTATTATTGTATTATTATTATTATTATTATTATTATTATTATTATTATTATTATTATTATTTTATTATTATTATTATTATTATTATTATTATTATTATTACTACTACTACTATTACTATTATTATTATTATTATCATTATTATTAGACAACAATAATACTAATATAAATGTCCCATGATTCCATAGTAATTTAACCCGAAGTTTACTTATTTAATAATATTCGACATACGTTTCAAATATTATATATTTATCCACAAATCGGATGTTACAGTAAATGTCACACCCCCAACCACGGCGGTTCCCCATGGGACGTGACCGTCATGGTTTCACAGTCATTTATCGACCACTACATGGTTTAGTAAACATACATGGAAATAAGTTTAAAGATAAATAATTTTTTTCAAAGTTGAATTGTGGAAGCAATAGAACTAACGTAATTATTTTCAATACATGACAAATACCGCAATTAATGTCTGAAATAGCATGAATGGCCCTAAATGCGATGTGGCCCAAGCTAGCTTAACTTGATGCAAATGTCAAATACCTGAGAAAACATGCATGAAAATATGTCAACATAAAGTTGGTGAGTTCATAGATTTTAAAGTAATAGTAAATAGTGTAATGGACCACAAGTATTTCTACGATTTGATTGTTGATCATACAATAGTACAATATTATATAAGCACCGCAACCGAAGCTAGACTGTAACTGTAATAAACTGCCCATACATGTGCCTACCGTAAGCATAAGGATGAACATGCTACTAATGCACCCATTTAGACCTCCGATCAAGGTTAGGATAATTAACCCAGGTGGGGGTAGTCAGACCCAATAGTACTATCCATGATTACCTCGCTTTGGAAAATAAACTAACGATCCGATAACAGGGGACTTCATATAGTAAGTAAACAACTTATAAAACATGTGAAATCATTGACAAGTAAATATGTCTAAGAAAATAGTAATTTGCATATATAACATGTGAAATCATTGACAAGTAAATATGTCTAAGAAAATAGTAATTTTCGTGTAATTTCTCCAAAAATAAAAACAAGTAAAAATGGGACCGTAAACCTTACCTGTACAAAGTCGGATGTGAAATCTGTAAGTATCACAAGTGCTTGGGAAAATCCATACTAAGTTCACCCTAGAACAAACAAGGCAACTTATGTCTAAATTATTGTTCCTACGTGTAATATGAGCATGTAACTATTTCATCCACACACTTGGTAACAAAGTGTTTGACCCGATGACCTGTTGGTGACGCAAAATAGATATTTGTGAAATATATATTACTTAGAAAAAATATTAATAAATTAAACTTTGCTTGAAAGTGTTCAAAAACCTTTGTATCTTGAAGGTGACATATTATTTGCGTAAATAAATATCATTTGACTCAACTCGAGACGTGACTCGAGTGTTTAGTAATTAGTTATGTAATTTACATATAAAATTATAGAAGCTAGGGTTTTGAAATAATATTATTTTCTTAGGTAAAATAATATTCTCATTATATTAATTAGAATACAATTTGAAATATTAACATTCAAGTAAAATCACTAATTTTCATATTTTACAATCCATGTATGTGTGTGTGTATATATATATATATATATATATATATATATATATTTGCCCATAAAATAATTATTTAATTATTTTCTTAGTAGGATTATTCTTTTATTTTGTCTAGTTCCTGACATATATTAAATTAGGGTTTGTTTAATTTATTAATTACTTTCGGTATATTATAAAGTAAAATCTCTTTAATAAATTATTTAGCTACTTTAGTCAATTTACCAACTTGTTTTAACCCATCTTTTAAGTGGCACAGTAACTAATATTATAAAGTTCATAAATTTATATTATAAGTCTCATGCCAAAATAATTTAATCATGTGCTATCTTTGTCAAAATTCATCTACTAAACAATTTAACATCCCTTTTAAACTAACATAATATTTAGTTATGAAGTTCATATTCTTTCCTTTTAAATTCTCATGTTTATATATATAACCATATTTGTAAACTTTGTCGACTTACCATCTAGTCATAACCCAACTTTCATATTACAACTCACTAACTAAATATAACTTATAGAATATATATATATATATATATATATATATATATATATATATATATTGTGTGTGTGTCTATATATAGACACACACACACACTCATACACACACACACACACACACACACACACACATATATATATATATATATATATATATATATATAAGTGTTCATACTAATACTTGTAAAACAACTAAAATTCCATAAACATAATGTAACCCTTTTATGACTTTTCTTGGGATTTAACAAATCTATATGATTTTTAATAAAATCACCAACTAGTCACTTAGTCAAATATGGACTTATGAATATTTACTTTTTAAGAACTAGAATCATTATTTAGTTCATGTTAAAATATCGTGTATGAAATATTATTCTTGGAACTCCTTGTTGGTAAAACCATCAATTTTTTAACATGAAAGACTTTCGTGGATGAAGATTGTTACATATGAACTAGAAGATGAACAAACATGGTTAAATGATACATACATACATATATACATATATATATATATATATATACATATATATATATATATACAAGTAGAGAAAGTTCTCACTTAAATCAAGCAAGGAACGATGAAAGGGTTGTTGTAGGATGCTTGAAAGCTTCAAAAATAACTTGGTCTTCAACAATGGCACTTGGATCACCCAAGATTTGTAGAAAATGAGTTGAAAATAAAATAAAGTGGTGGTGAGGATGCCTTGGCCGAAGTTTTGAAGAAAAGGAGTTCATGAAGATGAAGTGTGTTTGTGTAGTTAAATGTATTACAAGTCTTCCCTTACATTAACTTTGTTTACACTCAAACTTCACTTTCTGGGGAGTTGGTATACATTCAAACAAGAATGAAGGCTTTCATTTATGGAAAGAAGACATATAACTTTATTCACTACAAATAGGTTTCACAAAAATAGAATTCTTTGAAAATACAAAGTCAACATATCATTTGAAGATTTTATGGGGAAGAGAAGAAAGTGAGGGGGGTAAGGGGAACGGCCAAAGGAGAGGGGTGGGGGTTTGGTTTTTAATTTTTGTGTATTATTGGGTATTTGGGTGGTATCTGTTGCACTATTGGTATTTTTACATATTTTTATATTTTTATTTTTTACTTATTAAAATACATTAAAATATTATAAGAACTTGTATAATATCATATATTTAATATTGATGGTATGTTAACGATGTATCATGTTGTTAGTAGTTGCGTTAAAAGGATTCGTTCCGAGTAAAATATCAATTTGCGATTAAGTTTATTTATAAATTTAAGCTTTTTAATGTATTTAATTTGGAATCTAAAATACTTTAAAACACTTTAAAGTATATATTAGTACATATATATTAATTATCATCAACGTTCATGTGTGTTAGTTGTACCGCGTGTAAAAATGGTAATTACGTCGAATCACTGATGCATGAAATGTTATGAATGAAATTTTACAATACATGAAATGACCTTAAATAGATAGAACTAGATTGAAACTCGTGTAAAACATGCATAATTATGACTAAGTCGAGCTGGGTAATGAACTGAAATTTGTTGGTTGTCACAGTAAAACTTAATAGTATGGGGTCGTGAAACTCACCTTAGTAGTAGCATAGTAGAATGTCCATAAACGATAATTAAAAAGTAACTACAAATGTCAAAACAAGATAGGATTACTAAAGGTTAAGAAGACATAATTGATTGTAATCCACGTAGTTCGGTCTTTCATGTTCAACTAGGTAATGACTCTAATAAATAAAGTTGTAAGATTATTATTCCAAGTCTAATGTCGATCCTTAATCATTTCAATTCCATATTTTACATCTATTAATCTTAGATTAATGATTAGTTAACCGATGTGCTCTAAATTAAACATAGAAAACCTATCAAAAGCACATCAATTATTCATAAATATATTACTTAAAATGCTAAAAATAAACTTAAAAATATTAAATTATGTTTTCAGGTGTTTAAAAGGTCAAGATGGACAAAAGAAGCATACGTAGCAAGAATTTAAAGAAACTCAGGCTTTAAAGTCCAAGCATGGGGTTGTGCCTCATTAAGCACGCCCCTATGAAATGCACCCCCACGCTTATACTAGCACACCCCGTAATTGGACATCTAACATAACAAAAAGTATTGTCCCTCAAAAGTATTCATGGAGCTATGCCCCATGAGTCACGGGCTCATGACCCACCCCAATCACAGGGTCATGCCCCATCAAGCACGGGACGTGCCCAACACATTATGCACATACAAACCGAACAACTTTCGTAAGCATTGTACTAGACTGGGGCATGCCTTTTAGGCACGGGGCCATGCTTAAACACTCGAGAAAGTCTATAAATAGAGGTCTAAGTCCATCATTTGGGAGAGATTTTGGTAGAGGATTACCCTGCTGATTTCTCTCTAGAACGAAGACTTTAAGACCCTTGGGAGGCTCGAGAGGTGCATATAAAACTTGGAAGAAGCTCGGGATTGTCTAAACACAATCCATTGTGGATCACCGGTTTGATTGTTCATTTCATTGATGATTTCATATCTATCTTCTATGTTGTTTGTTGTTATGTTCAAGCTCATTATGAGCTATACTCTCATTATCATCTTAATTGGATAAAACTGTTGTAATTTGTGATGAACCAATGGTATGATTTTTGGTATGTTGATGTTATGGTATTCTTAGGTAACTTTGATGGGTACCATCTACAAGGTTGAAAAACATATGAACTAGCTTTTATTTATGAAACCGGTCTTCATAATAAATCCATGGCTAATGATCTAGAAATGTTTATTAGAAATCATATAGGTTTAGCTTTATAATAATTTACTAGTTCCCTTTTATTAATCTTAAAAATCTACAGTAATTGTTATAGATTTTTTTAAAATTAATGGTATATTAAAAATGAACTTAATTCAACTTTTTATTCTAACATTAAGTTATGTTTTAAAAAATATACCTTGAAAGGTTATACGAGATTATGTATATTACAAGTGGCTTGGAGGATTATAATTGTAAATTACTTGATATTTGTGTCCTTATCACTACAGAACTGGCAGACGAGAAATCCGCGTTGGCCCATGTTTATAAATATTAATATAACTACTTAATTATTATATCTTTAATCACATCACGCATTCATCATAGTTACATAACTGTAATCTAATTAGGATGATAGCCTTAATTTCCTGTTTAAAAGCCAAAAGTCTCAAATTTACTTTTACTTTTATTTTTAATTAATGTTTTAAACCTTAAAATTTTGGTTACATCAATGCAACTTATCATTTTTCCAAAACAAAACCCAATCTGATAGTCGATTATAAAGGTTGTTGAGTATGCTCAGTCTGTCCACGGATTTATACTTGGTTCTTACCAACACCATATTATCACAAGACAAGTACACTTGCCTTTTGTGTGTGTAGTTTAATATAAGTAACAATCATTTAAAACCGAATCTGTGTGAAAAACCTTTATGAAAATACATATACTTTCTGCATGCATCATTTTTTGCGCCGTTGAATGGGACACGCGAATGTTTTGGAAGATAATCTGAAATTTTAACTATCTTGTTTATATCCTGTTAATATATGTGTTCAACTTTGTTTTATCTTGTTAGTTAGATTAGTTTACGTTTGTTTGCCTTAGTTAGTTAGTTTAGTTACTGTAGCTTGATTCAGTCTAAGTCTTAGTTAGTATATGCTTTCTTAAGTTAGTGTATGTTCGACTTGTCTAGTCCTGAATTTGTTTTGCCTCTTTAAGAACCCCAACAACTTTTACATCAAAGGTTACGTGAAAGGACCGTGACAAACAACAACAATCATCGAAGAAGAAGTTTTGGAAGGTATATCATTTGAAGAAACTGGATAACCAAGACGAGGAAATAAAGATGACACACTAATGTGAGTCTAGCGTTGTCCAACCAGCAATAACGGCCAATAATTTCGAGATTAAGTCCAGTATTATCCAACTCATAGAAAACTCTGTTAAGTTCCACAAATTGCAAGATGAAGATCGTAAAGATCATATCTATCGATTCCTTCATATACGTGCAACTTTCAAAATCAACAACTGTTTAGACGATGCAATTAGACTAAAAGTTTTTTCATTCTCACTTCAACATCGAGCCATTGATTGTCTTGATTCGCTTCCGCCTGGTTCCGCCACCACATGGGGGAAATGGTTGAACAGTTCCTTTTGACATACTTTCCACCTGATCATACCGCCAAATTGAGAAGTAGCATCACAAACTTTCGCCAAGACGATGATGAATCATTACACGTAGCATGTGAGAGATACAAAAGTCTCATTCGGATTTGCCCACATCACGGACTTGATCTATTGCTGAAGTGTCAAACCTTTTATGATGTCATCAGCAGAGCACAAAAACAAACTGTCAATTGAAGTGCGGGAGGAAATTTTGGAAGTGTCAAGCCTACCGAAGCATACAACAAATTGACACTCGGTTCCTACCCAATCTGATAGTCGATTATAAAGGTTGTTGAGTAGGCTCGGTGTGTGTACGGATTGATACTCGTTTCTTACTAACACTATATTACCACATGAAAGGTATACTTATCTTTAGTTTAGTATGAGTAAGAACCATTTAATACTGAATCTATAAAAAATACCCTTTTACCATAATACATAAACTTTCTTCACGCATCATTAACCTAGTTTTCTTATCATTAAAAGTCTTAATACTGGCCATGAACACATCCATTAACTTGTTGCAGTTACTTATCAATTAACCGTAAAGTTAAGTTTTTAATATAATATTTTTGTACGTAGAACTAATCACGCGACGATCTTACATAGACTTCTTGGAGGTTGAAACGAAAACGAAATGTTGTGTATTAAGAATCATCTATAGGCTAAGACCTTAAACTAAATCTTAGAAAATAATCAATGAAAATGGATATAGTATGAGTGAGATATGACCTCACCAAGATTCTTCTTAAATTTTCTGGGTCCGACCTTTAGTTATGTTTAATGTGTTTGGAAAACCGAACGATATTAGATTAAAGTAAGACCACTTTGATAGGTTAGAGGAGTTTCTAAACTTACTTTTAAATTAGAAGTTCTACCCATTTGGACTTTGTATGATTAAGTTGTTACTATTACAAAATGATCAAATTTTCTAAGAGCAAGCTGTCAAATCTATACTAATAAACGATTACATGTGATGACACATGTTAATACCAGATTTTACCTCACAAAAATTTTCCCGCCTAAACTTCTTTTAACAAATTTTCCACAAATCATGCTATATTTATTACTTGAAGTTTTATTTTATTTTAACTTTTTTTAACTACCTCAATCACTACCAATCATTTTAAAGATTTTGAATCTATGATATCAGTTATCTTAAACCTTATTTAACTCTTTAAATCTTATGATCACAAATTCTTATTTTTATATAATTAATTTAAAATAAAACGATATAGTTTAAATATTTTTGTTTACATATTTGAATTATATATTTATAATTTTTAACCCGTGTAATACACGGGCTAATAACCTAGTTCCTAATATTTGTCCATTGCACCAAATTCCACAATTAAAGACCATAATTGACTTGTGACAAAAACCAACAAATATTTTATGAAATATTTGATTATAAAATGAATTAAACCATTAGTTTTTCATTGAATTTAGTTCCAATAGGTTTAAGTATGTTTTATTGTTTCAGTTCGCGTGTTGATTAACGTCCAAATTCCAATCATTTCACTTTTCATCCATGCTTAATCATTCCATTAATATTGTATAATGTTTTTAAACAAAGTTGTATTACCAACTTATCCATGAGAAGCAGAGTACATAAGAATTCAAATCATCACAAGAAATCATAAGAACAAAACAAAATCAGGGTTTTACTGGTTGTTGATGTAAAACTTCTCAACCACACGAGTCATTTATGATATAACCACTATAGTACCAACGGATGAACATTAGATGATAATTTAGATCATTGATGATAGATATCATCAAGAAACATGAACATATAGAAACTAAATAATCAAAAACAGTGTTTTGCGTGCTAGAAAGAAAACTTAAAGGAAAAGCCACAAAAAATGTGCAAACCTAAAGGGGAGGGAAAACCACCCCCTTGTCCTCGACCATAAACAGGCAAGGGCCCAAAGCCCTTGGCCCATCCTGTCTAAATTCCATCCCATCCTAATTATTTACTCTTGTTAAAAAAATTACTTTATTTGTTCACAAACAAGTCTTAAAATAATCATCACTGATAATACACATTAGTGTCATTAGACTAAGTATCCATTTATTAATGTGAATTAAGATTGGAGAGACAACATTAATTTACTAGCATAAAAAATTAACTTTTAAGTTATTCTAAAGTTTAGAAACTCATGTAAACACTAGTTGAAACTCATTTATTACACGACTTAAATTAAAATATCAGATTAACAGTTGATAATTAATATTTATAAATTATAAAATAAGTTTCTAATATAAAATATGATTCAAATTACTTATGCTTAACTAACTTAAATAACAATGCAATAGCAACATCTTTTAATCCTCGTTTTTAAAAAAATATTTATTTTAAAAAAGTTTTTTAAACATTTCATTTTTTAATTATTTTTTATACAATGTTATTTTTTCTAAATAGTTATTTGTATTAAAAAGTTTCCATATGTTATAAATTTTGTGTTCAAAAATATTACATTTTCAATAACAAAAACATGTTTTTAATTATTAAAAAAATATGTTTTATCTTTTAAAAATGATATAAATTAGACAATTAGCCTCTAATATTATTATTAAAATCAATGAATATAACCAATTAAACCAATGATCAAATCAGATTAACAAAATAACCTTTGACTTTTCGTTTTTAACATATTGACCTGACATCTTTGACCCTCACCTAAGGGGTGGAATTCACATAAAACCTTGCCAACGTAGCTAAAAAAAATCTCACTTGCATGTCCATTATCTCGCTTATGCGTGTAAAAAAACATAAACACTAGCGAGGAATACGACTCCCGAGTCAAGAAACCCAATGAGAATCTCGCTTAAAAGTCAAACTGCCCAGTAATACGCTAACCTAGATTTTGACCCATTTCTCGGCTGACACAAGTATGTTTGTTGGTTTCTAAGGCGAGGCACAATTCGCGAAGCGAGGAAAAGTGCTTATCCTAGATACGGGTGTTCCTTGCAAGTTTGACTTTTAAACCGGATCATCATTGGGTTTCTCGCCTCGAGAGTCATGTTCCTAGCCAGTGTTTTTTTTATTGTTTTTAGACGTATAAGCGAGGTAATGGACACGTAAATGAAGTTTTTTTTGCCACGTCGGCGAGATTTATGTGAATTTCTCGCCTTAGGCAAGGGTCAAAGAAACCAACTTAAATTTGTTAAAAATGAAAAGTCAAAGGTTATTTTGTTAATCTGATTTGGTCATTTGATTAAATTTGTAATTTTCCGTAATATTTATCAAAATGGAAGTCAAAATATGAAACGTAACAAAAGTTATTTGATTTTCTTATAGAAAAATTAATATAGTTTATCATGATACTACAAAGATAATATCTTTCACATTTTATCAGGATTTAAATCTTGTTATAAAAACAAAATTGTGTAAAATAAAGAGAATATATTTTGTTTGACGTTCACTAAAAAACAAAAGTTACTCTGCACTATTTCTACTTTGCGTGTGATAATTACATGGCAGGTTTACTGTGCATATAGATTCACGTGAGCCCGCAGTGTGAGGTCATATCATTAAAGACTTTAAATGAGATACTATAAGCTATGTCTGTATAGTTAGGATGGAGTAAATGAGATTTGGGGTTGTTTCTTAGAATACGAATCTAAGGGGCTGTTTGGTTGCCTGGTCAGACGAGAGCGTATAACTCGGTCAGATCTGTGTTGTTTGATTGCTTGCCTCTTACCGGAGATCACGTCTGACCGGAGCTCCTACCCGGTCAGACCTCAACCATAGTCTGACCCATGGTCAGACGTGAAGTTGGAGTGACGGGCGGTGGTGCTTGCGGTGGTGCTTGCAGTGGTGGTTCAGATCCGCGTTGGCTTTTCAGATCTGCGGTGGCGGTGGTGCTTGCGGTGGTGGTGGTCGCCGGTGCTTGCGGGTGGTGGTGCTTGCGGTGGTGGTGGAGAGAACCGAGAGGTGAGGGTGCTTGCGGTGCTTGCGGGTGCTTGCGGTGGCGGTGGATGATGGTCGGCGGTGGTGCTTGCGGTGGCGGTGGATGATGATGATGATTGTGGTTGTGGTGTTTGTGGTTTAACAGAGAGAGACGATCTGCAGAGGGTAGCGATTGAAGGTGAGGGAAGAAGGGGGTTTGAAAATGTTGAAGATGAAGTGAAATTGGGTAGATATAATAATAATAATTGGGGTGGAAGCAGAGGAAATCTGGTGATGTTTGTGGTTGTGGTGTTTGTGTTTGTGGTATTGGTGTTTTAATTTTTAAAAATTTTTTTTTTACAACCAAACACAATTATTCGTTCAGACCTCTTACTGGTTCAGACCTCTTACTGGTTCAGACCCTCTTATTCATTCAGCACTTATTCAATCAGATGTTGCCGAACAGCCCTTAAGATTTTATTAAATGTCCGGTTAGATAAACACCCAAATATTTTAAATTGACACTTTAAAATTTCTATTCGTGTCGTATAATCTCATACGTATCGTATAAGGGGGTCGTATAGGGTTATATGTGTCGTATAGGGCTATATGTGTCGTATAGCAATCTGACAGCCCCCTGAATTTTTCCTCGTAGTCAGTGTCGAAATTCGCTATGCGCGTCGTATAGCCTTATATGTGTCGTATAGGGGGTCGTATATGACCATATGTGACGTATAGCAATCTGACAGCCATCCTGAATTTTTCTCCTTTTCAGTGTTTTCGACCATATACGCCGCGTATGGTATCATATGCGGCGTATATGCGCATATCGATTTATATAAGTGAGTGTCTATTTATTAGGGCCCTTTAATAATTCAAATATTTACCTCTTAATGATTATATATTATAATAATACTAAATTTTTAATAGGTGTAATACTAAGTGGCTGTTTGGCAACGTCTGATTAAATAAGTTCTAAATGAATAAGAGGGTCTGAACCAGTAAGAGGTCTGAACCAGTAAGAGATCTGAACCAATAAGTGTGTTTGTTTATAAAAAGAAAAATTAAAAAAAACTCTCTTATCTCCACCCTACAACCCTTCTTCCCCACATTTATCTTTCTTATTCACACAAACCACCGTCACCCTTCTTCTTCACATAAACCACCGTCACCCTTCTTCTTCACACAAACCACCACCACCATTCTTCTTCACACAAACCATCACGGTGAACTACCGCGAGCCAGACCTGACGAGAGCCAGACCGACACGAGCCAGACCCTACGCGAGCCAGATCCTACGCGAGCCAGACCCTACGCGAGCCAGACCCTATGCGAGCCAGACCGATGCGAGGCAGATCCGACGTGAACCAGACCCGCAAACGCAAACCACCACCACGAACCACCGCGAACCAGTTCTGCCGTTGCAGTGGCTGCCCTCCCCGTCGCAGACCAGACCCATCGCCAACCACCGCGAACCAGTCGCGAACCACCACCGTGAACGACCACCCCATGTCTGACTCGGGTCAGATGTGGGTTTAGATCTGACTGAGTAAGAGGTTCGGTCAGACCTATCCTCCGGTAAGACGCAAGTATCCAAACAAGGTTGGTCTGACCGAGTTAGACGTCCACGTCTGACCGGGGTCGGTCAGACCCAACCAAACAGCCCCTAAATGATTAAGAGTTTTAATCCTAAATAGTTAAAACATATTATCTGAATTGTTCAAACATTTAACTTTAAATAATTAAATGATACAATAGCTCTTAATAGTAGAAAGCTCTTAAAATTTCAACACTTAATAATTCATAATTTTTGGGTAGTGCTGGGGACACCGCTGGGGTTTTTTGTGGTAGGCCGGTTCAAACGGTCACGGTTAGGGCTTGCAGTCACATTTTGGCCCCTAACCGTGACCGCAAGGCCTTGCTGTCACGGTTTATGGTGGTACTACCCGTGACCTCGTGACAACAAAACGACAAAATGGCCTGATAAAGTTGAAAAGCGGTCACCAAACCATCACGATTTGGCCTAACCGTGACCGCTAAGGTACGAGGTCTCAGTTTAAGGTACGAGGTAGATGAGATTTTGATAGAAGGCTGGGAATCGCGCCACGAACCGTCACGTGGAGGCCAAACCGTGACGGTTTGTGCACCAGATTTTCACCTTAAATACCTCTCAACTTTCAACAATCCACACATAATCCGACATTCGAAATTTTTTCATCATAAGGTATTTGAGCTTTCATTCATCCAACACTCGAGATTTTTCAGCCTTCGTCATTCCAAAAACACATTAATTCGAAAATAATGTCGGGTTCGGGAGATCATTATCAAAACCCGAAGCTTCCAGATTTGAATAAGGTGCCACATATCGAAGATTCGAACCAGGTTGAACTAGTATATGTTTTATTATAACTTATTAATTGAAATATCTAACCATTATCTTTTTTAGGAATATTACGTATACGGGAGTCACCCTCCGTGGGAGGAGGAGGAAACCAACCCGTCGAACACATTTGCTCAAGAGGCGTACAACTCTTTATTTGGATAGACAGGTTACGGTGAAGGGTACAGATATCCCCCTTGCAATTCTTACAGGCATGCCCCGAACACGTACCACTCACAAACAGAGCTGGATTACGGACATCCCCCGTACCAGTCAGAACTATAAATTACACATGTGTCGGATACTTTTAATGGAAATGACACAGATGAGAGTGACGGTTCGGTTCACCTCAAAGAAAACCATGGGGACACCGCGGAGCATGATGAGGATGAGGATCGGATTCGAAAGGCTACGGTTTCTTATAAAACCGATAAAGTACGTAGAGTTTTTACTCTTTTGTTTATTTTATTTTTTATTTGTTTTATATATTGTTTTTTATGTCTAGCTTTATCATTTTTTCAGTATTTTGATTCTCGTGAGGACTTGGAGAGCTGGGCTAAAATGAGAGGACGCGAGCATGGGTGCGTCATTGTGGTGGGTCGGTCACGAAAAAAGGATGTGGAACTATTATGCAATCGTAGTGGTGAACCTAAATTCACTAGCACAAGTAGACGTACTGGGAGCATAAAGAAGGGATGTCCCTTTAAACTCGTAGGGAAGTACGTAGGAAAGAGTGACAGTTGGATGTTAGAGGTGAGAAACGAGATGCATAACCACGATCCTATTGTGTACGAGGAGGGCCACGCGCATCTTAGGAAGATGACTGCCGAAGAAATTGATCTTGTCGAGAAGTTACACAGGCAGCATGTGCGGCCACAACATATCCATTCAGCCGTAAGGGAGCACTTTCCCCACAGCGTCTGTGTTGTTTAAGACATATACAATCTGACGTCGTAGTTTAGGGCTGAGGGGAGAAAAGGCATGACACCAATGCAGGAACTTGAAAACCTGCTACAATCTAAAGAGTTCGTGTATGAAACACGAACGAATGCAACTACTAAGGCCGTGGAAGATGTTTTCTTTTGTCATCCTACTTCGTATAAAATGTGGTACGCATTCCCGCACGTGATGTTGATAGACACGACGTACAAGACCAACATGTACAACATTCCGTTTGTTCAGGTAATTGGCGTTACGTCGACGTCGAAGTCGTTTTGTATTGCGCATGCATTTATATCGAGGGAACGGCAGGACAACTTCACATGGGTACTGGAGTGGATCAGAGATATGCTCGATGGGTGTGTGGAGCCCCGTGTTATTGTCACAGACAGGGACCTGGCCCTGATGAGCGCGTGTGACACCGTGTTCCCGAGTGCTACTAAAAACCTATGCAGGTGGCACGTTAGGGAGAATATCAAAAGACGGTGGAATATGATATTCAAAACCGGCATGTGGAAGGATTTTCCATACTGGTGGAAGACCTTGTGTTCGTCTCTCACAGAGGCATCGTACGATTACAATTGCAGGAAGATGGAAGAAAAGCTAACTGAAGATGGTAAACGTGGTAAGAATTTCATAGTTATTTTTACTCTAATAATTTATTTGTTCATTTTATAAATTTTGTTATTTCTTTCAGATGTATGGGAATATATTTGGAATAATTGGTTGGTGCCGTACAAAAAGAAAATTATTACTTGTTGGATGTACGACCGCCTTAACTTTGGTGAGTTTACAACTAATAGGGTTGAGGGCCAACATGCCAACTTCAAGAGTTACCTCACAGGGACCAATAATACGTTGCACACACTTGTCGGATATGTTTGTGACCTCGTGCGCGGCCAGGAGATTGAAATTTGTAAAACATTCGAGGTGTCCCGTGTGAAAATTAAAAAAGACCATCGACTGTCATTATTCTCAAAGTTGCATTATAAAGTATCCAATTTTTGCCTTAGCCTCCTTGAATCAGAGTTGACGAAAATGGAAATGATTCAGGAGTCTGGGGGTTTATGTGGACACCAGTTGTTCACATCCATGGGCTTGCCATGTACTTGTCGTTTGGAGATATACATCCGAGAAGGTTATATTTTTCTTATTTTTTACTGTTGTCATACGATTGCATATTTTTCACTAATAATTTAACCTTTAAATCCAGTCACAAGTATTCCACTCGATGCGGTAGATCCGCACTCGAGGAAGCTTGATTTTGAGCCAGCGTACGTCGCGCCGCCTGAACCCGACTACGATGTGAAATTGGATGACTTGAAACAAAAGGTTATGTCATCTCCCAATCCTCAAGTAAAGAAAAAATTGTTTGTAACGCCCCGAATTTCCCAAAACAGGCTATTTAATAATAATGGGCTTTTAAGGGTTAATTTAAGAAATAAAGAGGTAAATTAGTGGGCTATGGGTAAAATTAGCCTTAGTGGGCTAGGCTTGGTGGGTTTAAGGGCCCTAATCAGCCCTTAAACCATGCATGATCAGATCCATTCCACCATTTCAAACCCTAGCCACCAATTTCGTAGAGAGAGAAAGTAGAGAGAGAAAGTGAGAAGAACTCAAGATTTGAGCTTGGAAGATTGAAGGATTGAAGAGCTGGGTGTTTGGAGCATCAAAAACTAAGGAAATAGCAACAAAACAAGGTAATAATCGGTCTCTAAGACCTTCTGTAGATCAAACCCGGATTCTAGGGTTTTGGGGTTTTGAAAAGTTTAAAGAAACACATAAAGGTCAAATTTTTACTTATAAAAACGTGTAAAAAGCTTAGATTTGGTTTCATGGAAGGTAAACCAAGGATTTGGACGTAAAAAGTTAAGATTTTGGGTTAAAAACGGGCTGGTTCTTAGTTTTTATTCATCCAGCGAAACTAGGCCCCGATCCAGCAAATTTAAGTATTCATCCAGCGAAACTGTGCATTTATCCAGCGAAACAAGGAGAATCCTAGCGAAACTACAGTTTCGCTACAGCGAAACTACAGTTTCGCTAATAGCTTCGCTAAGTACTTAGGCTGACCTTAGACATTGCGAAACTAGGAAATTCCAACGAAAGTTGGGCGCTCATGCCAGCGAATCTGTCCAGCAAAACTGACAGAAGTGCTGCCCAGCGAAACTGGCAGCGATACTACCAGCGAAACTGTGGGCGAAACTATGAAGAAAATGACGTTTTTGCATATTAACTTTCATGCAGCTAGAGTATTCAGGCTATAGCTTAAGTGACTTAGAATTTAAGCTACTTGGACAAGTTCAGGTGAGTTCTAGATCCCCTATTTTACGCATGTTTTTAAATGTTTTGGGCCGGTGTGCATACTAAATACGTACCTTTATTAACAGTTTTGTTAAAGTAAAGTTTTATACACTATCTTATATGGAAAATGGGGTTTTCTAATGAATTGCCTTGTATTGTGTTGTGTTATATTATGTATAACCTAAACATGAAAGTGAAACTTAAAGAAAGGTTACGAGGCCCATAACGTGTACCTTGATAAAGTGATAAAGTAAAGCCTTGCAAGCAATTGATAAAGGAGGGTTGCATTCGTTGTGCCCTCACAGTGATAAAGTGATAAAGTATGCTCGAACAGGCAGGTCAGTAAGTCCTGAATTGGCATGACAATAATGGCCTGATCGGGTACGACAGTAAGTCCTTAATTGGCGTGTCGGTAAAGTCCTAGGCGAGCCTAGGCACCGATTGTGACAGAGAATTGACGGATAAAGAAGAGAAATAAATAACAAGAAATGATAAAGTATCGATAAAGAAATAGCCTGTGTGTGCTTATACTTTGATACACAATGATTATTTTCAACTGATAAAGCTAATATCTCTTACGAAAGTTATTTAACAAAGTAAACCTAGAATTCACTCAGCGAAGCTGACTTTTGTATGCATATCAGTTGACAGGTGAAAATTAGAGCTTATGGGATGTGAGCATGGAATGGAAGCTTCTTGGCACTAGAAGACTGGCATCCCTGATGGAGAAAAGCTTAAGAGGACTTTTAAATAGTTTTGAAGATTAAAGACAATGTTTATATATTTAATTGTTATGAATTGAAATTACAGTATTTTCCGCTGCAGTGTATAATTATACATATATGAGTAAATGATTGCTTTAAATCGATGTTTTGCTATGAATGACCAACTGTGAGGTCCCTCTGGTAAAGGAGGGCCTTACAAGTTGGTATCAGAGCCAATGTTTAAGAGATTTGGGAAAATTATTTTATAAACCTAAACTTAAACAGAGAACGGGACCAAGTGTCAAGGATGCCAGTCCAAGAAGCCCCATGCCAAGAGGTAACAAAATATGCTATAGGTATTATTCTAGTGAATAGTGCCCTCTTATTTAAGTTAGAGCTAGGTAGAGTAGGATAATGTTATCTGTGATGCCTATCTGAATTTATGTGACTTATACGTGCATAGACTAGGTATAGTAGGTTCTGGTGTTGGTGTGGTTCAGGATAGGAAAGCTTATGGCAAGAGAAGTTCTGTAAGTAGTTAATCACAACTGGCCACTGTTATTAAAAATTTACAAAACTTGTCGTGAACTGAACTTGCCTTGAAGGACCATATTAACATTCTGAATCTTATAGGAAGTAGAAAGAATGGCACCAAAGAAAGCAGTTCCAACCATGGTCACCCGGAGAAGCACTAGGGGAAGGCCTCCGACTAAGGCAAAAGAAGCTGCAAGTGCAACTGTGAAAACAACAAAGAGGTTAACCAGAAAGCCAGTTGACGAACTAGTTAAGGAGCAGGAGGTTGATTTAGAAACGGGAGCTGAGGGCCTACCACTGATCAGGCAAAACTGAAGGAAACAGTAAAGGAAGCTATTGCCCAAGAGGTGCACCAGGTCCTGTCTGGAGTGATGCCCGCTCTGCTTGCGGAATTTGTGGAGCAGGTTAAGGGCGATAGTAAGAAGAGTACGGCTTCAGAAAAAGTGGATAAGAAAGGGGCGGTCAAGACTGAGGAGTTGAGCGACGAGGGAGATCGACTGGGTAACCATGATGGTCCTGAGGTGGAGGAGAGGGCGAAGGGGTGCAGCTACGGGGATTTTCAGAGGTGTAAGCCCCCAACATTTGATGGCACTGGTAACGCTACCACTGCCCAGCGTTGGATCAGGGAAATGGAGGCCGTACTGAAGATCAGTGAGTGTCGTGAAAACCAAAAGGTGAAGTTTGCTTCCTATTCCCTTTTTGATCCAGCACTGTGTTGGTGGGATAACATTGCTGAGTCTTACGGAGAGGAGGCTATTGAGAGGATGAAGTGGCGGGAGATGAAAAGGTTGGTGATAGAGGAGTACTGCCCGGAAAGGGAGCTTGACAAGATTGAACAAGAGTTTGTGAGTCTGGAGGCTGGAAACATGACGCATCAGGAATACACCATGAAATTTAATGAAATGGCACGTCTGGTGCCTGACTTGGTGACTCCCGAATCCAAGAGGATCAAGAAGTACATACAAGGGTTGCCTCTGGACATTTGTAGGGACATGGTCACTGCCCGACCTGGTACCTTCAGGTCGGCAGTGGACCTCAGTGGAAGGTTGTACGATCACCGCAGGCCTGTGACAGTGGGAGAGACGAGGAAAGTGTGGAATAATAATGGGAGGAGGTATGGAAGCGGTAACTACCAACCGGGAAACAAGAAAGCAAGAATGGATGCAAAACAAGCGATTGTGAAGGGGGTCGAAGAAGTCAAGGAATGTGGGAAGTGCGGGAGGAGGCATCCCGGAGAATGCCGAATGGGCAGCCCTGGGTGCTACCGGTGTGGGAAAACTGGTCACCTAGCGAGAGAGTGCCCGCAAGTGGACAAGTGCTTCAATTGCCACGAGTCGGGGCACCGCAGCAGTGATTGCAAGAAAACTAAGCCGGGAGGCTCGGGAACAAGCGGGGATAATGACAAGGGGAGGATGGAAAGTCCAAGGTCAGGGCAAGGGCTTTCACCATGAGCAAGAAGGAAGCAAGGAAAGACCCGGACGTAGTGTCAGGTACGTTCCTTGTCAATGATGTCTGTGCCTCCATATTATTCGATAGTGGTGCCAGTAAGAGTTTTGTATCTGTATCCTTCTGTGCTACACTAGATGCCCAAACTAAGGAAGTAGATGATGCCCTCGAAGTAGAGACAGCCGATGGTAAGTCCATTAGAATAGTCAGAGTGATAGAGGATTGCCACATTAAACTAGGAGGTCATTACTTTCCCGCACAATTGTTTGCCATGCCCTTAGGAGGTTTCGATGTCGTACTAGGGATGGATTGGTTAGCTACCCACGATGCTAACATAGTATGCTAGCGAAAGATGATCCGATTGACGGCTCCAGATGGTATTCCGGTTACGATCTACGGTGATAACGATTGTAAGGTTCCAAGGATCATTTCCATGATCAAGGTGGAGAAATGTATGAGGTGAGGGTGCGGAGCTTATCTAGCGTATATCAAGGATGTTAAGGATAAAGCGAAGGAGTTGTCCGATGTACAAGTGGTGCGGGACTTTCCTGACGTATTCCCGGAGGATCTGCCCGGAGTACCACCGGATAGAGAGATAGAGTTTCAGATTGACTTGCTGTCAGGAGCCCAACCCATTGCCAAAGCACCCTACCTCCTAGCTCCCTCCGAGATGAAGGAGCTCATGTCACAACTGCAAGAACTCCTTGACAAAGGATTCATTAGGCCCAGCATTTCTCCATGGGGCGCTCCAGTGCTGTTTGTGAAGAAGAAGGATGGCAGCATGAGGATGTGTATAGATTACAGGGAGTTGAATAAGCTGACCGTGAAGAATCGATACCCTCTACCCCGGATAGACGATCTGTTTGATCAGTTGCAAGGGGCAAGCTGGTTCTCCCGAATAGATCTCCGATCCGGATATCACCAACTGAAGGTAAGGGAGCAAGATATCCCAAAGACGGCTTTCCGAACGCGCTATGGCCACTATGAGTTTCTGGTTATGTCTTTCGGGCTAACCAATGCTCCTGCGGCATTCATGGACTTGATGAATCGCGTGTGTCGCCCGATGTTGGACAGATCAGTGATAGTCTTTATTGACGACATTTTGATATACTCAAAGAATGAGGGAGACCACGCTTGTCATATCAAGGAGGTGTTAGAAACTTTACGAAGGGAGAAACTATATGCGAAGTTCTCTAAATGCGCCTTTTGGCTACGGGAGGTGCAGTTTTTAGGGCACATTATAAATTTTGAGGGAGTTATGGTTGATCCAGCAAAAGTCGAGGCAGTTACGCAATGGAATTCCCCGAGGACGCCATCCGAAATCCGTAGTTTCTTGGGATTGGCTGGCTACTATAGGAGGTTCATCAAAGACTTCTCAAAGATAGCTTCCCCGTTAACAAGGTTAACAAGGAAGAATGTGGTGTTCGATTGGGGAAAAGAACAAGAAGATGTGTTTCAGGAGTTGAAGAATAGACTAACCAAAGCTCCTGTGCTAACCCTACCGGAGGGAGATGAAGACCTAACGGTATACTCCGATGCTTCTTACTGCGGGTTAGGCTGTGTGCTGATGCAAAGAGGAAAGGTTATAGCTTACGCATCCAGGCAATTAAAGGACATGGAGGTTAATTACCCGGTTCACGATTTGGAACTTGCCGCAGTAGTGTTCGCATTGAAGATCTGGAGACACTACTTGTATGGAACTAAGTGCGCCATATTTACCGACCACAAAAGTCTGAAATATTTCTTTGAGCAGAAGGACCTAAATATGAGACAGAGGAGGTGGTTGGAGTTGATAAAGGATTACGACTGTGAAATCCATTATCACCCGGGTAAGGCGAACGTGGTAGCCGATGCCCTGAGCCAAAAGGAAGGATATGAACCGATCCGGGTGAAGGCGTGCCAACTAATAGTGACCCCAGATGTTATGAGGATGATAAGCAAAGCTCAAATGGATGCTTTAAAAGAGCAGCAAATCAATAAGGAAAGGATGGTGGGAAAAGTGAATGAATTGGTAGAGAACACCTTGGGTGTTAAGACCTTCCATGGCAGGATATGGGTTCCGAAGCATGGTGACTTGCGGGAAGAGATTATGGATGAAGAGCACAAGACCCGCTACTCAATACACCCAGGCGCAAACAAGATGTACCACGATTTGAAGAAAGATTATTGGTGGCCTGGGATGAAGAGAGATGTGGTTGCGTATGTAAATAAATGTCTCACGTGCCTACAGGTGAAGGCTGAGCACCAAAGACCTTATGGTTATGTTCAGCCATTAGAAGTGCCAGAGTGGAAGTAGGAACATGTTACCATGGACTTTATCACAAAACTACCCCGCACGACAAAAGGCCGTGACGCGATATGGGTGGTTGTTGATAGACTGACTAAAAGTGCGCATTCCTACCAATCAAGGAAGCAATTAGTTCAGAAAAGCTTGATGAACTATTTATCCGAGAAATTGTGGCGCGACATGGTATGCCCGTATCGATTGTTTCAGATAGAGATACGCGGTTTACCTCAAAGTTCTGGAAAAAGTTCAATGAAGAAATGGGCGCGAGGTTACATGTTAGTACCGCATACCACCCGCAGACCGATGGGCAATCAGAAAGAACGATCCAGACACTAGAGGATATGCTTCGGGCATGCGTTATCGAATTTGGCGGTAACTGGGATGATCATTTGCCACTAGCAGAGTTCTCTTATAACAACAGCTACCATGCTAGTATTAAGATGCCCCCATATGAGTTATTGTACGGTCGACGGTGCAGAACTCCTATTTGTTGGGGTGATATCGGTCAGAAGGAGCTAGAAAGCTTAGAAGCCGTGGAAGCCACAACGGAGAAGTTGGAGAAAATCAAGGCGTATATGAAGGCTGCAAAAGATAGACAAAAGTCCTACGCCGATAAAAGAAGGAGACCAATAGAATTTAGCGTGGGCGACAGAGTAATGCTAAAAGTGTCGCCATGGAAGGGAATCATCCGATTTAGGAAGAGGGGGAAACTGAGTCCCAGGTTTATTGGACCCTTTGAGATACTAGCACGAGTTGGGAATGTAGCCTACAGGCTAGACCTTCCAGAAGAATTGAGTGGGATTCACCCTACCTTTCATGTGTCGCACTTGAGGAAATGTTTAGCACCGGACGAGGTAGTCGTGCCTCTAGATGACATCGAAGTGGACGAGAAGCTGAACTATGTAGAGCAACCGGTGGCTATACTGGACCGGAAAGAGAAACAATTGAGAAATAAAATAGTCTAGCAAGTCAAGGTGCAATGGAAACATCGAAAGGGGTCGGATGCCACCTGGGAATCCGAGGAGGAAATGAGATGTCAATACCCCGATCTGTTAAATGACGAGTCAGGTTTCGAGGACGAAACCAAATAAGGGGGAGACTTGTAACGCCCCGAATTTCCTGAAACAGGCTATTTAATAATAATGGGCTTTTAAGGGTTAATTTAAGAAATAAAGGGGTAAATTAGTGGGCTATGGGTAAAATTAGCCTTAATGGGCTAGGCTTGGTGGGTTTAAGGGCCCTAATCAGCCCTTAAACCATGCATGATCAGATCCATTCCACCATTTCAAACCCTAGCCACTAATTTCGTAGAGAGAGAAAGTAGAGAGAGAAAGTGGGAAGAACTCAAGATTTGAGCTTTGAAGATTGAAGGATTGAAGAGCTGGGTGTTTGGAGCATCAAAAACTAAGGAAATAGCAACAAAACAAGGTAAGAATCGGCCTCTACGACCTTCTGTAGATCAAACCCGGACTCTAGGGTTTTGGGGTTTTGAAAAGTTTAAAGAAACACATAAAGGTCAAATTTTTACGTATGAAAACGTGTAAAAAGCTTAGATTTGGTTTCATGGAAGGTAAACCAAGGATTTGGACGTAAAAAATTAAGATTTTGGGTTAAAAACGGGTTGGTTCTTAGTTTTTATTCATCCAGCGAAACTGGGCCCCGATCCAGCGAATTTAAGTATTCATCCAGCGAAACTTTGCATTTATCCAGCGAAACTAGGAGAATCCTAGCGAAACTACAGTTTCGCTAATAGCTTCGCTAAGTACTTAGGCTGACCTTAGACATTGCGAAACTAGGAAATTCCAACGAATGTTGGGTGCTCATGCCAGCAAATCTGTCCAGCGAAACTGACAGAAGTGCTGCCCATCGAAACAGTCAGCGAAACTACCAGCGAAACTGTGGGCGAAACTATGAAGAAAATGACGTTTTTGCATATTAACTTTCGTGCAGCTAGAGTATTCAGGCTATAGCTTAAGTGACTTAGAATTTAAGCTACTCGGACAAGTTCAGGTGAGTTCTAGATCCCCTATTTTACGCATGTTTTTAAATGTTTTGGGGCGGTGTGCATACTAAACACATACCTTTATTAACAGTTTTGTTAAAGTAAAGTTTTATACACTATCTTATATGGAAAATGGGGTTTTCTAATGAATTGCCTTGTATTGTGTTGTGTTATATTATGTATAACCTAAACATGAAAGTGAAACTTAAAGAAAGGTTATGAGGCCCATAACGTGTACCTTGATAAAGTGATAAAGTAAAGCCTTGCAAGCAATTGATAAAGGAGGGTTGCATTCGTTGTGCCCTCACAGTGATAAAGTGATAAAGTATGCTAGAACAGGCAGGTCAGTAAGTCCTGAATTAGCATGATAATAATGGCCTGATCGGGTACGACAGTAAGTCCTTAATTGGCGTGTCGGTAAAGTCCTAGGCGAGCCTAGGCACCGATTGTGACAGAGAATTGACGGATAAAGAAGAGAAATAAATAACAAGAAATGATAAAGTATCGATAAAGAAATAGCCTGTGTGTGCTTATACTTTGATACACAATGATTATTTTCAACTGATAAAGCTAATATCTCTTACGAAAGTTATTTAACAAAGTAAACCTAGAATTCACTCATCGAAGCTGACTTTTGTATGCATATCAGTTGACAGGTGAAAATTAGAGCTTATGGGATGTGAGCATGGAATGGAAGCTTCTTGGCACTAGAAGACTAGCATCCCTGATGGAGAAAAGCTTAAGAGGACTTTTAAATAGTTTTGAAGATTAAAGACAATGTTTATATATTTAATTGTTATGAATTGAAATTACAGTATTTTCCGCTGCAATATATAATTATACATATATGAGTAAATGATTGCTTTAAATTGATGTTTTGCTGTGAATGACCAACTGTGAGGTCCCCCCTGGTAAAGGAGGGCCTTACATTGTTTAAGTATTTGACTCTTTGTTTAAGAGCAAGTCAAAACTTAAAGAACCTGAGGTGCGTCATGACCGACGTGGTCGTCCAAATATTAAGGAGCAACAAAGAAGAGCGGACTCCAATACATCACAGTATGAGGCTGCTAGACACAACTCCTATACTTTCTCACAACAAACTATGCCTGACCCGGCGAGGCATACCTCATATACCCCTCAGTTTAAAATGCCCAACGACCGTTCTAATCAGGCAAAGGCTGCTTCAAATGTACCAATTACGGGAGCTGCCCTAGGGTTTCCTTCAATATTGAAACCAAAGGACGTGATAAAAGTTATGAAGTTTAAAGATCAGCTGCCCCAATAGATTCACCGGTATGTTTCGACTATAAAAGATGTGCGGCCTGATGGTAACTGTGGTTTTCGGGCGATCGCGGTGGCTTTAGGGAAAAAGCAAAATGAATGGGAATGGGTTAGGCGTCAAATGTTATCGGAGATGGACAGAAACATGTGGTATTGGCGGAGCAATTTGAACCGCGAGTTGCCTGGCTATTATGATTCTGTTCGTAATAGCTTAAATGGGTTTGGCATGACACAACCCGCACCCGATACCCATTGGCTAACTTTTCCGGCCCATGGACTTGTAATTGCGGAAACATTCACTTGTATTGTGCATCTTATTTTCTCATTTGGCAGCCAGACATGGTTCCCGCCGAGAACAGCCCCAGAGCCATTATTCACCTATCCAGTTGTCGCACTTGCTCATGTTAACCAATGTCACTTTATTGGCATACAATTGGAAGGGGATTACCCAATGCCCAGTGTGAGCTATCATTGGCCGAGATATGCATATCAAGCAGCACTAGAATGGCAAAATATGTATGAGGGTCGTTTAAATAATTACGTTAGAATAACGGATCGTCATAGAGGCACCAATGCCTCTTGTAAGTTATCATTTTCCGATACTTTATCATATTAATGAAGATCCCTTTATTTGATGATGATGATGATGATGATGATGATAAAAATAATAGTACAAATAATAATAATAGTAATAGTAATAATAATAATAATAATAATAATAACAATAGTAATAGTAATAATAGAAATAATAATAATAATAATAATAGAAATAATAATAGTAATAATAATAATAATAATAATAATAATAATAATAATAATAATAATAATAATATAATAATAGAAATAATAATAATAATAGAAGAAATAATAATAGTAATAATTTTAAAGTTAATAATAATAATAATAATAGTAATAATAGAAATAATAATAATAATAGAAGAAATAATAATAGTAATAAATTTAAAGTTAATAATAATAATAATAATAATAATAATAATAATAATAATATTTAATAATATTAATAATTGTAGTAATAATAATAATAATATTAATAATAGTAATAATAATAGTAATAATAATAAAACACTAAATCAAACAGGAAGATCAACTGTCACGGTTTGACCATACCGTGACGTTTAGGCTTTGGCAACGGTCACGGTTAGGTCTAACCGTGATTTCTTTTCGGGCGCATGGCACCTGTTCGGGCGCATGGCACTTGTAAAAGGTCACGGTTAGGGTTAGGGCAAAAGGTCAGGGTTAGGGCAAACCGTGACCGTTTGCCTAATTTTTTAATATTTTACTAATTAAATAATTTTATAAAAAATACCCACTTGAACCAGTGGTAGTGGGTTTCGAGCCCATACCACTCCCCTGTTGCTCTACCGTCTTAACCAGTCGGGACGGGAGTGGTTCGCTGATAGGTATAGAAAACTTATTCTTTTAAAATAATCTGGACCAAAAGGTCACCGTTTGGTCAAACCGTGACCCCTTTGTTCACATGTGGCGTTGTGGAATGAAGCTGTCACAGCTTGTTGACACAAAGTGTCACGTGGTGGGCGAGCCGTCATAGCTTGTTGACAAAAGAGATCACGGTTTGGTCTAACCGTGACCTTTTGGAATTCCCAATCCTACACATTAACCGTTTATGATCATTTACGTATATCGAATCGGATATTTTTTCATGAACATACACACACATCAACATATATATACAATAAGAACAAATACACTTCGTAAACGTACATACAAACATGCGTACGTGAACAAACCGTAACGTTTTAATGATAACCTAAACAATCTTATCGGGAACATATTGACATATATGCACCTTATATTTTGTAAACCAATGTTCAAACATACATAATAAATTCTAATAATAATAACAATAATGATAAATAATAATAATAACAATAATAATAATAATAAAATTTAATAGTAATAATTTTAAAGTTGATAATAATAATTATAATAATATTATTTTGTATATCCAGAAACTACAAAATAAACTCTAATAATAATAACAATAATGATAAATAATAATAATGACAATAATAATAATAATATATTCTAATATAAATAAAAGTTTAATAATAATAATTTTAAAGTTAATAATAATAATAATATTAATAATAATATATTTGTATATATCCAGAAACTACAAATAAACTCTAATAATAATAACAATAATGATAAATAATAATAATAACAATAATAATAATAATAATATACTCTATAAATAAAAAAAGTTTAATAGTAATAATTTTAAAATTAATAATAATAATAATATTAATAGTATTATTTTGTGTATTCAGAAACTAAAAGGTTACGGTTATTAATAATGATAATATAATAATAATAATAATAATAATAATATTAATAATATTAATAATATTAATAATAATAGTATAAAATAATAATAATATAATAATAATAATAATAATAATAATAATAATATAATAATAATATAACAATTATACAAAAAAAAAAGGAAGCGGTCACGTGGAGGCCAAACCGTGACCTCTTGAGATATTTTTTTGAATCTGATTTCCCTCGATTAGTGCACCTAGCCCTCGAGCACCGTGTGTGTAAGAGGTCACGTGGAGGCCAAACCGTGACCTCCTGTCTGTAAGAGGTCACGTGGAGGCCAAACCGTGACCTCGTGGTTACTGATTTCATCTTCAACCGTTCGCACACCCCCATTTCACCACACAACCACAACCATTTCACCACCACAATCCTCCCAACGTTTCACCTCCACCGCCTCCAAACGTCACCGCGAGCCCTCCCCGTGACACCGCCGCCGCTCACCACCACCTTCCACCACCACCACCACCGCCTCTCAACCATCTTCCACCACCACCGCCGTGAATCCACCATCTTCCATCACCACCACCGCCGCTCACCATCTTCCACCACGACCACCGTCGCTCATCATCTTCCACCACCCACCGCCACTCACCATCTGCGCACCACCACCGCCGCTGCACCATCGCCGCTACACCACCGCCCTCTGCAACACTGCCGTCGCACCACCACCGCCGCTACATTATCGTTTTCGGTACGTAATTTTCCCGCTTTAATCCATAGAGGTAAACATAGATTTGATAGGTTTTCCTAATAGATTTGATAGGTTTTCCCAAATAGATTTGATAGGTTTTCCCAAATAGATTTGATAGGTTTTCCCAAATAGATTTGATAGGTTTTCCAATAGATTTGATTGGTTTTCCCTTATATATTTGATAGGTTTTCCCAATAGATTTGATAGGTTTTCCCTTATAGATTTGATAGGTTTTCCTTTATAGATTTGATAGGTTTTCCCGTATGTGTAGCGCAGTTTTCGACGTTTATTATTATTATTAGAAATAATATAAATAATAGTAATAGTAATAGTTATAATAATATAGTAATAGTAATATTAATAATACGAATAGTAATAATAATAGTAATAATAGTATAATAATAAATAGTAAATAATAATAATAAAATAATATAATAATAATAATAATAGTAATAATAATAATAGTAATAGTAATAATTAAATAATAGTAATAGTAATAACAATAATAATATAGTTATAATAGTAATGATAATAATAAATAATAATAATAATAATATAGTTAAATAATATAATAATAATAGTTATAATAGTATAGTAGTAGTAATAATAATAATAATAGTAGTAGTAGTAGTAATAATAATAGTACTAATAATAATAATAATATAATAATAATAATAATAATAATAATAATAATAGTAGTAATAATACTAATAGTAATAATAATAATAATAGTAATAATAATAATAGTAGTAAATAATAATAGTAATAATAGTAATAGTAATAATAATAATAGTAATAATAATAATATATAATAATAGTAATAATAATAATAGTAATAAGTAATATTAATAATAATTATAGTAATAGTAATAATAATACTAATAAAAATAATAGTATACATAATAATAATAATACCATAATAATAATAATATAATAATAATAATAATAGTAGTAATAATACCAATAATATAATAATAATAATTAACCGTCAACCATTAATTTTATAAACATTGTAAATAATGATAAATACGTTTTTTTTCGCAGATATGGATGCCGACGATGCTTTTATCCCCGGCATTGATGACTGCCAGTTTTTACAGTTCGAGCAGGGGACTACACCGTACGAGCGGTTCAGGACCCTGAGAGCACGAGTGCCGGCACCGGGGACCGTCCTGTCGGAGGACTTCTTACAGCTCGTTGGAGAGCGGGACCGTTTTTTTGAGATTATCGGCGAGGACGGCCCGTGGGAGAAGCTGTTCTGGATGAGCAATGATGCCCATCGAGAGCTGACCGTGGAGTTCTACTGCACCTTCACATTCCGTCCACGTGAGCAGGGACTTGCGGAGCTGGACGAGGACGACATAGCGGACGATCGTGCGCCCGCCGAGGTTTCTTTTCGGATGTTCGGGCACCTCCACCACATGTCACTTCGGCGGTTCGCTGTCGTCAGCGGCCTCTACACGGAGGTGGAGGTCAAACAGCCGATGTACACCACGGCCTTGATCGCGGGGCCGACGACTCCGATCAGGTCTGGTGGCCTGCCATTGGCGACGAACCGTACGGTGGTGATACGAGGTCATCTCATATACGAGACCCTCTGTATAGATACATTCACGACTCATCGCCACGTCCATCGCCGGTCGTGGGGCGGGGACCGTCAGGGTCAACGCTGCCGACCTTTTCTTTCTTTGGTGTGTACTCACACACCGACACTGCCACCTCGCGCATGCCCTCGCTGATTATTTTGCTAGTTATTATCATCGGCAGTTGCGAGGGGCGTTAGCGGGCGGGAACATCGTTTCCCGGATCGCTCGGGGCTTGGGGTACGCGCACGCCATGTCCCAACTCCCGCTACCCCCGACTCCTGTGCGCGTGGCCGCCGGACCACCGCCACTGGGATGAGGATCGTTCGGAGGTTCCCCGACGGCATGTGGCACCTGCTCAGTAGATACCATGAGCTCGTGCCATGGGTGCCCGAGCCGTTGGTGGACCCCCCGAGCTGGTGGGGGCTGAGGTCCACCTTCAGGATGCCCACGAGCCCCTTGGCGGCGGGGAGGATCAGCCCATTCCCCCACCGCACGACCAGGACCCGCCCCAGCATCCTCAGCGCATGTACCATGCCGTGCGATTGCCTGCTCATGTTCTTGATATGCTTCAGGACACACGAGACAGGGTCACGAGGCTGGAGGATATGCTAGACTGGGTCATCCAGCTCATGGTCGCCGACTATGCCGCCTCCGGTACGCCGTTGTTGTCACAGCCACCGAGGCGGTTAGGCCATGACGGTGCTGGCCCATCCGGCGTGGGCGGGTCTGGTCAGGGCAGCGATCCGGGGATGATGGATTAGATAGGTATTTTGTTTGTATTTATTTCTTTTGTATGTAAAAACTCGTTGTATATATATATGTGTGCAGTTTCAGTTATGATGACTTGTATATTTGGTTGTGTTTGTTTGGTTGTGTTTCTTTGTTTGTTTGTTTTATATTTGTAATGTTGATAATGTTAATTGTATATGTTTGATAACAACTGATTTTTACGATTAGGTTAACCATGTGATAAAATAACAATCAACTTGTTTAATAAATAATTAAACACAAAATTACTTGTAATATGATAATTTAATAATAAACACAAAACACAAACACGTGTGTTACGATTAAGTTAACCGTGTGATAAAATAAAAACAAAAACAAACTAGTGTGACTACTCAAATTTAGAAAATATATACAATATGTCTGTATAATGACAAACCGATTTTTACAAACTCGTAAACAAATTAAACACAAAACCGTCACATTAATAATAAATAAATACTTGTAATAAGATAAATTATTAATAAACACAAAACACAAACTTGTGAGTTACGATTAGGTTAAACGAGTGATAAAATTAAAATAAAAACAAAGTGATATGATAAAAAAATATAAAAAATATAGGCAATATGTCACGGTTTGGCCAAACCGTGACATATAGCCCCCAAAACCCTAACTGCACACAATCAATTCCCCATTAATTACATACCCAATCATTGTTAACGGATCCCCAGAGCTAACTGTCACGGTTAGGCCTCACCGTGACAGTTAGGTCTCACACCTGATTGAACGGTCACGAGGAGACCTAACCGTAACCGTTTGAATCGGTTTATACAGGAAACTACGGTGTGTGCAGAATTCCCGTATTTTTATTGGTTCATAATTCAATTATTTAAAAATGACAAACAGCCTCTTCATATGAAAAGAGGCAAGTGTAACGTTCTACCAAGGGCAACATGATCTTACTAATTTAAAACCATAACATCAAAATTGTGATCTTTTAAATCGATGCCTCCTATATTTCTATACTAGGTTAATACCTCGTGTATTACACGTCTTTAATAAATAAATTATTAAATAATTAGTAAAAATTGTTTAGGAATTATAAAACCATGGAAAATAAAACACGATTATAATTACATGTAAATAACTATTTTGAGTAAAAAAATAACGTATTTTTTAAAACTTTTGTTTTATAAAAATTATGATTTTTAAATATTTTGTTTCAAGTAAAAGGAATTTTGTTAAAGAGTTCGTCGCTTTTTTTTCCTTCTAAAAGTGTGTTTTAATTTTAAAAAAATAGATTTATAATTTATTTAATTATATATTTTTAATTTGAAAATGATATGAGTAATATTATTAGTATTCGATATTAGTTTTAATAATAGAGAGAAATGAGAAAGTTAGTATGGTAAGGCTTATGATTGTGTCACGTCTTATCTTATTTTTTCTTTATTAAAGATAGATAGATAGACAGACAGTTACATAGATAGGGCAGAAGTTCATTCATTTAACGGATTACAGTTAGTAATAAATACATATATTTATGGGTCCTAATGGGGGACACCGCATGGGTTTTTAGGGGTGGGCCGGTTCAAACGGTTACGGTTAGGTCTTGCGATCACATTTTGGCACCTAACCGTGACCGCATGGGCTTGCTGTCACGGTTTGGGGTGTTTGTCCCCGTGACCGCATGGTCTTGCTGTCACGGTTCGGGGTGGTAGTCCCCGTGACCTCCTGACAACAAAACGACAAATGAAAATGGGTTGTTAAAGTTGAAAAGCGGTCACCAAACCGTCACGTGGAGGCCAACCGTGACCTCTAGGGTACACGGTCTCAGTTTAAGGTACGACGTAGACGTGATTTTGACAAAAGGACGGGATTCCCGGCACAAACCGTCACGTGGAGGCCAAACCGTGACGGTTTGTGCCCCAGAATTTCACCTTATATACATTTCACCTTCGAACAATCGGCATATCCATTTCCAAACTAAAAATTCGCAATTTCATAATCCACACTCGAGATTTTTCAGCCTTCGTCATTCCAAAAACGCGTTAATTCGAAAACAATGTCGGGTTCGGGAGATCATTATAAAAAGCCGAAGCTTCCAGATTTGAATGTCATGACCTCGGTGATTCTGCTCTTAGGCTCACAATCTCAAGCTTTTCTTCTTGACTTACCCCGATATCGACGCTGGTAAACTCTCTGAACTCCGTGCGCGCAATGTTAGTGGTGAAAAACTCGCTCGGTTTGCAGTTCGCCTCGGGCTTTACAAGTACATCCGTCACAACAAAGCTGATGTTCTTAGTGATAAAGTATTACATTATCAAGTCTACTGATAATCATGCCAATTATACATTCTGTGTTGCTATTAAATTGGGGTTTTTTTGGTGTTTGAGGAGTGCATACTATTTGAATTGAGTTTACTATTAGCCTATTAGGCGTACCGATTATACGTCATGCATTGCTATTGAATTTGGGGGTGGTGTTTTGATTTTGTTAGGTTTGGGAGTTTCTTATTGCGGTTGAGGAAGAAGGGATAGTTGTACACGGTGGAAGAAGGAAACCGACCCTGCATAACCAGTTTTCCAAAGAATCTGCGCTGCGTTTTGTCTCCACAAAGATTAAAGTCAACGCGTTCTGAATCAAGATTAAAGATAACAGATTACAAAGACTAATTAAGCAGATTAGAAAAAAAAAGATGAACTGAATCGCACGTTTGTTAATTATTAAAACCATAAATAGTGTTTGTTAATGATTTTAAAAGTATATAAACCTGAGGATAAATCGGTGCACCACCATATGCAACAACAACTTTCACACCAGTTTCATAGCAGAATTTCTTAGCTTCTTCAAATATCTAACGAAATAATACAGATCATAAGAACAATAGTTATATTATATATTCACGAAAAGAGAGAAATGATGTGACGGTGAAACTAGTAATCGATAATCAATCATCATTTATACAGACTAATGGGGACACCGCATGGGTTTTTGGGGGTGGGCCGATTTAACTGTATTGTGCATCTTATTTCTTCATTTGGCAGCCAGACAATTGGAAGGGGATTACCCGATGCCCAGTGTGAGCTATCATTGGCCGAGATATGCATATCAAGAAGCACTAGAACGGCAAAATATGTATGAGGGTCGTTTAAATAATTACGTTAGAATAATGGATCGTCATAGAGGCACCAATGTCTCCTGTAAGATATCATTATCCGATACTTCATCATATTAATGAATATCCCTTTATTTGATGATGATGATGATGATGATGATGATGATGATAATAATGATAATAATAATAGTAATAATAATAATAATAATAGTAATATTAATAATATTAGTAGTAGTAGTAGTAATAATAATAATAATAATAATAATAATAGTAGTAATAATAATAATAATAATAATAATAATAATAATTAATAATAATATAATAATAATAGTAATAATAATAATAATAATAATAATAATAATATAAACAGCTGAAGGATTGCTCATCAGTAGTTTTGTAAACAAAGTTTCACGGTTTGACCAATACGTAACAGTTAGGGTTTCTCAACCGTCACGGTTAGGGCTAACCGTGACCTTTTGGGGTATTGCTCATCAGTAGTTAATTAAACAGCTGAAGGATTGCTCATCAGTAGTTTTGTAAACAAAGTGTCACGGTTTGGTCTTGCGGTCACATTTTGGCACCTAACCGTGACCGCATGGGCTTGCTGTCACGGTTTGGTGTGTTTGTCCCCGTGACCGCATGGTCTTGCTGTCACGGTTCGGGGTGGTAGTCCCCGTGACCTCCTGACAACAAAATGACAAAATGGGCTGTTAAAGTTGAAAAGCGGTCACCAAACCGTCACGTGGAGGCCAAACCGTGACCTCTAGGGTACACGGTCTCAGTTTAAGATATGACGTAGACGTGATTTTGACAAAAGGCCAGGATTCCCGGCACAAACCGTCACGTGGAGGCCAAACCGTGATGGTTTGTGCCCCAGAATTTCACCTTAAATACATTTCAGCTTCGAACAATCGGCATCCAAACTAAAAATTCGCAATTTCATAATCCACACTCGAGATTTTTCAGCCTTCGTCATTCCAAAAACGCGTAAATTCGAAAACAATATCGGGGTCGGGAGATCATTATCAAAAGCCGAAGCTTCCAGATTTGAATGAGGTGCCACATATCGAAGATTCAAACCAGGTTAAACTAGTATATGTTTTATTATAACTTATTATTTGAAATATCTAACCATTATCTTTTTTAGGAATATTACGTATACGGGAGTCACCCTCCGTGGGGGAGGAGGAAACCAACCCGTCGAACACATTTGCTCAAGAGGCGTACAACTCTTTATTTGGACCGACAAGTTACGGTGAAGGGTACAGATATCCCCCTTGCAATTCTTACGGGCATGCCCCGCACACGTACCACTCGCAAACAGAGCTGGATTACGGACATCCCCCGTACCAGTCAGAACTAGAAATTACACATGTGTCGGATACTTTTAATGGGAATGACACAGATGAGAGTGACGGTTCGGTTCACCTCAAAGAAAACCATGGGACACCGTGGAGCATGATCAGGATGAGGATCGGATAAGAAAGGCTACGGTTTCTTATAAAACCAATCAAGTACGAAGAGTTTTTATTCTTTTGTTTATTTTATTTTATATTTGTTTTATATATTGTTTTTTTTATGTCTAGCTTTATCATTTTTTCAGTATTTTGATTCTCCTGAGGACTTGGAGAAGTGGGCTAAAACGAGAGGACGCGAGCATGGGTGCGTCATTGTGGTGGGTCGGTCACGAAAAAAGGATGTGGAACTAATATGCAATCGTAATGGTGAACCTAAATTCACTGGCATAAGTAGACGTACTGGGAGCATAAAGAAAGGATGTCCCTTTAAACTCGTAGGGAAGTACGTAGGAAAGAGTGACAGTTGGATGTTAGAGGTGAGAAACGAGACGCACAACCACGATCCTGTTGTGTATGAGGAGGGCCACGCGCATCTTAGAAAGATGACCGCCGAAGAAATTGATCTTGTCGAGAAATTACACAGGCAGCACGTGCGGCCACGACATATCCATTCAGCCGTAAGGGAGCAGTTTCCCCACAACGTCTGTTTGTTCAAGACATATACAATCTGACGTCAAAGTTTAGGGCTGAGGGGAGAAAAGGCATCACACCAATGCAGGAACTTGAAAACCTGCTACAATCTAAAGAGTTCGTGTATGAAACACGAACGAATGCAACTACTAAGGCGGTGGAAGATGTTTTCTTTTGTCATCCTACTTCGTATAAAATGTGGTGCGCATTCCCGCACGTGATGTTGATAGACACGACGTATAAGACCAACATGTAGAACATTCCGTTTGTTCTGGTTATTGGCGTTACGTCGACGTCGAAGTCGTTTTGTATCGCGCATGCATTTATATCGAGGGAACGGCACGACAACTTCACATGGGTACTGGAGCAGATCAGAGATATGCTCGATGGGTGTGTGGAGCCCCGCGTTATTGTCACAGACAGGGACCTGGCCCTGATGAGTGCGTGTGACACAGAGTTCCCGAGTGCTACTAAAAACCTATGCAGGTGGCACGTTCGGGAGAATATCAAAAGACGGTGGAATATCCTTTTCAAAACCGACATGTGGAAGGATTTTTCATACCGGTGGAAGACCTTGTGTTCGTCTCCCACAGAGGCAATGTACGATTACAATTGCAGGAAGATGGAAGAAAAGTTAAATGAAGATGGTAAAAGTGGTAAGAATTTCATATTTATTTTTACTCTAACAATTTATTTGTTCATTTTCTAAAATTTGTTATTTTCTTTCAGAGGTATGGGAATATATTTGGAATAATTGGTTGGTGCCGTACAAAGAGAAAATTGTTTCTTGTTGGATGTACAACCGCCTTAACTTTGGTGAATTTACAACTAATCGGGTTGAGGGCCAACATGCCAACTTCAAGAGTTACCTCACAGGGACCAAGAATACGTTGCACACACTTGTCGGATATGTTTGTGACCTCGTGCGCAGCCAGGAGATTGAAATTTGTAGAACATTCGAGGTGTCCCGTGTGAAAATTGAAAAAGACCATCGACTGTCATTGTTCTCAAAGTTGCATTATAAAGTATCAACTTTTTGCCTTAGCCTCCTTGAATCAGAGTTGACGAAAATGGAAATTATTCAGGAGTCTGGGGTTCATGTGGACACCAGTTGTTCACGTCCATGGGCTTGCCATGTGCTTGTCGTTTGGAGATACACGTCCGAGAAGGTTATATTTTTCTTAATACATTTTTTTACTGTTGTCACACGATTGTATATTTTTCACTAATAATTTAACCTTTAAATCCAGTCACAAGTATTCCACTCGATGCGGTAGATCCACACTGGAGGAAGCTTGATTTCGAGCCAGCGTACGTGGCGCCGCCTGAACCCGACTACGATGTGAAATTTGATGACTTGAAACAAAAGGTTATGTCGTCTCCCAATCCTCAAGTAAAGAAAAAATTGTTTAACAAAGTATTTGACTCTTTGTTAAAGAGTAAGTCAAAACTTAAAGACCTGAGGTGCGTCATGACCGACGTGGTCGTCCAAATATTAAGGAGCAACAAGAAGAGCGGACTCCAATACATCACAGTATGAGGCTGCTAGACACAGCTCCTATACTTCCTCGCAACAAACTATGCCTGACCCGGCGAGGCATAGCTCATATACCCCTCAGTTTAAAATGCCCAATGACCGTTCTAATAAGGCAAAGGCTGCTTCAAATGTACCGATTACGGGAGCTGCCCTAGGGTTTCCTTTAATATTGAAACCAAAGGACGTGATAAAAGTTATGAGGTTTAAGGATCAGCTGCCCCAATGGATTCACCGGTACGTTTCGACTATAAAAGATGTGCGGCCTGATGGTAACTGTGGTTTTCGGGCGATCGCGGTGGCTTTAGGGAGAAAGCAAAATGAATGGGAATGGGTTAGGCGTCAAATGTTGTCGTAGATGGACAGAAACATG
This sequence comes from Flaveria linearis, assembly GCA_024085815.1. Lineage (NCBI taxonomy): Eukaryota > Viridiplantae > Streptophyta > Magnoliopsida > Asterales > Asteraceae > Flaveria > Flaveria linearis. The sequence continues at coordinate 47,203,858 of CM044006.1, forward strand.
AGGTATTGGCGGAGCAATTTGAACTGTGAGATGCCTGGCTATTATGATTCTGTTCGTAATAG